>BMAV01018605.1:979039-1007733 GCA_019973955.1 Trichonephila inaurata madagascariensis | reverse complement strand
ACACACACACACACACACACACAAATATCTTAAGAATTAATCCGTTATCTGATTTGATATTTGGTGGTAAACTTCCCAATAACATAGGCCACAAAAAAACACAAAAACAAACACACACAGACATATTTGAAATTTGTAGGGTACTGTGTAGTCTTAAAAGCATTTGGATATGTGTTTGGAAGCAAAGTATGTGCTCAGGTATTCAGAGGATTTGAGGAGATTTTTAAAGAATAATTTGGAGCTTAAACCTGTGAAAGAAAATGCAGAGATATTTATGATATATGTTTAAAAAAGTACAGCATCAAAAGTAAGCAGATAATGCTATCTAAGTATCACCATATGCCTCTAGCTGGGTTGTTGACCTTTAAAAAAAGGAAGAGGAAAACTTTTTTTCTTGTTATGAAAAGGTTAATTTCACAATTTCTCAAAAACTAACGAAAGAAAGAATTTACGTGAAAGAAATACACGCTGTGTTTTGTTTTATGTATTGCTAAATATTGAATTCGTAAAACATCTAATCCTAGATATCTAACTCTAAACTTTTCTTAATATTATTGGGGTCATAGGACTTTTGAGATGAAGTGTTTCTTCAGAATTTATCTAAATATCATCTGTATCTTTTGTCATATACAAGCGTTTTCTAATGGATTAGCAGTAGAGACCTTTTATTGTGTTCTTTGTAATATACCTGCATTTGTTATCAGTGAATATTCTTTGAATATTGATTCTTCTTTTCTAAATCGAGTCCTTCCATCACTCTAGTTGGTCCCAGGTGCAGTTTTGATTCTACTTTCTTTTTCTTCCTACACCCTACTGTTCAGCTTCTGCGATCTACAAGACCGATTTTATTTCATTCTCGTTGTTTTCTCTGAGATTTATTAAAGAATCTTGAATAAGAGAGATCAATTTTTGTACCGACTAAATGGAAGCTTTCTTCTTTTGTTGACAGATTATTTGTGTGTAGCGTCTTTTGAAATTTTTCTTTAAAATGTTTCATTTAAGTGATATCATTGTAAAGGGTTTCTTTCTCTCTATCTAAAGTTCGGCGAGAAAAGCTATTTTATGGAATGGGTTTATTTTCCTACAGTGCAATATTTCATCGCTGATTTATACATTGAAATTGGACGCATTTTATTGATATTAAGAGGTACGCTATATTTAGTTTTTACAAGACTCTTTACCTTAGAACTTTTTCAAAAAGTTTAAATTTAATCCGAGTTATCAAAGACCTAAAACGATCAAGAGTGAGAAATTTGAGAAGAATTGTAGATCCTTAGTCTAAAATGCTTTGATTACAAATTTGACCAATTTTTACAAATCGGTTTTTAAAATTTCTTAGTAAAGAATTTTAGTTTATTTCTTCTATATAGCTTCATTGTTGAATTCATTCATAGAATCATTTTTTGGTAGAAGGTGTTGAACTGTTTTGAATGAATTAAAAGACGTTTTATTGACGTTATCGAAGTGTATTATTTTAGGAGTTAACGTGTAGTTTATTTAAATATAGAGTACTTTCGTTGTATTGAATATCTTTTCATTAAAATTATGAATTTTTTCGAAAGATTAGATTATCAGTCTTAAAATAAAGGATATGAGGTGTAACAATAAAAAAGAACGTGACTGCACATCCCCTAGCCATTCAACTTGGTGAATGAAAATATGGATGGAATGTAGTTGATCTTGATGCTTCAAGTGCAGGTATTGTGACTCTCTCTATCTCGTTTAGTTTTTTTGTTACTCGTTGATTGTTTGAGTAGGATGTTATTTTGTTAGAGTGTCACGATCCTTATTATCTTGTAAATGGAACAGAGCATCATAATCTCTAATTCCTTGTGAAGTTAAAAAGTTGCTATTGAATGCCTTAAGTTATTGAAAAAGTTTTTGGGGATAATTGCTTTCGAGTTTTGGAAGGCACAAACAATTTTTGGAAGGTCAGAAATGGGATGAAGAGTTGACGAACGTTCTGGTCAATCTGTGAAGTTAAGTAGTGATAAAAACATTCGGAAAAGGGCGAAAAGACCAACACTTGAGTATTTGGATGATGACAGGCATAAATAACATTGACAGAGATACAAAAAGAAAAATTTTACATGAGGATTTGTCCTTGACAAAAGTTTGACCAAAAATGGTTCTAAGAAACTCACCCGAAAGCAAAGGGAGACACAGTGCATTCATTCTTAGTTCTTTACAGTGCAGCAGTTGTTAGCGGAGAAAAGAATTACTGCTCCACCGTAATCACCAAAAGTGGTAAGTGCATTAAAAGGAACACATTTACACATTTTCATCTAGTAGAAAAAGTCAATACAAAAAAAAAAAACACCCGAAAGATTTCGATTAATGGAAAATATGTATGCCGTGGCGTATAAATAGACTAGGGATATATGTTGGATGAAATTAACAGCTGTTTGTAAGAAATTTTTAATGAAGCATATTTTTCAGACCTGTTCCATTATTTAATTGTTGCAACTCGTACTTAAACTTACATGCAATAATGCTGTACTATCTAGAATAATATTTATGTTCTATATTAATAAATACGGACGAAATACGAAAGATGTTTTCAATGGATCCCGCTCCGTCTTTAGCGTAAATAGCATTTATGATTAAATTGAATGAATCGAATTGAAATTTTGAATGCTGTTAATTTGAGAATCATTATACATTAAAGTACTTAAGTTTAATTGATAATGAAGATTGTTTTAGGTATAATGAATTGTGAAAATTTCCAACACATTTGAGAATTGGATTTATTTGTTGTAACGTATAAAGAAGGTCTAACTTCAAGACATTTCTACAATATTACAAATAAGGATATTGGCATCATTTATCATTGGGAGGGAGGGAAATTTAATTTCTTAATGCGAAAAAATTCAAGTTATTTGCTGTACTCTAATGAAATTGTTTACATTATTTATAAAATAATGACTAAAAATGAAGACTTTGTTTTGAGGTTTTATTGAAAAGAATATTTAATTCTCAAAATAACTAAAAATTAATCTGATTAAACAAACGAAGTGCTATAGTGGTAAAAAAGTATTCTTGTCTGATTTTTTCTTAAAATAATATGCCATAAATTTAAATTTATATCTATTATACATGTTCAGTTTTATAAAAATAATGTATACAGACTATACATTTGAAAAGATTGCCCATTGCTTTATAAAATCTATCTGCTAATATGAAGTGATGCGTAGCCAAATCTTTCAGTAACATTAAATGGGGAGAAATTCTTAATCAGTTCTTTTTATCATTCAAAATTTAAATATGAACTATAAGTCATTGAATAACGAATAAAGTTAATTCTTTAAGAATAAATTTAAATAATTTTCCCGGGAACTGCCTTCAATAATGAAAAAGAATATGAACTATAAATAATACAAGAAGTCTCATCAAATACAATGAAAACAATAACTAAAATTTTTGACATTATTGTATGAAGAATCATTCGTGTCTTATAACTTTAAATTATTACATACTGATAATATACTTGGTTAAAAGCCTTAAATCCCATCAAATTTTATATATACATCAGTATTGTGTAGTATAATCAATTATCTTAAAATTGTACAATTCCTCTAACAGACAAAATTAATACTCTAAACTACAAAACTGCACAAAAATTAATATTGATCAGAAATACAAGAAAATATAATTCTAAAGACAGAATATTTTATGTATTTTACGTATGCATTTCGCCTTTTTGTGAAGTTTATTTTTAGCATACTTTGCCGTCAAAATAATATCCTTTATATATTAAAGTACTGTTATGAGCAAGCATGAAGTATTGTTAGAATTAAAAACTGTCATAACTTCCATAAGGCTACGTAGCAGAAGCATTACTCATAAATATGCTTTTGTTGGGGAAATTAGCTTCTTCAAACATATGCGTAAAACAGCATATTCGTGATAAAATGTAATGCACACACGTAATATTTGTGTTTGTACAAAAATATGACATCCATCTATTTTAAAAATACTATTTATTACTCAGAATTACTATTTGCATTATCATATGAACAAATATTTATTAAGTAAATCTGATATATAATCGATTCTCAAATCTAATGTAAAATGTCATGAAGTACAAATGAATGGAGACTCGAGAGACTGAAAAGAGTTTTACAAAACTAATATTAACATAATGATTCTAAAATTGTAGAATTTATATAACTAATATTAATACTGAGCACATTTTGGCATACAGCGGAACAAAAATGGCTGAAAAACAAAAACAATGCAAATTTGATTTTAGTGTAACTTAACAATAGCTTTATTCATTGTATCATTAGTGAATAATATTTATTAGTTGATATATCAAACAATGATATATTTTAATACAAACATTTTAAGTTATATAAGATAACAAAATATACTCATCAAATCATATTGCTTTATAATACATCAATGTATTACATTCATGGGGAATTTAAAAGTTGAACTACTTTTTATAGCTTCTTGTTCAGGGCAGTCGAATAATGATTCAAAGCAATTATTTTTGTTTTAAATTTTTAAACATTTTGAATATAGTTAAGATAAGCATCTTTTTATATATTGCTAGTATGTAAAGTCAAGTGTTTTTCCTTTTTCAAATCATAATATTCACTAAAAAAATCCAAAATCTACCCTCTTATCTTTTTATTATAAGTATAGCTGTCTCTTAAAACAAGAATAACAGAAAAAAAAACTCTTAATAAAAATAAAGAATAGAGTTGAAAAATAAAAAATGCAAATCGCTTAGTTAACTGGTACTGAAAAACGGATTTCGGAGAACTACAGCTTATTCTTATTTTCTTCCAAATCTTTCAGAGCTTCTTTTTATCTGAAATTTTGAGTTGTTTTGTTACTTCTTTTTATAAAAACACCCAAGCGCTTTTAACAACAATGTATATTTTTCTCTTTCTAATTATTGAAAAACTGATGTCTTTTACATAAACCTTCCTTGCGAAAATAAACTCTTTATTTATTTTTACCTTTAAAAATAAACATCGGCAAAGGTATAACAATACAATTACGTGATTTAATGCACCTATCTAAAAGATAAACATTTGTTCTATAGAAAAACGAGCAACAAAACACGGGAAATGGAACTCCAAAACTGCAATTTTACATAGTAACGTAAAATGAGCAGCTGCAACGGATTGTTTTAAAATTTATTCCAGTAGTTCCCCGACCTCTTACTTTAGGAAAACAGAAGACTCAACTTTTTCGAATTTGATATTTCCCTTGCGTCTCTATTTCCGTTTGAATATAACATCTAAACGGCAAACTTAGACGGACTCTAAGAGAGACTACATTTTTTTTTGGATCTAAAATTCAGAAACGAAAAGAAAAAAAAGGCTGAAGTGTATTTCTGTTTTTAGTTTTATATCATTGCTTATTTTTGTGTCCCAGGAAATTCCGTTTTGGCTCAAGTTTCCCCGGAATTCCGGTCCAAAACTGTGGAATTGACATCAAAACAGATTCAGTGGTTTGCAAGGAAGTCTATTCGAATCTCTGAGAAAAGGAAAATAGTATATTTTCTTTTACTTTTCGGTAGTTTTTTGCAATGTCTTTTTGGAGGGTTTCATCGTTTGTATCCTTGTTGGTGGCAGCTTTCTGGTAAAGTTCTAGGAGGGGTACGATTATGATATGCTTTGTGTGCTTCCAGATTCAATGTGTACGCGTCAGACGATTTAGGATAGAAAAAAGTCACTTGATGGAAAAACTGACACAGATCAATTCTGCACCTGACTTCCAACAGATTACTCTCCAGTTTTGTGACACCTCAGATCTATGTTTTCCTTTCTCAAGATTTAGAATCGAGCTTGGTTACAGTTTCGGAATTTGAATAGTCTCCTTTTTTAAAGGAAGTCCTGCTTTCATATTTTTTATTGTTCTTGTAAGACTTTACGTATATGGGATGTGAAACAGGAACTCACTTAAAACTTTTAAAAAGTATTTTGTAAAAAAGAAATCCTCTTAAGGGGCTAAATGGGTATCATTTCACATTTAAGTAAAAAAACTGAGAAAACCATTCACGGGAGTAAGTATTAAATATGTTGACTTGGATGGGTCAGAATTATTTTTTTTGAGTAATGGTAGTGTGACAGAATATAAGAAATCATCAGCTCTTATTTTGATCGACGGAAGTAATTTTAATGCGATAAGGGAACTGAAGCAAATGTAGTTGGAATTTAAAATATTGTATACATATTGTATAATAAGGGCTAAATTTTTAGTGACACGTTTAATTTGTAATATTGATGAGAACTTTAATGTATAAGCTTTTTAAAATACATAAAAATTTTAGAACACGCACAAAAATAAACATATTTAAGTGAACCTTATATGAAATGCAAATTTAAATTCTCATAATTTTTAATAATTTTTTTATAATGACTCAAAAGTTGATGAAAGTTAAGAACACTAAGCCTTTTATTAGACATTCCTCAGAACTCTGAACAAAATGCATCAAATTTTAGTTCAGTTTGGGATCTTACCGTTATTTTTCTATTAAATTAGAGAAATATTAGTTTTGCAAGGAATTTCATCTTTTTTAATAAATGTATATTAAAATAAAACACCTAAGAAAGCCAAGTAAACTCTAAAATAGAACTAAATGCACTTTTAAAATAATAAAACAGATCCAAATGATATGCAAAGTAATAATAAGAGTATGTATAATAGGTTAACTAAGGTTTTAAATGTAATGAAAAAGTTCGTCTGAAGCATAAAACATAGTGTATAAGATTAAAATTTCCCAGCTAGGCATTAAATAAATGTGATATGTTTATGACTATCTGTACTTTTTTATACCTATGTAATTAAATAAAACTGAGTTTTATATTTAAATAATCCTGCAAATTTGTAAAAACCGTTTTTATTATACACTGTTGTTCAAAATTAAGATAATGTTTAGGTTTTGTCGATTATCTCTAGAACAGATTTTAATAAAATTTGGTGTGTTTTTAGGGTTGCAAAAAATAACCATTCAACAGTTAAAATACACATGCAGGATCGTACGTAGTCGGAAGGTATGAAACAGTAGTAGCAGAATATAACAAAAAAATTGGTTAATAAAGGGAATAGTTCCCTATTTCAGATAAATAGTCCTCACACCATGAATATAGTGAGAGAACCAGGAACCCACTACCTGCCCTCCAGTTTCTGAGACCATTACGGGAGAGGAGGCTTGATGATCTGGACAGGCATCCCATGGGATGGCCGCACACCCCTCTATATCTTTGAAAGAGGCACTGTGAATGCTGTGAGGCACAGGAACGAGATCTTGGAGCCCTATGTTCACCTTTTCAAGGGTGCGTTTGGCCCTGATTTTATTTTAATTGATGACAACGCGAGACCACATAGAGCTCATCTGGTCGACGAAATTCTGGAAAGTGAGCATATTCACCGAATGGATTGGTCACACAGTTAGATCTCCATACATCCCTATTAGAGCAATGATTCTCACAACCACTGTGCTACGACACTTTTGAGTTCCGCCAAATTCTTGAAGTGTGCCGCCAACTTTTTATAAACTATTAATTATACTCAGAGAATTAAAATCCGGAACTGAATCATTCGGCCATTTTATTGAAATAAACTATTTATACAATTGTAATTGATCATTTGACAACACTAGAGGAGAAAGTTATTCATTATCTCCTAACTTCAGATGTAAAAAGAACTAATTAGGTCCGTAAAACATTTGTGATAACGGATATGTCTGTATATGAATTAACTTTGATTCAAGAAATTATTTTGCGCTGTAATAATAGAAATTTAATTTCAAAACAATCGGAAGAGTCAATTAATACATTTTAGATTAAATTTAGTGATGATTATACCATAATATCCAAAAAAAGCTTTTAAAATATTGTTACAATTTCCTATATCTCATTTGTGAAAATAAGAATTTTCAGCATTAACAAACATAAAAATAAGAAAAAGATCAAACTTGTAACTGTAGATGACGAAATGAGAGTGGCATTATCATTTCTACGACTAAATATAAACCAAATTATTAAAAATCCTCAAGCTCAAATTTCGCATGAAATGTATTCTTATAATTAATTTGTAATTAATTACTCAATAAATATTTTGTTGTCTTTATCATACATATTATTTTATTTAACATAGAAAATTATTATCATAAATTATTTTATATAGTGTATTGTAGATAAATACTATTCTTTTAAACTTATTTTATTTTTAGCGAGTTGCCAAATTTTTTAAATTATTAAAAGTGTAAGCACCTAAAGAAAGGTTGACAATCACTGCTATAGAGCATGCCTGAGACGCTCTGTGGAGGGTAATTGGAACTCGCAACACCCCTCATAGAACCATTCAAAACATGAAAATAGAGTTTCTGAACGACTGGGATTAATTGCCCCAGGAGCTCATAAATTTCCTTATTATCAGAAAGAGAGGACCGCATACCCTCTATTAACCAATTTTTTTTGTTATATTCCACACAGCTTTGTTCCATACCTTCTGACTTCGATGAGTACTAAGCACGATTACGTTTGCGTATTTTAATTGTTGAATAGTTACTTTTATGCATTATATCAACCCATATACATACCAAATTTTATTAAAATCTGTCCAGTAGTTTTATAGCTAATAGACAAAATCTAAAAATTCCCTTAATTTTGAACGCCAGCTCAGAAGTAACATGTTATTGTTCTAAATATAAATATTATCTCTGAGGTTCTTATTCTAAGAAATATTTATTATTTTTTCATACAGTACGAGACTAAACCTAAATTTTAACTACTTTAAACCGTATTAAATACATGTTCGAAATTTCAAAAATTCATATTACACATTCACTCAAACACATGCACACACACCCTTGTGGGTTGTGTGTGTTTCAGTTTATATTTCTCTTCTATACCAAATCATTCTATTAAGTGCGCGTATTTTGTTATTTGTTGAGTGAATGTGTCCCAAAGTGTGTGTTTGCTGCATTTATAAAATGAACAATGACTAGTTATTCTTAATAATAATAATAAAAAATATTTAGCATTAATTTGAAAATTATGGATGAGAATATTTTCGTTTTAAATAGGGATTCTTTTATACTCTTAAAAGTAAACTTGAAATAATGAAGAATTAAAAAAAAATACTTTGCTTAAAGAAGAATGAAATATATTTTCTGAACGCATATTTATATGTACGAAAGCATTAAATAGTTTTGACGACTGTATAAAGTAGTTCAAGCTATACGTGGACCAGTTTGACCAAAACATTTAATGGAAAGAAGTGCTAAGGGGGAAGCATATTTATTGTTTCCTCGAAAATCTATTCAAATGTTTAGCAGTTAAAAAGTAATGAGGAAGTTTTAAATCGAAAATATTTTGCGTTTTCCAGAGAGGCGTCTTTTTGGGTGTCAAATATCACTTTCCAGCGAGAAACTGAAGGGGAAAAATCGCACCACAATGCATAAAAATGGAAATAAAGATTCACAAAACCAAGAAAAGATGCACGTTTGAATTATACGTTTGTGGATGGTAAGTAGAGCGTTTTCTTTGTCTAGTTCTTTGCCTTGATTCGTGCAGGTTTTATATTCAAAAATTTTTTTTCTTTGCATTTGACGGGTATTTGCTGGAGAATATGTAAATGCGGCCCAAAAGGAATAGTATTGGGATTGGGAAACGTCGAAACCGTTGAAATCGGCGCTTAGAAGAGGAGAAAAACTTTTTCCTCAAAGCACGAAATCCCCGCAGAAAACAAAACGAACAAAAACGCATTTCGGTATTTATTTGTACTTTTCCCAGGCTCTCGGAGGTTAAAAAATCAGATTTATTCTTCTGTAGCACGCCTGTAAGAACGGAGCTTGTATTGACAGATAACGGGCTTAACTCATACGGCACGGTGCCACTATAAATCGCACACAAGACACCGTAGCTCTATCATGTTCCATTACTAGGGGCAGGGTTAAGGCCTAAAACCTCATAAAAACATTATTTCTCTCTATCCCATTGAAAGAAGATATAAAAGACCCTTTGGAGAAAGAGTTGATTCTGGTATCATAAGGCTGGATTTGTTTTTAAAAAGATTCTGGGTTAATAGAAATCATTGCTTATTTTTATCATCCAATTGAATAGAATGGTAAATTTTGTACACTACTCCCGAAAGAGGATAAAATTAGATAATGCCTTTTAAAAGTTTTTCTATGAAAAAGGAGAAGAATTTATTAGGGCGTTTTTAAAGAGAGTTTAAATATTATGACAACGAGGAATATTTTGGATGAAAAAAGAAACTAATATACACATAAAACTGAATTTTACTAATGGAACTATCATGAAAAGTTTTTCATCGTAAGATTTGGGGCATAACTGCAAGTGTGACGAATGCTTGAGAAATTAATTTCTTATTTTTAAATGAGCTTTGAATGAAAACTCGTTAATGGTAATTAATAAAAGTATACTTACTTTTGAAAAGTATTATATAAGCATATTTCTCTACTGTATTTACAAAGTTAGATAGATCATTTTTATTCTAATTCTAAATGAAGTAAACATTGTTATGTTTTTAACTTTAAAGAAATTATCTTTTAGTGTCTGTTTTTCCAAATGAATTGTATTAATAATTTAAAAAAAACCAATTTTATAACAAACGCATTTCAGTAGCATTCATTAATAAAGGTTTATTAACGTCAGAATTTGAAACTATAGGAAGAATAGTGGCGAACAAACCACATGACTTTGATCCGTGGCGATAATGACGGAACCCCCGTCTCCAAACTTTCTCACCACGCCTATGTGAGGATTTTAAATAGATTTAACGAGCCACAATTATTAATTAAGGGGCCCCTTATTCGAACCCCAACTTTACAGATACAACTCCACACACACACAGCCGAGTTTACGATCATAACCATTCGGATAATATGACCTTTATTAACACGAAAAATTAATTATACAGGGCAGGATATTTTACATATTCTAAATTTACTTCTATTAACTCACTTTCCTTCATCACATTTATCACTTATTTTATTGTGATAGAGTATTCAAATTTTAATGAGAAATATTATAACATATTTACTATTGGGTGTAAGGGAAGGATTTATCGTTTTTCTCTAAAGAAAAATGTAACTTTTTTTTCACTTTTTATTTAAATTTTAATCTAAAATATAATGTCCTTTGTTAGTTAAAACTTTCAGCTTTCTGGCAGCTTATCTAACCCTTTGGAAAAGAAGTTCTCTGTTTTGGAGACAAAGTATTCTTCCACTGCCACTTAGACAACCTCATAACTTATGTATTCATTTCCATCAAGAAAGTTTTACTACGACCTGATCATATAATATTCAGATGGTACAATATCATGAGTATATGCTGTCTGAGGTAAAGTTTCCTAACCCAACTCTGCAATTTTTTATGCAGTGTTACTTGCCACGTTTAGTCTAGCGTCGTCGTGATGGAGAATCCTACCCTTTCTGTAGGCCAAACATGGACGTTTACGTTGAATTCTTTACTCAAAACATCGGGGGTGCGAACAGGAATGACCATTTTATTTTCTTTCAGCAGCTCATAGAGCACTATACTCTTGCTGTCTCACTAACAACACAACATAACCTTCTACTGATGCACGTCAACTTTGGATGGGGGGGGGGGGGGTCTCCCTTTTGTAAACACATATGCCTTCTTCCTAATCACGCGTTTATACACTATCCACTTTCCTTCTCCAGTCACCGTGTGATCCAAAAACGGTTTTGTTTTATAACGAGCAAGATTTCAACGTCATATCGAAATTCTGTTCATTAAATCTCTTGGCTTAATTCATGTGGCATCAAAACAGATAGTTTGGACACGACACCTAGCCTTTTAATGTAATCCAAAGCAGTAATCTGATGAATTCCAAGCCTGAAGCCCATTTCTGTGGAAGTTAACGTGGGATTTGTCCTGATCATTTTACTGAGCACTTCGTCACTGACATCTGATAGCCTTAATGAGCTGGGTTCATCTTTTAAAGAAAAGTCACCCAAGCAAAATTTCACAAGCCATCTGTGGCATGTTCGAGCTGTTACTGCTTCCTCTCCAAACACGTCACATAAGTTTATTTTTGCCTCCATCGTGTTATTCCCCCATTTTGGAACTCACGCAACATACAATGTCTTAAGTGCACTTTTTCTTCACTCACGTTGACAGTTTTACATGTTTAAAAACTGACTAAAATTCAAAAAGATGTGTGTAAATCATAAATAGTTTACTAATATAACTGTTTAAACCGGTTTCAGTTGGAACTGAATTCTTGATAACGATCGACAACGTATAAAAGTGCACGTGTTAAAAAAACAGAACTTTCCCTTATACCCAATATTTCAATACAAACAGGCCTTTATATAAAAATTTATGCAATAATTGGATAAAATTGTTTTTAAGGAATAAAAATGCAAGTTTTTCATGTGCTTGTTATTTTTCTAATAAGAATTATTTTGTGGTAATAGTACTCTGGAGTTTATTTATAACTCATTTTTTCCATGTTTGCTTATATACTTCCTTCGAAAACATTCATGTACCCCTAAATATATTCCTACCACAATTGAAGATCTATTTGATTAGTCATTATTTTGTGTGCGTGTACGTATAATTTAACATTTTCAGAAAAACACCGAAGAGCAAAAAACCGTTTTTTGACCATTCTTTATTATTACGTGGATGACACTTAAAACTAGCATTCTTCTTTCTGAATTTTCACACTGCTTCTCGATATGAGTATAGTGAAATTAAACTCTGTTGCACAAGGAGTTTCTAGTGTATCCTCAGGAGCCTAACCATAATTCGATTACAAGAATGCTGATTTCTAGCTTGGGATCTTAACTACTTGGCTAGGACGGCAGCATAACGTTTCGAAAAATAAACTTTCAAAAATACATTTGCATTTTTAAAAGTAACGATTAATTAACTTTTTTATGTTAATAATTCATATAATCTCAAAATATATTTTAAAATTTTATAGTAAAATCTATGAACTAAAGAGTGAAAAATGTAACAAAACCGAAATTTAAAACAAACGAAAATTTTAACTAGTGATGTTTAATTTTTCTACTAATCATTACATCAGATGCATCAATTAAAAAATTGTTTCATTAGTCCAGCTTCTAGATCCCTAGAATTCGTTTTTCATTTTCATTTCCTATCTACGTACAACTGAATGTTTCTCATGAAAAAAAAATTTGTTTTCTAATCACTACCAAACCTCAAATGAAAAATATTTTCTAGTTTGAAAAGCAAATATAATGCATTATTTCTTATCCAGTTCATTCTTTTCAGTGGATTTCTCATCTCTAATCATCTTTGAAATCTCTTTCTTTCATTTAAAAAAATAAGCATGCCAGTAATTACGAAATTAACTAATCAGTCTTCTCTCTTTTTAAAATTTCTATTTCTTGAATTTTTACGGTCAAATAAATTATTTAACAATGGAACCAGTATTTATTTATTAAGATCACGTTTTACGTACTTGTTCGATTAAGTAAATCGAATCAACACTTTATATAAACCGAAACATTAAAACCGGCATATGTTTTTAATGCAATTAAATTTAAAACTCAAAACATTTTTAAGCTTTTTGAAACTATTTATTTTAAATATTTAGAATAATTTTCCTTAATATTAAGGAAGCATTTTCTTATATATAGTACAAAATTAATTGAAAATCTGATAGAAGTAAATTTACTAGAAGAATACTTATAATTTCGTGAATTTTATTTGAAATCAGCAAATTGTATTTAGCTTACGTTTAATGTTAACAAGACAGAGTGAAAGCAGTTTTATCAAACCTTGACAGAAAAAATAAGAATGCATTCCAATTAGAAAATCCTGAACACTTTTCAAACATTTGCACAAAAATTATTACTTTTGGGATAGTATATAATGTTGACTAAATTCTAAAATATTTCACACGGGAAGTGGGATCTAATCAAATTACTCGTAAAACTTTCGACGAGCTGAAATTACGCGTTTCTAGAATTTATTAGAAATACCATTGTAATTAAACTAATCATTCTGTTTTATCACAGTTATGAATTGAAATGTAAGTATTGCCGAGCATGATGTATCTCGCAGTAGACAAGGCTGAGATGTGTGGAGAAGTGTTGGAACGGTTAATTCAAATAAAATAAATTTGAATAAACTAAAACATTCAATGATAATAGCAGAAGTTAGCAAATAAAGACAGGTTGATAATTTTTGCTCTTAGCTGATGGATGAAATTCTAATTATATGGCAAAGTAAAAAATAATTTATTTCCCTAGACCATAAATCCGGAGGTAAAAATAAAAGTGTTTAGGAATAGGCTGTAAAATTTACATGCTATAGGAATTCTAAAAAGGATTGCAAAACACTCTAATGTTAACTACTAATTTTTAAGGCTCTCTAAAAATGCCACCATGGAATTTTTATTTGAATGAAAGTCTACATCATAATAATCTACAACAATTAATGCAAATTATATAAAAAAAGGAATATTGTAAATCAATGCTTTGCAAAAGTCTCAGTAAAGTGTTTAATTTCATATTTTACGGAGAACATATAAAATGTATTTTAAAAGTCATGTTTCCAACAATATAGGACTTGCATGGTATTTATTTTTTAGTAATAGAGATAGATTCTATGTCTATGTGGACTCTCTTTCTATTTACTTTAAGCATGCAATAGAGTTTTTATACTTTTATATAAATGTTCTGTAATAAAATACTGACAAAATTAAGAGGCAGAATAAGTAGAAAATAGCAGATAGATTAAAAATATATGCTCAAAAATAATAGTAGTTAGATGCATAGTTTAAGCTTTATGTGAGATTGACCATTACACTTAGTTAACATTTTATTTCTAAAATATAGATTGTAAATGATAGAACTATGCGAGCTTTGTTTAAAAAGAAGTCTTAAATTAATCTTTTTGTGAAAAAAAGGCTTGATTTTCTCCCTATTTAGAAGCAAGTTTTCTTAGTCGTATATTTGAGGTTCAGAAAAAAATTACTGTTTAATAATTCTTTAGATGTGTTTCTTTCCTTGTTTCTTTGGAGGAAAAAAGTTTGAATTTTATTTTGCGCAAAATAAGTGCATCGAAAATAATGAGTATCATATAGCAGATCCAGTTATTTCAAACATCACAAATCGCAGAAATTATTCTAATGGGAATTCAAGCTGAGCACTAATAATTCCGTTAGCTTTGGCTCGACAGAGTGGAAGACCACAGCTGGCATTCGCAATCAATTACTTTTGTCTTACACAAACTGGGTTTTGTTAAAAAATACATTCTGTATTTTGCTTAGGGGGAGAAAGAGAGGGTGTAACAATTTCCATTTTGTCCAACTGCATCGCTTTTACGCACTTTTTTTTCCGCTTAAGGTTTCAGAAAAGTTCGATCGGTTGTTGTTAAATAACTCTTTCAAGATGAATTTTTCTTTCATTTTGATTATTTTAGACGATGAGGGCGTACTTTGTGTTTTGCTTACTACTAAAGCTCCCAATTTAATTAAGTCTGTTTGGACCATTATCTTCATTTTAAGGGTCTTGGCTTTAGTGGGACTTTTTTTTTTCTTGATGGGGGATGGAGAGAGGATTTCGCTTTTCTCGAACAGATGCCGTGATCCATTTTAAAGTGCTTTTAAATCATTGCTTAATCTGGGAAGCTACTCGATTTTTATAGGGAATTTTAAAGGCGTTGAATAAGATGTAACAGAAAAGTTGATTAGCTCGTATTTTTCATTTGGATATTTGTTTTGCAAATCAAAATTACTTTTTTAATTCAAATGTTCACCTTCATTGTCATTTTTTTTTGTTTCTTAGAGGAAGATAATATTTGACGTAATTGAAAACTCTTTTTGAGACCATTTCAAATATAACAGGGTCAACCAAAGTTTAAACCGACTGCTGTTATATATTCTGAAAATGGTAAATCATTAGAATGGTATTCATTCTGGTATCCAGGAACACATTTAAAACCTTTGAAACTTTTCAAGTTAGTCAGTATTGCCTGCTGGATGATTCTCTCAAGTAGTATTGAGTAATCCTACTGTCGTTTCAAAGGAAATAAGATATCAGCTGAACATCACGAGGAATTTGAATATGAAAAGTAATACTATAATGTGAACTTAAAATTTGCGACAACTTATATTTAAATGACATTTTTCTAAGTCTAACTTTGAAATATATTAATACTTAATATATTTGACTGCAATACTTAAACATTCAGTTGACATCCAAATATACAGCCTTAAAAGTTTTCGAGTAGTTTTAATAATAGTATTCCTTGAATTCAAATGAAGAATATAAGAAGATTTCTCTCTATATATACATATACCGTAAAATCCGGTGTATAACGCACACCTATACTTTCAAGCTGAATTTCTTAATTTTTAAGTATATTCGTGCCGTATAACGCGCACCCCTTTTTTTCCCGAAGAAATCTGAAATGTTAATATACAATGCTCTTATGTTTTGAAGTCATTTATTCGAGGCATTATTGCAGACTTTTGAAAAAATAGTATACTTCTAGAACTACAACTCTTTTAGTTCAAAAGGCATACCATTGCTTTTAAATAAACAGTATTTCGATATCTGTTGAAGTAAAATTTCTTATGCACACCCTCTTTTGTTATTTTTAAAGCTATCACTTTTATACCCAGCGTATAACGCGCACCCGTAAATTTCGATCTTATTTTTAGTATTTATTTCGATCGGATTTTACGGTATATTACATTTACGTAGTTCTAGATTTGATTTAATATAATATAATAAACTAAATGACAAGATCTTGTGAAAAATGTTTTGTATACTTAATTTAGAAATACTTCACGCGCTATTCAACTCTTTCAAAGTACCTGACAGATTTTTTTAATTCGATAATTTTAGTTATTTATAGTATTTAGGTACTATTTATTTTCTGTATTATTTTAAGCAAATTATTGTATCTTCACTTTTGGGATATTTTTATACCAAATCTGTAGCAAACAAATATAGAATATGAAATTTTATTCTATAGAAAGAGTCGCATTTGACTTAAGTATACTTTTTTAATTGGCAAGCCACTTTAATTAATTTCATAATTTGTCATATAGCATAAAGAATATTGGATAAAGAAATAAGGAAGGTAAAGACTTTCATGTCATTCATAATTTTTATATACTAATTTCAGATTTTTCAGCAAAACATTGAACACATTTTGAATAATGAGGTTTTAAAGTTAAAGCAGTTGAATATTTTGCGCATACATTCTGGATGATACTTTAAAATATGTGAATAACGTTTATCAAAATACTCCCTTTACGAGAGCTTAATAACATTTTCTAAACTACGTCGGCTTTATAGGGCATATCCTAAATGGCCTTATTTCACATCTTAAGTGAAGAAATATCCATCAAATATTCGAGGTGGGAGACTTTCCATTTTGACACTTTTTTTCAGACGAAAAAGAAACCTATTTGAATATTTTATCCTTATATATATCGTGGGGTAAAAGTAAATACGGCCGAGCTTAAACAGTATTCGTCATAGCAGCAACTAAGCGATTTTCGGCGAACCTTATTGGCACTCTATATTTCGTTCAAAGAGTAACAATAGAACATGGGGGTTATGACTGGAAATTGGAAAAGTCAACGAGGTTTTAAAGGAAAGCGGGAGAGAAAATACTACCCCAAAAGTAAATAACTTCCACAGAAGCGAAATATTTTTTTCTCCTGTCTGCTAAGAAGAGAATATTTCTTGCAAAGGTAGGCATTTTGAATTGCATTGGACTTGTAAGCATGCGCAAGCGTCCCACACCAGTCGGCGCTTTCTGTGAAATCTTTTGTCGAGTTAAAGGTACGTGGTACTCATCTATCTTGAAATGCAAATGGAAATTTTATCACACTTTTGTTGATATGAAGCGAACAAGCAAGAAAACCCACAAACTCAAAAGTATGCAACAAAGCAGTAAAATTGTTATTTCAGTTAAAGCTGCGACAAATAAAATGATCGATTATAGAAATAAATTTTGTGGGTTGACAGTATATTGATTTGTGTTATAATGTATTATGAAATGTGGTACAAAACCAATCAAAAGGCTAGGTACTTTTAACTCTTAACCGGTTTGCTCGTACATCGTACAGGCGGCTGAACCGCAACCGATTTGCCGTTATGCTGTACGGGCACTAGTGTTTTCTTACTTTCTTTGATTTGCGCGTATTTCTAAGTCTTATGATGATATTATTTAGTGTTTTGTAAAGGGGATGCAGTTGGATACTTAAATGTTTTTCATCTGGCATTTTCTTCATGGAGGTTTCTTTGATGGAGGCAGGAAATTAGATCCTTAAAATTTGTTAAATTACTGTATGCAATGCTTCGCATTCAGACCGGTGATTTTTTAAATTATGGATAATACAAACA
Source organism: Trichonephila inaurata madagascariensis (assembly GCA_019973955.1). NCBI lineage: Eukaryota > Metazoa > Arthropoda > Arachnida > Araneae > Nephilidae > Trichonephila > Trichonephila inaurata. The sequence goes on along the minus strand of BMAV01018605.1, from coordinate 989,375 downwards.
ACAAAAACTCTTTTTTTGAAAGGATGAATAAAATTTGAATACAGACTCAGAACTGTCTTCTGATATTTGGATTATTCTTTAAAAGATCTAAAAAGATTTTAAAGATCTTTAAAGATTCTTTGAAAAAGTGCTAACATAAAATTTTTTCTAAAATATATGAAAAGTCTTTCAGAGCATACGGATTGTACTTACTAAAAGCAAACATTAAAGTTTTTTTATGTTCCGCAATTGTAAAATAAACAAGTAATATAATTTTTTTAAGGTCAATTCCTACTTAGGTCAACAAAGAAAAATTTTACTTTAGTTAATTAAATTTAATTAATGAATTAATATTTGAAAAAACTATATGAACAACAAGTGGCATCCACTATAAGTTTAAAAAATATATTTGAAGCCAAGAAAAATTCGTTAGAAAAACTTACTGGCGCCATCTATTGCGGCTAAATCTAACTTCATCAGAAATATAACGCAGAATAAACTTAAAATTAAAAAAAAAATGAAATTTAATTAATGAATTAATATTTGAAAAAAACATTATTAACATCAAGTGTAATCCACTACAAGTTTAAAAAAATGTATTTGAACTTCAGTGGATGAATAAAGAGTATTTTATTAACGATTGAAAATTTGAACAAGATATATATATATATAGGGAGTAACAAATAGTAGAAATTGAAAAAATGGTGCAAAAACTTTAAAACTAAAATTAAATTATTCTATTCATTCATTCTATGATAAAGAAATGTACCTTTTTTCAAACATTGTGGGTAAAAAATTGACCGGTTAAGGGGTTAAAAATTTAAAAACTGTCTAACTGCCGGCATATTTCAGAGTATAAATATGGTATCATCTTATAGAAAGTAATTGTATCTTTATTACTACACTCTAATCTATGAATTGGTGTTTCAATGCATTATCATGGCAATCAATACATATAACAATTACCCTTAAGTATCGATGGAAAAGCACTCTATTCCAATGAGTCCACAGATGAGGCTATGCAAATCGAAACGCAATGATTCAAAACCCTAACTAAGGTCATACTTGTCAGTTTATGTGTAATAAACAGTGTTCTGCAAGTTCAAGCATATCATAGTTGTCAGGAATTAAATATGAATTTTTAATATATATACGCCCTTATTAAAACAGACATACGTGCGCTTAGACTATTTAAATTCTTTATATCTTAATATCATTTTGTTGAAACACAGAGTACCATAATTGTGATTAACTTCATTTTTCAGGACATAAAAAGCTCAAATTTATGCTATTTTAAAAGAAAGGACAAATAATTTTTGGTCTAAAACTCTTATGTGTGTTGTGATTTAACTCGATATATAGTCTTAAGACAAATTGTGTAACATATCTTGAGAATTCTTTATTCCAAATTGTACAGTAAATATATATCACCATCTTAGTAAAGTTAGATATTTTGAAATTTTTACTTTTCATTATTTTTTATTTATAATCATTTCTTTATTACAAATGTTATGAAAAGTAATTTACTTTTTAATATAAAATTCTAGTTTTGAAAAAATTAAAACAGAGTATTACCGTACTGGTGCAATAATTTTTTTAGATATATTTACCTTCTATTCCGAAAATATCTATTTACATTTAATAATTTACTTGAAACCATGTATTTGTTTGATATTTTGATTATGAGGTAACTAATTCGCAGTCGCGCGCGCGCGCGCGTTATGCCCAATCCCTGCTTCTTTTCTTGAAACAGAGATGATCAATTTTTGTTCAATAAGTATCTTTATTCTACCAGTAAATTAACTGAATTCACAAAAATAAAAGTCTGAAAAATCAAATAATTTAAGTCATAGTATTAGATGCACACCAAAAGTTTCTAAATTCTCAACATCCTATAATGGCTGCAGAAATGTTTGACTGTATTTCATATTATGACGTGGAAATTGAATCGCGATTAATATGTTGGGCATAACTTGTTGTTCAATACGTTAGTGTTTGAGAGCAGTTAGTGTTTGAGAGCAGGTGTGAAATGTTTTTAGAAAAATGCAATTCAAATGGTAAAACTATGATATGAGGCAAAGATTTACAGTGTTCTGCGTCATGCTTATAAATTTAACTTTTCAAATGAATATAGATATATTGGATTCAATAAAAAGTCTAGAATTTTCCGCGATGTATTAGGAATGTGCATGTGAACTGTTTAGATAAATCAGAATTACGTTTTAAAATATACCTTACTAAAAATTGCTTTTACTAGAAAAGTGCTTTTTTTGTCTCAGAGGGGTGCAAATGTGCTATGGTTTATTGGATATAAACATTCGAGAATGTGAAAATCAAGAATATGTAAGTGGGGGCATAGAACAATTTACCACTCTTCTCAGCCAGTATCTCTATATATCTAACTGATCTTTTTTTCTTAAATTAAAGACGTAAATAAGACATAAGTGCTTTCCAAATTTTATACTGGTAATAAAAATTGGTTTTACTTTTTTAGATTTTCAGTTGTTTATTTATATATGATAAAAATGTTTTTTTAGGTTTGATAAAATTTTAAAATGAACAAATTATTTAAATTTCCCGGAAAAAACAATATTTTGATCCAAAGTCTTAGAAATCGTGAGGAGAAATTTGTTGTAACTAGCATTAGAAACCAGTAACCTATGCTAGCCTATTAATATTTGATTAAAAATGATGTAAATATGTAAGGTATTGTAAGATTAAATAAATCATAGGAACAAAGTTTTGTTTTCATTTGATGTCGTAAAATTGTTGACACATTGAGAGTTAATGTTTTTCCTTTTACAGCATTTCTTTTACATTATAACGTGAGTTAAAAATAAACTGGTTAAGTTAATACGCAGAAACACCTATCTCACCATTTTTTTGAACTTTTGAAAAGTTGCTTTTTTTTGTCTGGTGGAAATAAAATTTTACCATAATTATAAATTACAAAAGTGACTTACCTTTTTATTGATTATTACATTGAATAAAATGTACTTTATCTTCAATAAAAACCAATTTAAAAAGTTTCTATAGAAATAAATTTTTTCTAAGAAATGAATGCAAAATTAATTTTTACCCACAGATGAACCTTTATCATTTAACAATTCAATACCAGAGATCACATGGTTAATAAACTCTTGTTACAACTTTAAATATAAGTGTATACATAATATTTTAAAAAGCAATTAAGACTTTAGACATATTTTATGTGATAACTTAGTCAATAAATTCCATCTAAGTAAATATTCTTTTAAAATTCTCATTTTGTATACTACTTTCTTAAAAAGTAATAAAAATCAATTTCCTTCGTATAAAAAATTAATTTTAGATGAGTGGAAATCAAAAAGAAAGTAACACTCAAACTAATCTATGCAGTAGTTTGTTGAGGGTAAATAATTTCGAAGAATACTTCAGTGGGAAAAAACTCTTCATGTTTGTGTAGCAAACAAGAAAAAAGTGCTAGTTGATAGGAATTTCAGAGTACAATTGCTAGTTCACATTGAAGGGTACAGAAAGCAACATTTCTGAGAAAATCAATTATCCAGTTCACTGATTTCAAATAGAATGAAAGGTATACAAAAGTTAAACATATTTTCAGATAACGTCCTTTTCAGACCTTTTCCCATTTCAGGACTACTCATAATCGTAAATGCATTAAATATTCTCCCAAAAAGCAACAAAAATAAACCTCTATTGACAAAGCTGGAAATCGACAGGATGGTTAGAATCCACGAAATAGGAAAACATCTGTTTATGACACGGCACGTCGATATTATAGTTATTCAAGTAAAGCACAAGCTATTTCTGAACGTTCTTGTTCCTGAACAAATTCACCGAAACTGCAGATTATACCTAAATGTTAAAAAAGAGTAAGCATTTATTCCATGAACATAGACTGAAAAAAAATTACCCCTTATTATATATTTCCTGATCAAACGCATAATTTTTGTCTTTAAAAAAAGCTGGGTCTTAGGATGAGTATTTATCTAAGGAAATAAATATCATATCATTTTACGAATAAAATTCTACCAGTTCCCCCCTGACAGCTACAGTACTAAAGGTATTTATTTAACTTTTAACTTTTATAGATGGACGTCAAACGAGTATTTTGGTATCGACTTTTATTTTGATTTTTTTTTCTGGATAATGAAAAGTTTTATTTTTTTCTTTGCAGCGAAATAAGTTTTTTATTAGCAAAGAAAAATAAAATCATGAAAATTCGAATTTTATGGAATAAGCAGTAATGAGTTATAAAAAATACATGCAATATTTAAATTTTCAAATAATATTTATTCGCAAATGTACAATGATCACAGTATATCATTATAACAATCAATACTAATTTTTCAGATACATTCCCAACACTTTGGTTTTCGGCATCTCATTTACATATGCATGCGTTAGTTTTCTTTTTTCCTTCTTGCCGAACATCTGAGATGTGCTTTTCGGAGATCCAATTTTTCCACAAGCTCAAAAAAACCCAACTATTCACTAGGAATCATATCTTCTTTTAGGTAAGATAAACGGTGTACTTTCTTTTTTTTTGCAGAAAGCGACTTTAATAAGTCACCTGGAATCCGAATACTAGCAACATGTATTCACACGTTCTCTCAAATAGTATCAGAGCTTCTATAGCAGGGTATACCAGACCACACTAAACCAAAAAAATGATGAATATAAAATCTCATTTTAGGAACGATCCTTGATTTATGACCTTGAAAACACCTCCGAGGGAAGAAGGGATTAAGAGCAACAAGAATCAGTTATGAAATTTTGGAGAGTAAAAGGCTTATGGTGGTAGAGGTCGAGGCTCCTGTGAGACCACGAACAACATTTAAAGTTCGTTTAGCTAACACTTGACCTGTTTATAATACAAAAACCTAGAGTAATTATTAAAGAAAAAAACTACCGAACCGATATTAAGAACTAATGTATTTGTATCCAAGAGCAGCATTTTTTTTAATTAAATGGTTAAGGATTTCGTTGAGACACTTGGTAATAAGAACGATCTTATACTATTAATGGATGATCTTTTGATTACCCAAAGAGTGAGATTTTGTTTGATATCGTTCAGAAGTATCTCGAGCGGTATTTGAAAAAGATTACGTTACATTGAATAAAAGAATTTGTAAATTGACACCTCTTTTTTTGAACATAATGCCACATCACTTTCCATTTACAAAGATCCGCCTCAGTTGTTACACTTGATGGATATAACGGAATATTAGGGAAGTCTAAACATAGAATGTGCGATTTAGGGCTATAGAATATCACTGGTCACGATTACTAAGGTACAGTTGAATTTTAAAGGATGAACTTCTTTTCACATCACGTTATAGTCTTTTTAGTCTTATCTGGAAGAGAAAAAAATCATGCACAAAAAGAACACGAAGCTACGTTTCATAATAAATTACTATCTGTTTTTCATAAGAAAGTTGCTGAAAATACAGCAAATGAAAATAGCAAAATTTTGCGAGTTGAACTCAACTAGGCTGTTCAGTTGGGTCAAAGTATAATTGAGCAAACTATTATTTAATATTTTTTAAATTAAAATCCCACTTTTTATTGTTTTAAATAATAAAAATGTAAAAAAAGAATCACAGATAATAATTTTATTTGAAAAAAAAATTCTTAAACTTTTGTTAAAGAGATTAAATATTGAATGTGCTGTCGTTTCGGTGTAGTAATAAAATAAATATACATTTCATGTTGTTCTAAAATCAAAATCCAGTTCTTGAGTAATATATATTTAAATATTCATTAATCAAAAGATATGAATTTTTCAGCACATAGATAATTTTTTAAAACTTTTTCTAAATATATTTGCTATTAATTCGCTACTGTTTCATAACTGAAAACAAAAGCTCAATAAATTTATTGGTGAAAAAATTAGGATTATCTTCGAATTCTAGTGGTTTTTAAAAGATAAAAAAAATCAAGAACATTATTTCTAAGAAAGACAGAGTGGTTAACGGAATTTCTAATTAACATCTCATAAGTTAATCTTCCAAAAATTGTCTGTAAAGACTCATTTTGATAAGCGAAGAAAAAAGTTATCTAACGACTTCTGAAAAACTAAAAGATATAAACCAAGCTATCATCTCAATGGCCTAATTGTGAGTAATTGTTTTACACCATTTCCCGTAATGCGTTTTCTTGCCTCTTCCATGAACTATCAGGTACTTTGAATTTGAGGAACATAACATCATTGGCTAACGATGCTGTAATTACTACGACAGCATCCCGAGTCAAGTCACGATCGTACTTATGATTTTGTGCGTCAGTTAAACACAGAACTCAATGACTTCGTTAGCCAATCTCATTAGGTTCTCGATTTAGGGCAAACCTTGGGCCATCAATATCATTCTTAATGGAATTGGCTAACATCTGGTTGATCTATCATACAGCATCTTTATTAATACTTTTGACCAGGATTCTGTAGACTCCTAGTGGAAATTTTATGACATCAAGGTCGAAACATATTTGTGCTTAATTAAATAAAATATTTATTGAATAAAGATATTTCTTGAGTAACAAATGCACAGTTTAACACAAAGAAAGGGTATGATCACCATAAAATAGTTTTTTGATAAAATACTTGACAAAAACAGATTTACTTAACAGTCACAAATATTTGAGGCATATATTTTTAAGTGGTATCAAACACGTTTAGAGACAGTTCTTGAAATGAAAAGTTTTTTAATAGGCACAGAATCAAAAGATGAAAATCTGAATGATTCGTTTTCTTCATTTTTATATGCAGTACATTTATGAAATGTAAAAGCTTATATTTAGTTATTTCTTCAATTAATTATTTCTGACTAATTATCTAAATAAAGCCAGCAAAACAAATGAAATCTTTCCAATCTTTTGAAATTTATAATTAATGAAGGCAAAAAAATATTGAGTAAATAAAATTTTTTAAATATTGTGGGATATTTTTTTTTGAAAAAAGCAAACAAACAAAACAAACAACATCTTTTTCAACAACAAAATTTATTTAAAAAAAATTATTACGATAGATTCACAAATCATTTCTATGAACATAACATACAAAGCTTAATTCATTTAATTGCATCGAACAATTATATAGAATCAGGAAATGCAAGAATAAAATATAATATTCGATTGGTATTTTGAGTAAAAATTATGATATGGTATTTAATATCAAATTAAAAAAATGCAACTTCTAGCAAAGAAAGCTATATTTTAAAGCACACATACACAATGCTTTTGTAAGAAAAAGTAAATTCATTCTTTTTGGGTTGACTGTATAATTGAAGTGAATAAAACTTTTATGAAAAACAATTCAATAGCTTTTTTCAAAGTCACGTGAGCTGATGATCATAATCGATCCTACGATGTTCGCGTCAAGCTGCAATCTTAATAACATTAGAGTAATGCAGAATAACGAGGAATTTCATTGGGTCACATACATAAATTGCCCAGTGAATTAGAAACCCTTGAGAATAGCATTTGAATGCGAGCCAGAGATAGAGTATACAAGTTTCTTTTGACATGGCTGACGCGAGGTTAAAATGCTAGTATAAGTAAGGTATAAGAGTGCTTTTCCCTTTGAATGATGCATAATAGAAAAAACGACAGATCTCTCAACATTTCAAAAATGACTCATTGTTAGTGCTCATTTAGCAAGATCCACGATTTTGTAGACAGAAAATCTCACTCGGTCTTCGAAAGCAGGCATATCAAAGATATTCAAAAGTGGGAATCAGAACCCAAAGTTCCTCTCTAGAAGAAATAACTGTGGTTTTGGCTCAATTTTCCAAGAGCGTGATCGGTTCGTTTCCGACGAATTGTACGTCATAACAGGGACTCTACTCTACTTCAACTGACACAAATCGTCAAACAAGGCTCTTTCCAACAGATTTCAGCTCAAACGATGCTCAAAGAATTGCAGAAGATAGAAATGTGAAGCCCTGTACCTGTGAATAAACCACTTGTTTTTGCCCGAAATGCATAACCTCGGTTGCAGTGGTTCCGGAAAAGAGGACAATGGACACATGAAGATTGGAAAAGATGGTCGGATGAATCACGCTATACCTTAGTTAGCATTGATGAAAGACGTCAAATTTGGCGAGAACTCCACACGAAGCCATGCATACATCTTACCTTAATCGCAATGTGTAAGAGTCTGATGGGTGTATCATAATATGGGATTTGTTATACTAGCATGGAAGTGGTGGCCTAGCGGTTCTATAGAGTAAAAAAGCAGCCATGAGATACCTAGACATACTAGCAGATCAAGTGCACCCTGCAATGGTGCATTTTTAACCTGATGGTGATGGGCACGCTTCAGGGACGATAATGCAAGTATACATCGTGCCAGAAGTGTTCAAAATGTGTTCGCTGAACCTCAGCCTGACTTCCAATACCTTCCTTGGCTACCACATATCCCGGAACTCAACCCCATAGAAAGTGTGTGGGATATGGTGGAAAGACACATCCGATAGCCTTCTCCTCTCTTCCATCTAATTTACAAGATCTAAAACCTGAATACCCAATGCATGGCTTTCTCTGGTCGTAAATGCATTCCAGCAGCATGTAGACTCGATGCCCAAATGAATCAGAGCAGTTACCCGTGTAAAAGGTGGTCCAATAAAATATTGATGCTGGGTTTCAAATTCATTGGCCAGTGTGTACATATAGTACTAAATTCTTTTATGATGTGTAAGCTAGGAGGAGGTAGCATCTATGAGTTAAATCTAATAAAAAACTGCCCCTCATAAATACTCCTCAAGAGGATACAATAAACATGCATCTTTAAGAGCGTGATAAGTTTCTTTTAATCTCGTCTTCGACATAGTTGAAGTAATGAACATGTTTACTATTTTACTGAATAAGGGAAAGAAAAATCTAGTAAAAATGACCACTATCTCAATATATAAGTAATACAGTGCTTCTCAAATTTTCAATACTGGCACCCCCCTTTTCAATCACAATTTTTATCGTGCCCCCCTTATACATTAATAATGTACTGAATGCAATAATAATGCACTTTGACGCTAAAGTTACAAAAACTTTTTATTATAAACCGTACAAATTAATAACATAAGTATTAAATTTTGTATATGTTACTTTTAAGCAAAAAAAAAAAAAAAAAAAACAGTAATAGGATAATTATTATGTTATTTTACCTTTCTCTAATTTTTAAATTGGAACATATTGCAAAATGCGGTGGCTGCTTAGAAGACAAAATATAGATATCAGCTAAATATAGAAAAAGAACTCAGAGGGTCAATTTCTAATCATAAGCATTCCTTTGAAAAACATTGCTCTGCAAGACAAGCCCATGGAAGTCGCTAATACTTATTAAACTTGTTCTTAATTTAGTATTAATTAATTAGTTATAAAATACTCTGTGCAGCACACACATACACACACACACACTGATACATTAAAAGTATACCGGCTCTTTGCACGAGTTCATTTATAAGAAAATAAAACATTATTGATATAATCGCTGAATTGTAAGGAGAGTAAAGCCAAGTGCGCGACAATTTTTACAAAAATGTAAAATGATTTTCTTAAATGATTGCTCAAATTATAATGAGTTTTAAGCAAACTGTGTAATTTTAAGTCTCACAGAATTAGCATTTAGAATTGATGTTAAATAATGAACAATAACATAAAATTCCGATGAAGAATAATTGTATTATTTTTAATATTTAAAGCGAAAGGACTTCAACATGTTTTAATCCTGGAGCAGGCTCGCACTCGACACTAATGGTCGAGCGGGGTTATTGAGTCACCCTAATCCTTTTGTTACAATTATTTTTATAGTACACAATAAAAATTGTAATTCCAGTGAATAATTTAATTAAGAGAAAATATACTTACCTACTTTCAAGGACTTTTCAATTTTTCTTTGATAATTTTAGGAAAAAATCCAAGAAAACTGAACTAAAATTTTTCAAATGTGTGTGACCTTAAAAAAGACACAAATCGCAGACACTTTTCGCTAACATTACAAGAATGTTATTTGCAAGCAAAACTGTCATATTTTGTTCAAGTTATTGTAATTTTACAGTCCTTTGATGTTGACAAATAGTATGTTGAACTTTTGCTTGCTTGTGTGTTTTTGACAAAGCAAAGTGTGTCTTTTGATACTTATGGCTTCATATTTTAGTTGATGGGGTTCTTTTGGTAGCATTTGAAAATTTTTCTTTCGTTTCATGTTCATCGCTTTTCTCAAATTTACTTTATATGTATTATTTCAGCAGGTTCATCCCTTTTTATTTTATCAGTTTTTACATCTTTCAATAGAGATCAAAGATGCCCATTTCTTTTTTTATATAAATTTTCTGATCATTTACGAAACATTTACCTGCTCATC
>BMAV01018605.1:963222-977865 GCA_019973955.1 Trichonephila inaurata madagascariensis | reverse complement strand
GTACACGATCTTAATTTACTTCAACTCATTTCAAACTTACAAGAATTATAAATTGCGTTTTTTTCGTTGATTTCAGATCACAGTCGATAGTTCTTAACAGTTTAATCTTCGGTAATTTTTATGTTTATACCTGTTTTTAATGGGGATTTAGGTAAGTTGAAATTTGTTTCGGCTTTTGCATACCTTAAATTTCATTACGTCATAAAATTAAAACTTTTAGTCTTGTGATTGATATTATATTGGAGGACGTGGTAGCCATGGTAATGGTCACGAGATCATGACCAACGTGTCATGAGTTTGAGTACAAGTGCCACTGGAGGTCCACCGTGTAGAGGCGCTTATACACGTTAAAACTTTCGTGGCCCAGTCCTCCCGTTGGCGTTCTATGGTAGCTTATAGACGGCGTATCAGCTCAGGTATCATCCTCGCCACTTGAATGTGGTTCAAAATTGTGGTCTATCGCCAATAGCTCTCGTGTTGCCTTATAGACTGACGTTATTTTACCCTCACTCACTGGTATCATATTGCTATTGTCTAATACCGCAAGCGTATTTTATTTATTTATTTTTTGCTATTGAACTAAGCATCACACAATTAATAAATTAATTTATACAGTTCGATGATTCTCTCCCTTTTTCTGAGAAATCTATCATCTAGATAAAATTCCACTTTTTAATTGAACGTCCCTCGACGTCATTTTCTTGTTTCATCTATCTTTTATTTTTTATGAGCGTTTTTATTTTTGCTACAGTGACGATTTACTATTTCTTTTTGTTTAAATAATCAAAGAAATCATTTTATTTTGTCGCATCAACGAGTAGGAGGGTCCAAGTCACTTCTTTATTCTCAAAAGGGAATACATTTTCAAGCTTTCCGTTTATGGATCAGTACAGAGCAAACAAAGGAGTTGTTTTCAGTCCCCTTAGGGAATTAATATCGTAATTAAATGAAAAAAAATTTTTTTTAAAGAATTAAAGCTAATAAAAAAAGAATTAAGTTTGAATTTTGTGGAGGAATAAATCTCTTCTAAATATAGGTCTTCTAATTTATCACTCGATTTAATTCGGAATAAAAGCTGTTTAAGTTTAAAACTTTGTTTCATGTGGTAAATTGTGCACACCTTTATCAAGAGAATCCTTTAAAAAAGAATGTATAAAAGTTGTAATGCATCAAATAATTGTAATATATACCAAAGGCTAAATATAAAGTGAATAATACATCAAAATAAGAAAAATCATTAAAATACAGTCTAAAAATACATTAAATACTTATTAGAAACAACATATCTTTGAACAAAAATATTAATTTATATAATTCTCTGACGAAGGAAATTTATAATGTTTGGTTAGCAATACAAAAGAACAGTTGTCTCTCCAATTTTTAATAGGAAAATAAATGTTTCTTTTTGAAGCAACAGTTAAAGACAAATATTTCAGATGAACGCGCCATAAAGCATATTTAACAGAGTTGAATATTCTGGACGAGAAAAATGTGTCCAATAGGGTCAGGCGTTACACTGACAGTACAGATTACTCTAGGGACTCTAGTCCAATCACTTTTTCCTACTTCCTAACTATCCTTCTCGCCATTCCCTGTAGGGAAACGGTGGAAGCGTTTTCGGAAGGTAGTTATTTAATTTCGTAGACCCTAGCTACCTCTCCAAAGGGAATTTTGTGGCTCATTCTAAGTTCATAAAAGAGAAGACTCAACTTTCGTGCCACATTGTGGACTCAATTATTATATCTCATAGCTAAAGAAAGGATTAACTGATGTTACTTTACTGACTACTGTATTTTATATTCAGCTTTTTTAAGTCAAACGCTTTAAGGGCTAGTGTTAAGAAATTTTGAAAAAAATAAACCACTTGTCTATTCAATTTGAAGTTTTTAAGAGTCCTTGCACACACACAAACACGCGCGCGCGCGAATGAAAAATTAAGGGCATATTTAAGTGTCAAATTGTGGCAGGTTAAAACGGACGGAACTACAAATGTGTGTATGTATATGTAATGATTCGAAGTAAGCATGGAAAACTTTTCAAGAAAACAGTTTTTTGAGATAGACATCAAACACATTTTCAAAAGGTGTCAAACCAACTCCAACTGTGTCGATTTTTGATTGTATTGTATAATAATTGCATTTATTTGGATTGTATTTCCATAACTGCTTAGTTTAGTTTTCGATTGGAGAGTAAAGCACTGAAACGTATAAGGGTGAAGGCCATAAAAGTTAATGAGCTGGGGTAAGAATCTGATATTTGGACCATCTTTTCTGATAAAGTATTATTTGTTTAATTTAATACTTGAATGTGTACAATGGGAATATAAATGTTAGACGGGAGATAGAATTTTTCCAGGTTGAGCACAAAAGATGGACGCTATTTAAAAAAAATCATATTATCGAAACTACTGCACATATTACAATAAGTGATTATGAATGTAAAGAAAAATATACCAAGTATTTATTTCCCGTCAATGATAAACAGATGACAACACATTTAAGGTCGCTTTGATTAATACTTCAAACATGATGACAATGGCAGAGAAAAGTTTTTCCGCATATATGCACTGTATGTATGCACTATATATATATACATACACTCAAGAAATAAAAAGTGAAAAATAAATTAGGTGGATGTTTAAGAATATCCTTCACACAGCGAATTAAAGCAAAGAAAAAAGATAGAGACTGTATTTTCTACTTTAAACAACATGTAAACTTTATAAACATTTTATTACAAAAAAAATAAAAAAATCTAGCAGTTTTATAAGTTTTTTTTTGAGATACTCACTCTGAATCTCCTTATCAAAAAAATTTCTCAATTTTATTAAAACACGAAGAAATAAAATCATATACTCAAAGGGATTATTTATTTAAGTTTAAAAGTAATGCAAACTAATAGTGCGTTGACGTCATCGAAGCCGTTGTGAATGTGTGGGAGTTTTTTCTGCGATTTAAATTCGTGTCATACGAATTTCCTCTAACAAAAAAATTCTCTGGGGAGGCCCATCTTTTTAGAATAACTAGAATCAGAATTTTGAATTGAAAATGTGCACTCTCAGATAAACGCGGGCAAGTTTATTGTAGTCCACAAGCCCACATTTCACCTTCAAAGATTCTAAAATATACCGATTCCTAGTTTACAAAATGAAGAAAAACGATTCACATGGCAACTAAAATGATGTGCAAGTGTGGGAGAGATTATTTCTTTTGTTCACTCAGATAATGCTTGTTCTCTGTTGGACTTAAGCCCAGAAAAAAAACCGCCGCAATTCAAATTGTTTCAGATAATTTATAATTTGAGTCTCACCCTAGAGGGTGTCTTAAAGCTCCGAGATGTCGTGTGAAATTTAATCTTTCTCTCAGGATTGCAAAAATACAAACTTTGTTATTAAATTGGCAACGTGGGAAGAAGCATTTTTAAAGAAGCTAAGTAAAATAAAATTCTTTCATTTTCATATAAATCAACTTAAAAAGTAACCTACATCGTTACTAAAATTAGGTATAATGTATGTTGTAGCTTTTAATTTTTCTGATGAAACCAAAATGAAAATCTATATAGGTATCTTTGATTAAATTTGAAGTCCTGTGGATAGTTTAACTCACATGACTACAATGGGGCGGTCTAAAAGACTGCGTGCGTACAAGAAAGATAAAGTATAAAAATAACGAATATCATTTAACTTTTCATATATTTACTCCAAACACGTGCATATGTCTAAGTACATCGTTATAATACTTTTTACAAGTTTTTTGGATAAATTTTACGCACAGTAGATATGGTACACGTATTATGTACTGTTTTCCGTTTTTATCGACTTTTTTTCGCTGGACATTCTAGTCCGGAATCCAATTTTTACGCTGGTTCATAAGAAAATCTGACGAATTATTAACCATTTATTCAATTTCCCGTTGTATGAAGTAAACGAGAATCTTTTTTCTTTTTCTTGTGCCAAAGCCATTAAAACAAAGATATATTTTGGCAAGTCACTAGTAATCAGATTAACTCTATCCACCCGCATTCTTAGAGTCTGTCAAATAACCCCCAAACTACTGTGACGCGATATGTCACATCGCGAAACGAAAAAAAACCTCATACGGATTTAAAACCTCCTTTCAGGAATGATCCTAGCTATGTGATCTTGAAACCTCACTTCAGAAATATACTGAGAAAGGCAAACATCGGTTACATTTTAAAGGGAGGAAATGCTTAGAGGTGCGAGGTTATGTGTCTGAGAAACCGTGCAACAACACTCAAGAGTTAAGCTGTGAAATTGATTTTTTTTTCTGTATATGTGTTTGAAAAATGATAATAACTACTTTTCATTAAAAAAAATTCAACCATTATTAGATAATAGATGTTAGAGGAGACAGAAATTTACTTTGCTATTCCCTCTGAAACTTTTCTAGTACAATTTATCTAGCTCTTAGCAACCATTAATTTTTATCTTTCTAAGCAAATATGTAATAATAGCCTTTTTCCAAAATAAACTAGATTACATAAACTAAAAAAAAAAACATTAAATTCAAAAGAATTATATGCATTGTCTTATCATCATTGAGTTTCATGATATATATGACTTATTACAGACAAGTTATAAGTTTACAAGATTCCACATTTATCTACTAATAAATTATCTAAAGAAAATCTCTGTAAACTGTATTCATTTTTATTATATTTTGATTTTTTACTACTAAAAAGGAAGTAATTTTATTTGAACAGTTCGTAGCTCATTCGACTATAGTCTAATTTTTTCAAGGGCTATAATATTGTAAAATTGCCATGATTCATACAAATTTTGAAATAATAGCTTATTTGTATTTATTGAAGTACGAAACACTAAATTTTAAAGCTCTTTAGTGTTCCAAAAATCCGAATTGTAGTTGTGTATAAAATGTATTTACACACTACACGAAGTAGATTATAAAATAATTTAAGTTCCCCAAATAGTGGTACTGGAATAAAGTGATTATTCGGAACTACGATTTTGCTTTAAAAATAATAAGTGTGTTATTAATGTAGTATAATAAACAGCTTACAAAAATTTTTGAAAATAATTTTTAAAAAGCATACTTATAAACATTATGAGTTGATCACCACAGAAAATGACAACTCGTTCGTTTCGAGACTTATTAACAAAACAGAAAAAAAAAACCGCGAAGTCAGTCATTTCAAATGTACTTGAACTCGGTGAAAGTTATGACAGAAAATAAATATTGGGTTTTTAGTGTCCTTGAATTAGGCATTGTAAATTTCCCATTTACAGAAAAGTTCTACGGACTTAAGCGTCCGTGAAATGCTGCAGCTGTTCTAACCCCACAGAATTTCCTGATCTTTTTAACACAAAAGCAAGATAATTACCAAGATAGCCGAGTTATCTCACATTGCATACTGTCTCTTCTTAACAATTAAAATTAATATAAAAACTTAAGTAAAACGAAAAGCATATTCTGAAAGTCTAATAATTAGAAAAGATAACTGAAAATATTTACAGAAATGTGCATTTTTTCTTAAAAAAATAGCTGTTACTTTTTATATTTCCGAATATTTTACTTCCAAATAATTAATTAAATGAATAATAAACAAGCATTAATTTTTTAAGTTAGATTAAACCGTATTCAACTTAACACTGTTAATTTAAAATTGTTCGTGAAAAAAAGGTCTCTTAAAAATGTTTAAAAAATAGAAAAAATATTTGATCGCTTCAAAACAATTTTCTATAAAAATAATTTCAAAAAATTGAAAAGGGAGAATGGATAAAGGAAACTTCTTTAAACGCACGTCACGTGACGCGTAAACTTTTTTTATTTTAACTTCAAACTAAATATGGATATATATATAAATAAGCAGATAATAAATTTAAATATAGAGAGAGAGGAGAGGTGTATACCTAATATCGTAACGTAAGTCATTTTCCCTTAAATTATGAAAAGTTTTCATGTAATTCCTGTTATAAGGTAAATGTATTTAAATTACTTTTCTCATTACAAAATTTAAAATTAATAAACATGTTCACGTTAAACAGTTTAAAAAAATGGACCAGGAAATATGATAATAGATTCAGCAAAAGAAGAATGAAATAAAGGATGTGAAAAATAAAGAAATCATCGTATCTCATTTTTTAATGAATGACATAACCTTTTAAAATATTGTCTACTTGAAAAAAGGTTTGATAGAAAATATATTTAAGAATAGTAATAACAACTTTTCATTCAGCTGGTAGTAATTTCTTCAAAAATACGGCATAACCATTTCTCAAAGATTTAAAACATTTGATGCTAATGATGCTTAGAAATGAGAAGAAATAAAACAAACTCTTTGTTTTTACATCAAGACTTGCAATTCTCAAATTTAAAATTATCTTGAATGATCCATGAAAAAACTCTTTTATATTTAATTTTGAAAATGGAGTCGAATGGATGACACAGCAAAACTTTTTCTTCAATATTTTCAATTCATTTTTTAAAATTTGTAGTGAAAATCCATCCTCTGAATTCATCGATAAAAATATCAAACTGAAATAATATCTGGATGCAATTTTAATTTTTATTTTCCTCTATAGTTACTTATTCTAATAAATTTACTTATTTTACTTTTTTGTACGAGAACTCAACATGTATAAGCTTAACTGTTCACATTTCAACTTTTATTTCATACTTTTTTCACACTTATTGTTATATTTGTCCTATGAAATGCACATTTCTTCTATTTTTTATTAAATTAATTTTGGGTTTACCAGTTTTGAAGAAATAATTCAGTGAGAAGTCATTTATTCACACAAGTCATGGATTGTGAATATAAGGCAAGTTCTTAGATTCGTGTAAGAACGCAATAGCACACACAATTATTTTTCGTAAAGATTTCAAAAAACATATTGATGAAAATTACACATTTGTCTCTGAGAATGTAGATTCAATATGTTATAAACATGAATTAAAAAGTATTCGGGTTAAGAATTAGATTAAGCCGAGCAAGAATTATATTAATGTCACACAATAAGGCTACTCTATGGCTATTGGTGAAGGAACTCATAATTTTGAATCGTGGTCAAGTGATGAGGATGACACCTTGAGCTGGGACTCCCTCTCTCCTTACTTCCATACGGCACCAATGAAGGACGTTTAATTCTCGACAGATTTAGAGTGAAGCGGCCCTTTCTGCTTGGCTAATCTTTAGCGGCACTAGGCTCTGAGCCAATGATACTTAGCCCGCGGGCTGCATGTGGCCCGGTGGCCTTTACTAAAAGGCCTGGCTATGGCTCATTGCGCTAAAAAAATTCAACTATTTAAGAATAACATGCTAAAAATTTAGCGAGAAATTCTATCAATGAATCAGTTTATCAAATCTATCAATTTGCTTTTTTTTATAGTAGAATGTAAACAAGAGGCTTGGTCATTCATGAAAGGAAATCGAAATTACCCCATAACTCAGTAAAAAATGCATAAAAGTAAATATTTTTTGTGTGTGTTTGACAGAAGGGTTAATAAAGTATTAAAATAAAAGCTGAAATGAGAGTTTTAATATTTTGATCAATTTTGTTTGTTGGTCTTAGTATTTTTCCCCATTATACTCGTGTTGCAGCCTGAGTGAAATACCTGTCATAGTGAATACCTGACTCTTCAGGAGAAAAGGCTGAGTACCTCTGCTCTAACTCATGGCACATCAGCCACGAATTTGTGACCTTGACCTCTAGGCTAGCATGGTCACAAATTTCCAGTTGAGAATTTTCGGATATGATTTATTTTAATCATATCAAGATTCAATATGAAGGCTTTCTTCTAATTGGTGCATAAAAATTAAATAACATTTATTTCAAAGCCCTTTTAAGGCGGTTGGATGCAAACCTTACATTCTTCGATCGATGCACCTTTCGTGGTTGTTCTGCAGCTTGTAGGAAACTGGACAATATTCGATATTAGAGATTTTAAACTTTATAGAACAGATAAAAAATGGACTTTACTCCCCCTCCTACCATGAAGAAATCCGTGACTACGATTACAGTTCATCCATCATGAACCGAAATAATAAAATTGAGGAACATTTTTTTCCCAAACTGAGGAAATGCATTCAAACGTATTTCTCGAATTCGAAACAAAAGTCGCGATATCATGACACTTCCAAAGGTATAAAAAAAAAAAAAAACTCGATAAAATAAATGAAAACCCCATTTTGCGGTTCTCTCTAAGATCGATGAATAAACTTTGGGACCCAAGTTCATGTCATATATATATTTCTCCCAAACTCCCCTTCGTCGTCTCGCGCAAACGAGACGCCAAAAATTTTGAAATTCAGATCTCCCGTGAAGAGAGCGAGGGAAAGAAAAAAGAAATGAAATTTCCCCATCTGGAACTTTCTCTCGTGTTGTACGCGCCCTATTCCTTTTGGATAAATCGTCACATATTTCTTTTAACGTTTGTGGATCTCAGTAGGCTTGTCCTTTCAGGCAAACTCCTCGAACATTCGAGGAAATAATATTCTTTATCAAAACCGGTGGGGAAAAAATCCACACAAAAAAATTCTCGTGAACAGAAATCGATTTATATGTAAATGGATCGAAAAACGTTTCATACACACATACATAAACACTCTCGTAAGCATTTTTTTCATTGAAGGAATCTACGTGAACTTATGGGTCTGTACCGTTCGGATCGTATTCCTCAATTTTTGGCTGGGAAGAGTCCGTGAGCAATGTCAATGTTACGCCTTTAACAGTCTTTTACGACACCTGATTGGATATCTCTTTTCTGAGTCACCTCTGAAGTTGAACTTATCGGGAAAAAATGACATATCGGAAGCTTCGGGTCGCTATCGGACCTCGAGCTTTCGTATTTGCCTAGTCTGATATTTGAAGTCGATTTCGGCCTCCATTTGGAATTCGATCCAATCATCTCCATGTTTCGATCACCTTAGGATGCAGCTTCTTTCTGAAGGCAGGAGGTGCTCTGGTGAAAGGCTGCCGGGTGGAAAATGGGAAAGGATGTCATTTCGTCGGTCAAATAGAGATTTGCTTCGTGTCGTCAACGGGCGCTAATGATGCGTGCACCCCTCCAACGCGACTTTTTCATGAGATTAGAGAGTGCAGAGAATGATGCACCATCCGTAAGATGTGCTCTTATTGAAAAATATGGTCCATGGTGATAAAGACTAGTGTTGTCCTTCTTTTCTTATATTCGAAAACGAAAGGAAAAAGAGGCACCACGAGATAATTTATCGCATTGTCTCATCTGCATAGAAGGATAAAGTTACGATGGATAGTTTCTTCACTTTGGTCGATGTTTTCGTTACTCTTAAGGAATAAATATAATCGATGCATTTATACACTTTAAATTAATATTAAAGTATTCACACCCACTGAATTGTATTATCCTCTATTAAAATATAAAACAGTAAATAACTTTAAACTCTCCTCAGCTTTAAAAACAGTAACTCTATTTTCCCATTAATATGTTTGAGGGCTGCTTTACATTTTAAATTGTTACATCAACCCAGGAGCGAAGTTACTGCAGTATCAGCAGTATCAATGATACGGAGCCCCCAAGTTACAGGGGCTCCCAAATGTATAACTAAAGTCACACTAACAGGGCTCTCATATCTAAAAAAGGGTCTCGAAGGAATTTTGATACAGGATCCACTCAGAACTAGCAACGCCAGTGCACCAACCTATGTCAGCGTGTGAACCCATGATTAATATAACTATATTTAGAAACTAAAAAGGCTAATGGCTTATTGTGAAGGGACATATGAATATTTGTATTGTAAAGCAGAAGAAAAAAAATTATACGAGATTTTCAGATTTAGTTTAAAAATACAGGTAAAATGATTAATAAAAAGGGAAAAAAATCCACTTATTTGGGTTTTCACTGATTTCATTACGTGATTGGACGCAACAAAGTTGAAAAACAACTATTTGCGTCTCAATAGAATGGGACAAAATAGAGTACTTGGGTCATATCTTTAGTTCTTAAAATGCTACTTAAATGTCAAATAATCTCAGGATCTCTCAGAATCAATAAGGTCACTACTCAAAACTTGTCTAAAATATATAGTCATAATTATATTTTAGACAAGTTTTGAGTGGCGACCTTATTGATCCTTGATGAGTACCAAAAGTCATTCCTGGTGGAAATAAATTGTTTAACTGAAAGAAGTAATAAGTCTTCTTAAAAATAATTTTTTCCACTTCTGTAGGGCACACGGGAAAACAAAGATGAAATTAACGGGATTTGTGGGACTATTTCTTTCTATCTTATAGAGAGTCTTGATAATTTATTTTTAATTAAAAATTAAAATTGTAACTGCATATCCATTTTTCAATCAATATTAAAATATCATTAGATATAATGTTATTACGTAGATTTATTGTGAACACTTTTATAATATGATGTACAATAATTATATCATAATATCCGGCGTAAGACGCTTTTTAATACTTTCAAGCTGCATTTTTTAATTCTTAGGTATATTCGCCGTATAATGCGCTCCTCTATTTTTAAGTAAATACCTGATATGTATATGTGCAATGCTCTTATTTTTCGAAATCATTTATTCGGGGTATTATCCCAAGCTTTTGAAAAAATAGCATACTACTACAGCTACAACCCTTTAAGTTCGTAAAGAATGTCATTTATTTTAAATAGTATTTCGATATATGTAGAAGCCTAATTTTTTCTTATGCCTGTCGTTTATTTTGAAGCTATCATTTTTATACCTGGGGTATAACGTGTACCCTTAAATTTCGATCTTATTTTTTGTGTTAAAAGTGTACTCTGATTTATACCTTGGATTTTACGGTATATTAAAACTTTTCTTATAAAAATTTTTAAAAAAAAAACAATACATAATAGCAAATATGTAACAATTCTCTGAAAAATGTGATAATTATATTTTATATTAAAAATACATATTTTTGAAATAATTTTTATAATTAATGGAACAATTACACACACATACGCGTTCAATCACCATGATATCTGTAGTAACACGTTTTTAAAAGTCAAATACTGCTTTTTTTATAAAACGAGAATATAATTGGAATAAATTCTCCCATAAATAATAAAAATTACTGAAATTTCCCGCATTTGACATAATGAATTATTCAATTTATAGCCCGTATCCTATTATTGAAACTTTTATCTTTATATGCAGATATAAAATGTAAAATTGAATAATTTTTAAGGATTACATTTTCGAAATAAAGAACCACATTTTTTTTAAAAAAAGTTGTAGCATGAACACACACACATATTTTTGAACATTTTTAAGAAAGGTCATCTTTTTTGAAATATTCAGTAAAATAGTTTTTTTCTCTGCAGTGAAGTGGAATGGATGGCACATCAAAGTAAATATCTTGAAGACATATGTCACGGAAAAAAAAAAAAAGAAATTTTGAGCGACATGTCCGAGTTATTTTGTTCACGACAGCCACAGAATCACGTTTAAGATATTTGAGCTCCATGTAAATGAAATTACTGAAAACAGTGTGTTAAACTGTTTGCAGTATTCCTTTAGATTCGGGGATGAATAAAAGTTCTGAAGATTGTTTTCATATGTATCTAGTGCTGAAAAATTCCTTTGGATAAGTCTCAGGGGGAAACCTACAATACTCAGAGTGATATCATTTGACATTGACACTAGAATTTCCATCATTGAATTGAGAAATCTATAGTCGGAATATTTACAGCTTTCTGAATTGATCTATTTCTCAAGAAATAGACATTTTTTTATATAAATATGATCCTCTTCGTCTTGTTAATAAGTCTCTCTTTAATATTAGATAAAAAAAAAAGAATGGAATTAAATTCAGTGATTACCGTTACAAGTGCATTTGTGGTGTGTGTCTCGTCAATCAAATAACCAAAAAGACAATGTGTAGTAAATAGGACTGGAAGAGAAATACGAAGAACGAGAACGAGTTAAGATTACAGAGGCTTCATTATCACCGTCAATTCTCTTTTATGTTGATTTTGGCAGTGAAATTTTATTCTCTTTATCATTCGTTGTAATGGAACTTTTTAAAATTTTTAAGCAAATACGTGTTCCTGCAATAAACTAAGGTACTCTCTCTCATTAAGCTGATTTTACTTTTTATAACCTTCTTAAGGGCCCATATACTAATTACAATCAGGATTCTGAATTTCTTTATACGGCAATGGAAGCAAGATGGTAATTCAGAAAAGATCCATATTTTATTTATTATCAAATTAAAGAGATCGTCAAATTAAGCGAGAAATATCAAGGGATGAGTAAACAACAATTGTTCAACATTTTAAAAGGTAAAAAAGAACTGTATTTGACTTTTAAATTACTTTAATCTTAAAACTTCTGTATAGTTTTGCCAATTTTCTATTCATGCTTTCTTTCACTGCCATTTTCTCATTTGAATTTGCTTAATGATGTAAGGAGTAGTTAATACGTTTGGACAACAATTTCTTGTGAATGTCATTTACCTCAAAATATTAATAAGTCCCATGAATTTTACGTTAATTTCTGCGATAAATTTTATTTAAAACCATTGTTTATCTGACGTTTGTAAATGAAAATATAGTATTTCTCTAAGTCAACCTTTCATAGCTACAAAATGAACAAGTTTGTTAAAAGTTGTAACTATTTTCATTCCGTCCCGATGAAGCAATATTGAATACATTGATATGTTAACGAATTTAACAAAAATTTCCTTCCTTGTGATGACAATTTTAATTTTTTATTCAGTTGATACATTAATTTCCAAGATTTTTGTACATCACCAAGAAGATCTAAGCTTACTCCATATGTCAGTTACAGAATTGACACCGTCAGTAGGTTTGAAAGTTTTCCAAGATAGTTTCTTAATCGTAATACTGAAATAATTTGGTATTCTGTCCCCAACTTCTTTAATACTTTAAGGTAAACATTTCCACTTAAACGTTCGATCTTTTCTAAGATGCTTTAAAAGCTTCTTCATCGAATGTATTTCGAAAAGAGAGACGAGGTGAGAGAAAGAAAAAAGTTATTTCAAAACTTGACAAGCGTTTTCCATTAGGAATCGTACCATTTGCGGACCTTTTGTCTTAGTCTGGTTCTACATTGAAAGAACAACAACCCTTTGCTTTCCTCAAATCGAAAACTCCAGCCATAAAACCATTTTCAGCATTTTGAAAAAAATCATTCAAAGCAACTGTTCCTTTTTCAGTTATCTCTGTGTTGAGATCTAAGAAAGCGAAAATGTGGTCTTCGATATTTAACAAAATAGAAGAGAAAGAGAGAGAATTCAATGCAACGAAAGATAATGCACTTATAATTGTTTGCATTGACATTCGAAGAATAATATTTTTAAAAATCTACATAATGATCAACGATCTAAAATCGATTTTTATTCTATACATCTAACATATATATTTGATTGTTACACTTATTTTTGTTGCTAAGGAGAAAACAGATAAGTTTATAAATGATAATGTATACTGTTCATGAACAATTAGAGATAAGAATCTCTTATCTTACTAAAACACATTGCTATATTTTAAAGTTATTTCATCGTGAAACATGGTATTACAAATAAAAACAGTTCATAAAATGTGTATTTTTTATTTCCAATAAAGTAAAAGCCATGAAAACTGGTTAACAAGATACACTATTATGTATTAGGAGATAAATTATTGATCAATTTACGATTATGTGTCTAATAGAAAAAGTTGTAATTTTAAAAACATAATAAAATCTAATCATGTTTATTTGTACAGAGGACACAGAGCGTTAGTAGGATCTGTGATGTGGAATTCTTAATACTAAATTTTTAATACTGTTTTTTTGCATATTTATATTATAAAAGCTGGGCTTTGATGGCAGTCGAATAATAAAATCTGGAATAAAACTATTTTAAATTCCATTCACAAAGCACGCCTTGACTATGAAGAAATTCCTGTTAAAGCATATTTCCCTAACAATACAATACAAAGGAAATGTGCCACCCATCCGGTATAGTGACGCAGACTGCGGTGCCGTGGGGCCTGGGTTCGAATCCCGAAGAAGGCATAGATGTTCGTAAATGTATAGTGCCTTCGCGTCAGGGGTACTCTAAATAGCCTTCGAGCCGTGAGTCCTCTCGTGAGGTTGGTGGAACGGAAGAGAGGTGGGAGGCCCCTGACCACCCCTAGGGTGTTCTCCCTCAAAGACGGGGAGGAACCGAGCAAAATCGTACAGTCACCTGCGTGGTGCTCAAGGCTACGACTAACGGCTGGCGTAAAAGTCTAGACCTTAGCCACCATGAATTTCGTAGGCCTTGATCTGATGTTACTGTCGATAAGGAGGCGTAAAAACAACAGTAACAGAAAACAAAGAAAATGTTCCCTCAAAAATCCTATTTCAAGGTCCTGATACATATGCTTTGTGTCATTATTACTTATACTGTAAAAAATTTGAATGCACATTGTATAAAAAAAAATATATGTATAGAAATTTTAAGTTATAAGGTAAGTTTTTCTTTTAAAAAAATTGCAGTTCATGTTTTGCATTGAACCCCTTCAAGGTTCATTTAATTTCTGGAAAACGTCATTTTTGAAGTTATACTTCTATTGGGGCGTTAGAGAAATAGGATGAGGGTAAATTTTTTCAATGCACGCGCACCCCGTCACGGATGCGAAAATCCTTTGTCTAGAAATATACAGA
>BMAV01018605.1:923227-942258 GCA_019973955.1 Trichonephila inaurata madagascariensis | reverse complement strand
GTCTTTCTTGTCAGGAGATAGTTTTGGGGGCTGTTGAGATCCTCCATGCATTCGGTATGACTCTCCTGAACTCATCGATTCCATATTTGTCGTTGGATTCCAACCAATACGGGTAGCAATATCGCGAAGCTAGAAACAGCCGTTTGGATCGTCCAAAATCGTGCTGCTATTGAATTCCGATAGGTACTGTTAGCCATTTCTCATTCTGCTATAAGACGTAAAACGATTTTCTCACAAATCAATCAACATTTAAAGGCGATTTTCAACTGAGGAACCCACCTTGTAACTTTTCCTTTTATACCTAGTTTAAGATGCTGTTCCTCCCACCTTCACACTTAAAGGTTATTCATCAGTATATCTAAGCATCTTCTATCTGTCTTGCAAATTTGACGCTTGTGTCATCCCTCCTACAGTGTGGTCAGCAGTATAATATGGTATATGTTTTAATAGTCAGTAGCCTATATATGTATACTGCTGATGCATGTACATGTGTGTATATATATTTAGGTAGAGGTGGATATGTGCACTGACACTGACCCCTTCCCCTTTACTTCGAGTTGAGCAATCCACACTGAAGTCACATCCCCGCCAATAGTGCCTGACGAGGCATTACACGGGAAATTAATCAGACGGACACCAAGAGACGGTGAACACCATGCGTAAGAGAAAGACGTCCTCTCTTTTGGTGTTTATATCATCGTTGCAAATAAATCATTCTTTATACCATCCTAAGGTTGTAGTCATTTTTCCATATTTATAAATACGCACACGGTGTACTATAAAGTTATAATTGTTATTAAGTAATAATAGAAATATCTGAATGTGAACTTTATATTACATATTACTTGATTCATATGTACATAATTGTAAGTTAACCTTTTAATATTGATTTGTTTGATTTCAGGAAATCGTAGATTAAATAAGAGGCTTGGACTATCCATCCTTTGAACGATTACCGTGTTCAAAAATTACACGATGAAATGATGGCTGCTTATGGAAATTATAACTTATCATATCATACTGTTGTGAAGTGGAAAATGAATTTTCATCGATGACGATGTCTCAAGGAAAAAAGCGTATGCCTTTATCTTATTAGCCGAAGAGCAACCATCCAAGTTATCCTGAATAAAATTGATCTTATTGCGATGATGTGTTGAAAATTATATACAAAGATCTGCACTCGTTAAAGATATGCTAAGTTCTACGGTTACTGATTCCTCTTCAAAAGCAAATAGGCCCGAGGGAGATGTTGAATCTTTTGGAGATATCCGAAGAGTATTTTGGTATTTATAGATGAATCTTGGATCCATCAGTATGATCTAGAGACCAGAGATTAGCAAGGAGGGGAAACCCAACATCTCTCCTCACCTCAAGAAGACAAAAGGACAGAAGTATGTAGAAAAACTCATTCTGTCTGTTTTTTTAAGGCAAATATCGGGGGGTCGTCTTAACAGATTACTCTATCTAGAAAAGGATCAGATTATCTCCAGTACCTATAACTGCATACTTCTGAATAAATTACATGATGTTCTGATCAAGAAATGACGCTCTGTTCGTTTTCTTGTCGAAAGATCACCCGTTCACTTATCTCAAGGTGCGGTTGAGTAAAAATAGTAATGAAACTTTTAAGTGTTCTATCTAGATCTCCCGATCTCATACAAAGAGACTTTTTTTCTTAATCATAGAAATAAAAACAATCATGGCAGTAGTTCAAAATTTCAAGACAAAAATGAAGAGGTCGAACAATGGTCTTCGATGCAGTCTGCTAAGTTCTACAATAATGACATTTTCAAGAACAAGAAACACTGTGTGATACTTAAAACTGTACGGATAACTAATAGAAATTAAGTTTTTATGTCAATTATTCTTTACTAATAATTAAAACTTTACGATACCCATGTTACATATATTATGTAATTTATCTCTGCCTTGTAAAACTCATTACTAAATCCTGGACATTTTTATCCAGAATCAGATGGTGCTAAATATTTTACGAAAAAACGTAAAAGTATAAAAAAATAACACCCATTGTTCTTCCACAATCATGAAGTACTGGAAACTCAAATTGAGGCTGAAGTTTGTATTCTGGAATAGGAAGAAAACTGTCATACTAAATTCCTGACCAGGATTATATTACTATATCAATTTTTGAAATTCCCCAAAATTTCAAATATCGCGGAATGTATAAATTCAAGTAATATATATAATTGTCAGTTGTGTGTGAAAGAGGAAAAAACATTTCTCGTTCCTTTAATTATAATAATCTTCTAGGGCTAGTCTAATTTAGCTTTATGGCTTAGAATAAATTTAGTATTTTATTAGGTAAAAAAGTGTGTTAGAAAATCAATATCTCTAGAAGATTACTGGGCGGAGAATTAAAAGCCCCATTGACAGAAATTACAGACTGGTTTCAGAAAAATTAGAAGTTGGTCTGAAAAGAAATGAGGAGAAACAAAAATCAATCTGAATAGGTTCAATAGAATAATTCTTTAAATACTCTGTTCTGAGTGATAGAAAGCTGCTTTAAGTTTACTTTAAATGAGGTTAAATGCATTTTCGTAATGATTTCTTGAGAATAATTCAACGTTTTAGAAAAAAATGCATTAAAGCCAATAATTTAAAAAAGTCGAAAACTTAAGCAATTATTTTTGACTGTGTTGTGATATTCATATATAAAGGAGACTTATACAATTTTGTTTGTAGTAAATATGCTGATTATATATAAAGGGGTGGCCAAAATAATGGGCACCATTGAAAATTTTCATATTTTTAAGTTTGTATGCTTATAGAAAATGCTACGTTGAAAAAAATGCAGAGTCTTTTATGTAGTTTTAAAGAGAATTTAATTCTAAATTCAATACAAAAAACAAAATTAAAATGTTTGCAATGCAAAAGAGGGTTCTTGGCCTTTATTTTTTATTACGGCTTCCTATCAATGTTTCACTGAGCTTAAAATAGTCTCAAGTTTTTCCTTCGTTATTACATGATTCCAGGAAACAGTTATAGCCTCAATTAGCTCCCTCTTATTTCATGGGTACCTCATACAGACAAGAGTTTTCAAACGGTGCCACAAGTTTTCGATAAGGTGGAGGTCAGGACTGTTTCCTGGCCAGGACAACAATTAAATGATCTTAGAACGATACCAGTCTTTCGATTACTTTACTGTGTAGCAAGAAGCAGAATCTCGCTGAAAAATAAATGAAGCATTGTTGGTAAATAGATCCCTTATGGAAGGTAGTATTTTGGGTTCTAGAATAGTGCCAATGTATTTTCAGGCATTTAGTGTCCCATCGATGATATGAAGGCGACCGATACCTCATATGCAGGACCAAATTATAAAACTATGTGGGTACTTCACAGTTGTCTGGATGTAGTCGGGATGTAGCATTTCTTCTATTCTACATCTTACATATTTTCGGCCATCACTACCGATCATCATCTCCATACAACTTGTGACCACTAATCATTTGTCCAATTAATGCATTCCTTTGCTCACTGTAGTTTTTTTAGCGCTGCCGTAAATTGAGATAAGGCTTTTCATGGAATTCTACCTCTTAGTCTAACATCGGTTAATCTTCTTCTAATTGTTTTTAAACTGACATAAACACTAGAATCATTCAGATAATTTCCGACGCCCGTTGATGACACTCTTTTGTCTTGGAGACATAGTATATTTTTAACACGCTTTTATAAATTTCACTTGTATGTAATTAAATCTTTAAACTCGATTTTTACCCACTTTAAAAGGTCAGATTAATTCGAAATTTTGCACACTTGTCAAGGACCGATGACAATACAATAATTTCATAATTTTGTTCCATTATCCTGATTAGGATAATTAGGAATACGATTTATATATTTGGTGACTAATTCCATGTACCACTTCCAGATTTGGCGACTTATTGCATAAACCATTTTCAGATTTGGTGACTAATTCCATATACAATTTCCAGATTTAGCGACTAAAAGATTAAGGCGCAACCCTAAACCCGCAAGACTCGTGCATGTGAAAAAAAATAATTTATGTTCTAACTTCTAAATATTTTTTATTTTTGTAAAGCAATATATGTTTGGAAGTGATGATACAAATCAACATTATAGCAATACGTTTAAAAGGTGATATAATACGATTGACATTTAATATTTCTTCTAAACACACTTTCATTAGTTTGACCTGTATCTATAGAGACGGAATCTTTGAAATATAACGATATGGGACTCAACCAAGGCCACGTAAACGGAGAGAAAAAATACCCTTCAGACTCGTTAATTAATATCCATTGAAGAGCAAGACTAATTCTAGCAGCCACGTAATTTCGGCTTCAAATATCAAACACAAGGATAAATTCAACAAAGGACAAATGATTGCTTTAAAACTAAAAAAAACAGGGTTTTTATTGTGGATTGAACTAATAAATGAAAAATAAATTATAGTTAAAAAAAAACACGTTTTTATAGTGAATCGAACTAAAAAGTAAAAAAAAAAATAATTCTTAATATAAGAATAAAATGATTAACGAGAAAATTAATGCCATTGTGGTAAAAGCATGGGGTGCTTTGTACTACATTTTTACACTATAGGCAGCATTTTGGAATCGAACTAGTAAGAAATTATTACAATTAATATAGAGCACCCCACACTTTTATCCCAATAACATTAATTTTCTCGTAAATCATTTTATTCTTATATTAAGAATTATTTTTTTACTTTTTAGTTCGATTCACTATAAAAGCGTGTCTTTTAGTTTTATTTTTTAAACTATAATTTATTTCTTCTGTCATCAATACCTTCATGTGCACCTTTTTCAACTTTCTCCTGCTTTGTTTTTTGTTAAATTTGTCTGACATCTTAAGCAAAACTTTCAGTCTCCAGATGCAATCACTGAAACTCCCACCTGTCTTTCAATTTTAACATAGGAAATACCATTTTCTCATTATACATCTCTTTCTAGGTGTACAATCTACTCTTTTATTTGATGTCATTGCTTCTTGACTAAATATCATTGTTGTCCTGGGCAGGAAAAACAGTCCTTACCTCAATCCTACCGAAAACTTGTAGCACCTTTTGAAAACTCTTGTCCGAATGAGGTATCCGTGAAATAAAAGGGAATTAATTGAATCTTTCCTGGCATCATGTGATAACGAAGAAAAAGCTTAAATCTATTTTTAGATCATTGAAACATCGATGTGAAGTTGCAATAAAAAATAAAGGCTACCCAACTAAGTACAGATAGCTCACAGCTAACATCAGCACCTAATGTATATATTGATAGTTATTGAAACATAGCTTTTTTTGTGTTGCAAATATTTTATTTTTTATTTTTATTTTTTTTAATTGAATTTAGCATTAAATTCTCTTTAAAATGATATATATGACTTTGCGTTTTGTTCAACATACAAACTTCAAAAACATAACAATTTTCAAAATTGTCCACAATTCTGGCCATTACTGTACATGAAATGAGAGGAATACCTAATATTTTTCTTAAATTTAAAATTAATCTCATTATGCTGTCTGCTGATTTGTATGAATTTGGATTATTATAAATCTTAAAGTTCGTGAATTTTGAAAGAACTAGGTTTTGTGTGAATTTACTTCTAGATGCTTTTCGGTATATTTTTAATTTAAATGAATATTCCTGTAATGATTAATTTCAGATGATTATCTATTTAAATATGAATCTACCTGAGAGTTAAAAAATCGAATTAATTCTGCTTTAGTAATAATGTTACATTCCTGAAAGTAAATTCCTCAAAATGAATAAATAACTAGTACTTGAAAAATTTATATAAAATTCATAACATTATATTTGCTCTATGATTTGAAAGATTTATATGGTTGCTTTTGAAAATACATTACGACTGTTATTTTGAAATATCCTAATGTAAAAATCCATACTTTCAAATCGAAAATAAATAAAAAAATATTGTATCAATAACAATGAATATTCAAAACAAAGATAACAAGACAATGAATCATCTTAAGTACTTTGTCATAAATAATACACACGTGTTTTTCAATGAAATTGTCTCCAAAATGCATACATTTAAGTAAAGAGCTATTGAGGTGAAAGGAAACTTGTGATTTCATAGTTAAGCCCTTTTTTTTGTATTACTTTTATGAGATATAACGTTTTACATCTAAATCTAAATGAACGAGACGAAACATAAAAACATAGCTTCTCCAAGTAATGTTTGAAACATGAAATACTGCATTTGATGTGTGAGCTTGAAGGAAGGGAAAAAAAACAGACCATAAAAAAGTTTCCCATAAATATATAAAAAGAACTAATGCCAATCTATCGATTAATTTTTAAATCAAGGTAGCTATATTCAATTTGCTTAGAGTATAACGTATTCATAATATGTAGGTACGAGTCAATAAAAAATTTCCCAAATGGAAACATTTCCGATCTTATTCTATACTGTTCATTTCTTATGCATTCAAATTACGTAGCGTAATTGATATCCTCGCTTCTATAGAAAAATAAATCCTACAAATGCTACTGAAAAAAGCCCATTATTTCACAATTCAATCCCGTGGAGAATAAGTTTTCATTCCCCGAGGTAGGACATTCTATCCATTATTTGGGTGAACTCTACAATTTCCTTTCAACAAAATTGTCTATCCCTTCCTATGCATGCTAATAATTACCCCCCGCACGCGACTGTGCGTGAAAGCTATCTTAAAACCTCGCACACCAACTGAGAGGGTGTGTAATATGGAAAATCTCAAGAAATCATTATCAGTAATACAAATTTCTTCACTTATTCTGTGATACAACTGAGTTTTGTCAGTTATGCGTGATCTTTACTTTTCTACTCTCTTTTTTTTATTTTATTTTCTTCTCTCTCTTTTTTTTTTGCGAGCTTCTGTGCTAACAACACGACACGTGTATTTGCATATATCTTCGCCTCGCGACCACTGACAGATTACGTTTCACTCTAGCAGTAATCAAAACACGCAAATGTTTAGTGAGCTATAAAAGGGTCACAAAAGGGATCTAATCATCAAGTAAATTAACATGGTGTCATTAATTCTTACGCTCTTGCTCAATTATTCAGGAGGTAGAGGAGCTTCAACTCCTGATCATTATTATTCACTACATCGTTGATCGCTGCAATTGGCTATTCATTTGGGTTAAAACAGACTTTGTTTTCTATCCAAATGGGTCAGGAGTGTTGATTTTAGGTCGCTCAGATAGTTGGTTAGGACACGTAGAAGCCTTTTAATTACATATTTATATTTATATTGATATTTTTCAGATTTTACGATGGTGAAGATCCTTTTAAATTTCGAGAGAGAGGATCTTAATACTTTTATATATTTTCATTTTAGTGTGTTGGATGAATTTTTAAAAATTTTTTGGTAGTTAAGTTCATTTAAATACTTAACTACTTTGGTATTTTAATATTTTTTGTGACTTAATATTTTTTAAAATATGTTGTTTCAGTTTTTGAAATTTTAAGGAATTTGAATATTTTTTATTTTAGCCTATCAAGTTACAATATAGGGAAAGGTTCATATCATCAAGCTAGTTTAGCCCCACTTTTCAGTCCTAAGTCTTAGATTTCACTTTGCTCAGTTCTAAATTTATATAAGCTAAATTTAAAGCTTTTTTTTTCGCCATTGAGATTTTGAATTGGGACTTTGTGTATTTTGATATTTTATTAATTGCCCTTATATTTCTGTTTTCTTAAAAAAAAATTATGTTTCATCTTTATATGTATGTTTCATCTTTATATATATGTGTGTGTATGTGTGTAAGGATTCTCTGTTTTGATTTTTGATTCTCGTCAGATAACTTTTTTATTTTATTTTAGTCTTAAGATCTTCAGGACATCGCGCGATATTCCTAATTTTTTATATAACTAAAAGAGAATACCGTTTTATAAACGTAACTTTAGTTTTAAAAAATGCTCTGTGGTCAATATTTTAAGATAAGTTGATGCAATATCATATCATTCAACGGATTTGATCTATTGGCTGGCAAATATTAAAATCATGAAATTATAGAAAATTCGAGAAATTTCGGTTAAAATTACCTGAGGGTTTTTTTAGATTGGAGGAAAAGACGCTTTTGTCATTTCTTGGTTTCATTCGCGTGTTTTTGATTTATCACTGTTGTCTTTATATTTTAATGTTGTTTTATGTTATCTTTATATACTTCTTGTGGTCTTGTCTCTTCAGTCTTTATATTTTCCTAATGCTTTCTTTTCTAAACAATTGTTTTAAATGAATAAAAAATGTGATCAACATGCTTTCCTGAATGTCTTTCGGCCTTGATTGCATTCAAAGTAATATTCAAAGGAACCTCAATGTTTCAAATATGTATAGGGAGAGAAAGAAAGATAAAGAGATTTAATTAAATTAAAGATTAAAGTTAAGATTTCTTTTGTATATGAACAGTTAGAAATTTTTTTTTGTTTATCACACATTTTTTGTCAATTTTGAACCGAGATAAAATTTTGAAAATTGCAAATACTCATGAGGTATTTCTGCTAATTATTAATTTGATGCAGTAAATTTCATCTCATTAATGACTGATGAATTATTTTCCTGTTTAAAAAAAGACTGGTTGATATGTAAGGCAACACATATTCCAATATTTAAACCTTATAAAATACACACGTTTTAATTACATAAACAAACAGATACACAGAAAAAAGTCAAATTTAAGTAAATGTTTCTTTGAATGAATAAAGGAAAACATTGCAGACAGCAATGAATTATTTGTAGAAATTATTATTGAAATCAGGCTCTTTTAGTTATATATTACCTTTTTTGTATTCAAAATGAATATATAAATAACGTTAAATTGTACTCATTGTTTTATCAAGCGTTCTATTGTATTGAATAACATTCATATAGATCTCACCTCTTTATTTAAAAAAGACAGGTCGTGAGTTCTTAAGACGGAAGTATAACTATCATTTAAGTGATCGTAATCTCCACACCAAAAGTTGATTTCCCCCAAACCCACTTTTAGTGGATCTCTAGTCAACAGAATAAACGTGCTTGACAGATTTTAAGTTTGTAGGTCTAACAGGTCGAAAACGGGAATTTTTATCTTCAACGCCAGTTAATCCCTGGAAATGACACCCTTTTGAAGTTGATTTCCGAGAACTCCTTTCTTAGTAGATCAAAACTTAACAAAAGGAACCAGCGTAAGTATAATTCCAAGTCTCTCTCTCTCTCTCTAGGTTTAATATTTATATAAAACGGGAATTTTATCTATAAGGTTTCCTTCACTCCTCGAAATCCCCCTTTTGGATTCGATATCGCAAAATTGGTTTTAGTGGATCTCTACTCAGCAAAAGAAAAATTAAAAAATTTCAAGTCTGTAGGACCAGTATTTCAAAAACGGCAGTTTTTATCCATAACACTCCTTAAATTTTTGAAACTTCCCTTGGGAGTAAACTAATAAGAAATCCGTCCTTAGCGGATCTCTATTCAACCAAAGAATCATGCTCTCCAATTTTCACGTCTTGGGTCTAATAGTTTAAAACCTTTAATTTAATCCTTAACTTTAGATTGCCCAAGGAAGTCATTTTGACTGCTTTTTGATTTCAATTGGGAAAACTATTACGTATATAATGACACAACTTCTTACACTTTTTCAGAACGCATATTTTTCACAAGTGAAGTAATTTTTTTTTTATTGTTAATATTTACTAATAATTTATTATATGACTGTAAATAATATAAAAAAAATATTAAAAATTAATTTTAAACAAATTTGTTTTCACATTAGTTATTTTTTCACAATGCAGTCATTTTGACTGCTTTTGGGCAATATAGGTATGTACTAAATTTCAGTCTTTCTAGTGTTAACTCCCCATTAACCTTCCTGGGAATCTATATCTTCAAAACCCGTTCTCAGTGGATCTCTTCTCAATAAAAAAAACATGCATACCGAATTTCAAGTATGAAGATCTAATAATTTCGATGATCTCGTGATGAGTGAATGAATGAGAGGTACGCTTTTCTCCTTTATACATATATATGTATGTATATATATGTGTATGTATGTGTATGCGTGTATGAATGTATATATGTGTACATGTACGTATGTATATAAGTGTGTGTAGATATGTATGTATATATATGTTTATATATGTATGTACATAAGTATATATGTAGTTTTGAGATTTACTCGAAAAATTTTGTTAAATGTAATGACATTTAAAACTATTTTCATTGCATAATAAATGGATTAATACATTGAATATTGATCATTTTGATAATTTATCACGACATTTTGCTATTAAATTAGTGTTAGAAATATTTTTTTAAAAAAAACGTTAATAATTTTTTTTTTGTATTAATGATTTCATTCCAAAAAAGCCATTTGTCAAATTTTTTATTTTTCTTTAAATATCAGAAAAACTTCATGGAAACATTACTTTAAATCGCAGAAGGAATTTAAATATGTGTATAAAAACGACAAATTTGAGTAACTGGGATGTTTGTGCATATTCATAAATTTCTTTTTGCATATGATTTACATTCGCTTAAATTATTCGTAGAGAACTTCACGAACATCTAACAAAAATGATAGATTTTCGCATTTTGAATCTTGAGACCCATTTAACGATAAGTGCAAGAAAAAACTACCGTTTATAATATTCTACTTTGCATTTAAAGAACAAATTGAGAAACAAGAAGCGTCCACTTCACATTTTTTGCTCTTAGAATAAAATGTAACAAATTTGTCAAACTCTTTTAAAAATCAGAATTGTTCAATTCATTGTTTTAAAGCCAGAATATGGCATCCAACTCATTTTGTGTGATTTTTGCTCTATTTAATTCTTTCGTGACCAGAAAAATTTATCATTTTGATAAATTCGTTACCAAGAGACTTCGCAATTGATTATTTCGAGTGTACGCTTCGAGATTCGAAACATTATTTTAAAATTCAAACTTCGTTCGGTGTCATTACAGCTAAGAAACATCAAACTCAAGTCAACAAACAAAATTAATTGAAATGCATTGAAACTGAAACAATGCATCGGAGCTTTAAAAGAATGTATTTAGGAATGTGTTAAAATTTCACGTAAGAGACTTTAAGAATAACAGTTCTTCATATTATACATGCAAATTGACAACATAAATTTTTCTTAGAACCAACCAATTTTAATTGATTCCCTAGAAAAGACAGGAATTATTTGATCGCGTAAAAATTACATCTGATCAGTCACGCATGAGAATACACGTGTGGTTTTGAATTAAATAAACGAAAGAAATTGTTACGGGTATTTAAACGTGTTTAATTTAGAGCCTGGTACATGTTTGTAAGTGAACTGGCTACAACATTCCAATGACAAGTGTAAAGGACAATTGTAACGATTAATCAAGAGCTCTGGAACAGAGAACAAGAGCCGGTGAAGTGAGTGAATGTGAGAAGAGTCTTAAAACAATGAACAGATCAAAAACGTGCTACAGGCAGCGCAATTGTTAAGAGAGCCCCCAGCTCCGCTTGATTTATGAGGCATTGGCAAGTGACCTCTAGGCACTGGACATAGTCCGTACATGTCGGACATTCGCGTGGGGCGACGTTCCCTCCATCAATCAGCGGCGTTTGGCTTCAGTGTGCGTTCGTGTAGAGATTTCTCGGCTCCCCTCTGCAAGCGGACTAAAGTCATTTGTAACACGATAAGGGATCGGAGAGAAAAGAAAATATCGGTCCAGGAAATAGCTTACAGAATTCAATTTATTCATCGAGGGGAAATTTCTTTCTTCTTTTACTTAGTTTCTAAATACGCAGAAACATTTTAGGTTCACTAACTTCTTGAGATTCGAAAAAGGGAACCTATCTTAAATAATTTAAACTAACGCAGTGCCCTTTTTGTACCAGTGTTTGTTTAAACAATTTATTCACTTATATCTAATTTTTAAGCGAGTTTACTTCTACATTAACGAAGTTTATGTAAATTTTCGATATTCAAAGGAAGTTTGTTACAAAATCATTGTTAGAATTGCTTGGGTAATTGTTTGTTGCTTACAAAAGGTTTAAATTAAATGTAACTCAATATTATCGATGTTTACATAGAAGCAAATTGTTTGCAATGTTAATGACTTAAGAAAGAGCTATTGAATAAGGAATTAAATATGTAAATATTATCACATACCTTTACTTTAAAAGTTAATTCCTTATTATCTATCTGTGAGAATCTATTTCGAGTAGTTATTAAAGCTTACATCTATTTTTCCGAAGCTCCAAGGAAACGTTATGTAAACAATACAATGTATGTAATACAATAAGACAATATTATAAATATATAATTAATATGGCAGAAAAATCAAGAAAATAAGATATTAAAGGAAGTATTATATTGCCTTTTCTTGGAACTATGAATAAGGAGAGAGTGGGCGTATGAAATTTACCTTTGTGATTGTGTCAAGCCTTAATTTATAAAATATGCATTGTTATATTTTAGCAGTACAATTTTCATTATGTACATTATTATTAAAATAATTTATTAGGAATATTATATTACTTAATACACTCATTGCCATAAACATTTGCGCACCAAGAAAAAGTCGTCAAAATGAAACGAAATTTAACGTATGTAAGTACTATTCTGATATAAGTAAGTGATTAGAAAATCAAAGAAAAATGATCATTTTTAGCAGAAAAAAGTACAAATGAACAGAAGTTTTAGTACTCAATTGGAGCCCCTCTAGCGTCATTTCACATGCTATACGAGACGTTATTGAAACAAATAAGTTCCATATGATATTATGAGACATCTCGTTTCCAAGTTTCTGTAAACACGCTTCTAGTTCGACTAAATTCGTAGGCTGTCCAACTTGCCATCCCAAATGATCCCAGATATTCTCGATTTATGACAAATCTGGGGATTAAGCAGGACAGGAAAAGGTGGTAATGTGGTGGAGGCAGTCTTGTGACATCCTTGCTGTGTGTGCTCGAGCATTGTCCTGTAGAAAAATGGCTCCTGAGAGCCCTGCCATCAGTGGCAATACATGCGGCAGAAGGATATCATGGATGTATCGCTGGGCTGTCGATGTGCCACGGATCAATATTAGGGGGGACCATGTATTATAAACACTGGCACCCCATACCATCACTCCAGCTGTGAAAGCGGTGTGTCACTGTAACGCGAAGGCAGGATTGGGGTTTTCACCACGGGCATCCACACACGAACACTGCTCAAATTGAATCTACATTCGTAGCTAAAGATAACCTGGTTCCATTCCGTTGCAATCCAATCCCGTCGTGTGCAACGCCACTTTAAACGGAGGTCTCCGTGTGTGTGTCATTTGCAGCACACATAATGGGCGCCGTGATGTCAGATGTTCCTCAGCCAGGCACCTTGCGATGGTTCGGGAAGACAGAAGGGCTCGTAATGAAGGCGTTGCATGTGCCTGGACAGCGGCCAATGAGGCAGTTGGCCCTACGCATACGTGTCGCATGATGTGATGGTCTTCTTGATGAGACTGGTCTGTCGAAGGCTTCCTGAGCCTGGTCACCGTGTAAATGACGTCTCTTCTGTCCACTGGTTGATTGATTGATTGATTGAATATTAACTTCGAACTGTTCAGCTACACGAGGGCTTTTGGCAATGGACCACGTAATTTTGAACTATGGTCAAGTGACGTGGATGACACCTGAGCTGGCACCCCCTCTATTAACTACCACACCACACCAACGGGAGGACGTTTCAGATCTCGACAGCTTTAATGTGCATCACTGCCCTACACGGCGGGGTTTAGAGGTACTGGGCTCGAACTCGTGACAAGGCAAGCCACGGTCCGATACCTATACCACTCGGCTACCGCGGCCACTCTGTCCACTGGATCCAACACATCCTCACAGTCATATAAGAACGTCCTACTTGACGAGCTACTTACCGAGCTGACCACCCAGCTTCCGTCAACCCAATGATTCCTTCCCTCTCGAAATCTGACAGCTGCTCATATTGTCTTCGATGGCGGCGTAACGATATGTCTACCTTAGCATTTCCTTTACAAAAATTAAAGTACATTCAAACAACAAGCTCTGCTTATCCGTTTTATACTCTAAAGAAAGGAGAATGAAATTCAACGCCCTCTAGTGGCATTACGCAATGCTCAATCCCGTTGCATTTCTTACCATTTACATATCTGCCTGGCATTTACCTTCATGCCAAGTTTTGTTACGCGATTCCACAATTATTTCTTGGTGCGCAAATTTTTATGGAAATGAGTGTAAATAACTCTCATAAATGTAATGTAACCACTTTGAAACTAAAGTTATCAATAGTATAACCTGAGGAAACTTTATCTAAGCAGCGTCCTTAAAAATGTGACAGATTATTTCGAATCAAGGAATAAACTAAAAACTTAAGGCATTCTTAAATTATGCAGAACTAGCTGGTATACCCATTCTTCGTACGGGTAAATTGAAAAAATAAACAATACAGATTGAAGAATAAAGAAGTTTTTAATGAGTTAATTTTACGTGATTTGCAAATTAAACAAAAAATAAAGCTTTTTGTGCATATATCAGCTGAACATAAAAAAGACACATATTTGTTAAATTTTAAGTCTGTAGATCTTATAGCTAAGAAAACGGATTTTTTTATTTATTTATGCCTCCCCGTAACTCTCTTGTCAGTCAATTTTTGAAAGCACCTTCCTAAGCTCTCTACCCAACAAGAGCACATTGTTACAAATTTTGAGTAATGAACGCTTAAAATAGTGAAAATAATTTATATCTAGAAGCTTAACACGCTAATATTACTTCCTGTTGTATTTATTTTATGTTAGTTAAAATTTTGCCACCACCTCTCCCTTCGAAATATAGTTTTATTATAAAATTAAAAAAAAAAAAATAGGATAACACTGATCAAAGGAATAAATTAAAAGCGAGCGCATACTGAGGCATGACGTAGACAAAGCAAAAAGCGAAAATCTTGCTTCACACAAATAAGATAGATATATGCTGTCGCGGACTTTTTTGCAGGTGGCACATTTTTTTCCCTAATTTCTTGACAATTATCGTTATATTTTGGAAACTTCACACAATATCTTTATAAATTATAGCTTATGTGTTATTCTGATGTCTAAGCTATATTATTGTAAAGTTTCATTAAAATTCATTCAGTTGTTTTTCCGTGAAAGAATAACAAACATCCACACAAATTTTCGCGTTTATAATATTAGTAAGGATATATTTGCGACTTTATTGTGTATCCAGAAGTTAGTTTCAAATAAGAATTTTTTTTCTTATTAATCCATAGATAAGAATATTAGTATGATAAATTACTTAAATAGCGCAATATTCATTTAACTGATAAGTAATATATGCACAACAAAAGATTTTTTTTAAAAAATTAAATTTTGATTGGTGCTGTTATTGTATACAGAAGATAAAAAAAACAGTTTTTTCATTAGAGTTTTAAAATTTTTAAAGACTTGAAGGGTCATAAGGAAATTTTCTCACTTTTCTGCATTAGAGGTAGAAATGTGCAATAGTTAAAGAAAAGTTAAGAAGTTATATTTACTTGACACAATTAAGGAATTTATACAAATATTTGTCAAAAAATATGCTTGATCAGCCCTCTCCTTGCTCAAACTAATTGACATTTTCCTTTCTTTTATTTTTCAAACAAAAATTATTTCAAAAATCATTAACCAAATAGTTAACATATAATAATATACCTTTCACAAAATTTGCGTCCATATCAGATGAGATATAATCATTCACAAAAAAAGGAATTTTTAATTTTTCTCTTAACCAAAAAATAATAATTAGAGGAATAAAAAGAAGGGGGAGGGGATAAATAAAATTACTTATTCATTGTATTATTTTGTTCCTTTAATATACAAATGTTCAATATATTCGGAAAAAAAGTAACATTTTTACTAAATATTTATCCTTTTACTGAAAAAAGTATATTTATTGATATTTTTCAATTCGTTCAAATACAGTAAATTAATAAAAGGAAAGAAAAACATTGTCTCAATTATATTTTTTTATATGAATTCGCCAAAAATTAAGTAAAAAGCATAACATTTAAAGTAAGGCTCTCGTGTTTGAGAAATCTAATCAGAAACAAATAATTTGTAGATAATCATTTTCAGTAATTTGAAAATAAAAACTATCCATTATTTTACTGGTCACGTATAATACTGAATCAATTTTTTAATATTTTAATTAAAGTAAATGGTCTTCTAATTTTTCATCTCATATAAATTAGAAATCAACAAAATTAGGCAAGAAAAAAATTTCTACTTATAAACACAAATTCAATATTTCTTTAGTAGAAATGGGTTGAATTTTATTAAAGAAAATTCACTTGGTGAATAAAGTATTAGAAACATAATTGTTTGAAAATTGTTATTTTATGGATACCTTGACTTACTGTTAAGTAACAGGATCCGAAATCACAACACTTTTTAGATATAAAAGGTCTCCATTAATCTGAATTTTTCTTCTATGGAAAGCAGCATATCTTTTATTGCAAATGATCCCTTTTTTCGGGTATAAAATTGTTCTCTATTTCGTCTCTTATACTGTGATGACAAACGAGTCTTTATTTTATATTTTAATGATAAAGCATTCTAATTGTGTAATGTTTTCAAATTTTAAAAATACATTGATATAAAAAGATTAAAATTTTGTGAATT
Source organism: Trichonephila inaurata madagascariensis (assembly GCA_019973955.1). Classification (NCBI taxonomy): domain Eukaryota; kingdom Metazoa; phylum Arthropoda; class Arachnida; order Araneae; family Nephilidae; genus Trichonephila; species Trichonephila inaurata. Next base: position 925,622 of record BMAV01018605.1, on the reverse strand, counting down.
TTCATAAAATTCGAGACTCTTTTCTGCTTAAAAATGAGTTCTGAGTTTCATATATTTTTCACATAGTCAAAGAAGTTATCTTGATATTTTTGAATTATAAAAAAAGTTAAATCTATTATTAAAAGCGGTGAAGTATTTACAATATTAAATTTTTTTTCAGTCAAAAGCAATTGTCAAGGAAGTATTAAAAAACAAGGTATTTATTAGAAAAATAAATAAACAAATGAGAAATTTCTTTTGAGACACAATAAAACAGTAGAAATTTTTTGAAAACAACCAACGTGATATGGTGTATCGCGAAAACAGAATTTTGAAATATTTTAGAGGAAAAGTTACATAAGGTAATCCAAAAGAGAAAATATTCACAAGAGAGAGATTTCTTTACAAAAGTAAAATGAAAATAAGAAAATTTAGAAAGTGTCTCAATAATGGTTTAAAATATCCAATCGAATGAATAGCTTAAAACATAGTAACAAGAAATTGTCCGATCAAACAAAAGGCAACATTGGTAGGAAGATTCGGATCAAAAATTATTTTTAAAACAAATAAGAAGTGTGAAATGTTTAAAATGAAAAATCAGAGCTTCTCACTTACATTTTAACTAATGTATCCTTTATCAATAGTATTTTGTTTAAATAAACAGAAAGAGATTGCATTCCTTTTCAGAAAATAAAGAGCTGGTGTGTATATTCTAGGACTTCAAAATATATTTTTAAGGAGCTGTTTGTATATCACAGTTTCTGAGGAAAATTACTTAAAAAAATGACAGCATATTTAAAATTATTACTTGCTGAGTATTATTGAGGAGTCCTTTGGCTCATCAAAATAAATAAGAGTTGCAAATTTAAATTCATTTCTGTTATAAAGAGATTGAATTTTCTCTCACTCTCTTGGAAAAAAATGTTAAACTAGGGTAAGAGAACGAAATTTGGAACAACGGAGCAACTTATAAGAGTATAAGATTTTCCCAAAACACAGCTAACTAATTCTCAACCAAATAAATGTGTAGGTTAAAGCATAATTTAGTAGAAAACTAAGGGGGATTTTAAAAGGACAATTCTTTTACTTCCAATTTAATTGCATTGAAGTAATTTTTTCTTGCTGTATTTAAAATGTATCTAATTTTACATCATTATACTTTATTATTTACCTCAGTCCTTCTCAAAGTTTCAATATTCGCGACCCAATATTCAATCAAAATTTTCATCGTGCCCTCCTTATATAATAACAATGAATTTAATTCAACAACACTATTCTTTGATAGTAAAACTACGATACGACTCTCTTAAGTGCCATCGGAGTATATAAACGTCTCGCTCAGCCAAAGCGTTAATTTCCCCCGGACGTATATATACGTCTTTCCGAAGTACGATCTTTTCTGTGCAATTATTAAGATAAGTGTTAATTTTTGTATATAATTTTGTATACGACAATCCCATGGGGTTACTGGTAATTATTAAACTTGTTCTTAACTTAGTATTGTTAAATTAATTATAAAATACATTGTGTAGCTCTGATACATTTATATGTGTAATATATCAGTGTAAAGTGTATTTATATTTTTTAATATGTCAGAATATATTTTGTTTGCTTACATTCAGTAAATTAATAATTTTTTTAAAAATAATCTTGTTTTCGACTTTTCAATATGCTCACGCCCCCGTGGTAGTGTTAGAACCCCCCCCCCCCCCAATTTGAGACACGCTGATTTACCATTATAAAATGTATAATAACTAATTTAATATATTTCATGAATTCGTGTCACCATTAGTATGTCAAATTTTTGAGTTGCTTAAATTTACTAAGTGTAGCACGTACTCTGCTAGCCACCATAAATGCAACACTCTGAAGAAAGCATGCAAATGACATGAAATTTACAACATGCATTAGCGGTGGTGAGATATGCAAATGATTAGAATTTCAGTGCAGACACATCACGCGTGCCTGTGGCGCTACCTCAAAGCGCTATTTAAGGCTTGGAGATTTCGACGATTTCAAGTTCGGCAATTGTGTTTTTCTTGTAGTTTTTCAAAAAACGATCAGATATGTCTCGTAGAAAACAGCGATCAGCTTTTGATCAAGTATCCGAGTTCGACAGAGGAAGGATAGTGGCCTACCGAGATTGTGGATTATCTTTCAGGGAAATCGGTAGTCGTGTTCGGCGAAACCAAACAACTGTAATGCGGATATGTGACCGTTGGATGCAGGAAGGTACGACAGATCAACGTGGTCGATTGCATCCACCTCAGTGCACCACTTCAAGTGAGGACAGGAAAATTGAGCGCATGACAAGGATGGATCGCTCAGTCACATCACGACCCATACCACAGCACAGCACGTCGGAAAGGATCATTCAGTGCCTGCACGTACCATTCGACGCCGTTTACAGCAGAGT
>BMAV01018605.1:909580-922827 GCA_019973955.1 Trichonephila inaurata madagascariensis | reverse complement strand
CTTGGAGATTTCGACGATTTCAAGTTTGGCAATTGTGTTTTTTTTTAAAAAACGATCAGTTATGTCTCGTAGAAAACAGCGATCAGATTTTGATCAAGTATCCGAGTTCGACAGAGGAAGCATAGTGGCCTACCGAGATTGTGGATTATCTTTCTGGGAAATCGGTAGTCGTGTTCGACGAAACCAAACAACTGTAATGCGGATATGTGACCGTTAGATGCAGGAGAGTACGACGGACCGACGTGGTCGATCGCATCCACTTCAGTGAACCACTTCACGTGAAGACAGGCAAATTGTGCGCATGGCAGAGACGGATCGCTCAGTCACATCACGAACCATAGCACAGCACATTGAGTCTGTAACGCATCATTCAGTGTCTGCGCGTACCATTCGACACCGTTTACTGCAGAGTGGTCTGTCCGCAAGACGTCCATTGCTTGGTCTACCCTTGACGCAGAACCACAGACGTCTTCGCCGCCAATGGTGCGATGAAAGAAGGATGTGGGCGGCAGAATGGAATGAAGTTGTCTTTACTGACGAGTCACGCATCTGTCTGTAACACCACGATGGTCGGATTCGAGTCTGGAGACACCGTGGAGAGAAGATGCTGAACAGCTGCGTTATGCACCCCAACACTTGTCCTGCACCGGGTATTATGGTATGGGGCGGTATTGGATATTACTCTCGCACTCCTCTAGTACGCATTGTCGGTACTTTAAACAGCCTTACCTTCGGGGCTTGGCCACAGGCATATTTCAACAGGATAATGCGTGACCACACGTGGCATGCATTGTCCAAAGTTTCTTCGTCAATCACCAGATTGAATTGCTTCCCTGGCCGGCTCGCTCTCCGTATCTTTCGCCGACAGAAAACATGTGATCCATTGTTGCTCAACGATTGCCCTTGATAATACCCTTAGCTGCCACATCAGATCAACTTTGGCAACTTGCGGAAGCTGCTTTGTCTGCTGTACTCCAAGAACACATCCAAAGTTTCTTTGAATCAATGCCGAGGCGTGTGTGGCAGCGGTGATCTCCAACAATGGCGACTACTCTGGCTACTGATTCTGGCAGGATCCACACTTCACAGAAGTCTATAAATTTAATCATTTGATACTTAGTCAAAACATGTTATCTACAAAATAAATTTTGTTGTGCTACCTCTTGTCTTTCTTGGTGTTGCATTTACGGCGGCCAGCAGTGTAATTCAAAAGATTCCTAACATATTCTTGGTCATGAACTCGGTGCTGTTGTTGTTGTTTCAATCAAGTCATGGGCTGGAGTCTGTGGTCGTACTGAATATTCTCCATGTAGAAGGGCTGAAGTATATTAAATTTGATGAGTATCAAATGGCTCGAGTTGACATGATGTGGAATTTTGGAGAGTAGGATGTGTGTGCTAGTTCAGTCGTTAAAATAACAAGGTCCGTCACCAGTTTGTGCTGTTTCAGAGGACGCCTTTAATAAACAATCTTACTATTTGTATAATAGGACTTACCTTCGTGAAATTGGAGCCTAAGAATACTACACAAGCTAATTATTTGTGGTATGCCTTATAAATTGAATTCGCCTAATTGGATTAGAATTATTCAGTTTTTTGTCTAGTTCTCAGGTGTCGCCATCGTCACTTCCCAGTGATTCAAAATTAAGAGCTCAATTGCTCGTATTGATACAAAGTGCGACAAAAATCAATGAACCAATTTTTGTACAAAAATTAATACAATACAGGTCGTATGAATCAGATTGATTTCGAAAAATTGAAATAATTGATTGAAAATAATGGAAGGAAGTTTTAAATACATGTTATAAGAAAAAAATGTAATTTATATATATATATATATATATATATTTGTTACCGATTACCTTGTAATTAATTTGAAAAAATTTAACTATTTCAAAAAGAAAAAAAAACCCATCTCAATATTACATTTCATTATCTTCAAATGAAAAGCTAGACAGAGATATGTTGGTAAAAAAAGGAACAAAGCCGGACAAAACGGAGAGCAGAAAAATATATCTAGCTGAAAACGAAAGCTAATGGCATAAAATTGAATAACATATGCAGAGTAAAAACCACCGAAACCATTTATTATGAGCATCTCAGAATGTATTTTGTAAATACTAGTTGTTCTTTTTATATGCATCATGAACTAATATATATTATGAAATTCAATAGTTTTAAATCTTTAAATAGTAATATCCCAATTCTTATTCGTTTCAAATTCTTCAATCCAATTAAGCACAGCGTATGCATGGTATTTTATTTTTGTAGCTTTTTTAACTTAAAAAGAAAATTTCTAAAAGTTTTCACAATACTCTTAAGTCTCTAAATTAATTTAAAACAAGGGGTTTTTAATGAGTGCGTTTTTATAAAAACCATTTATTCTATTTATCTCCGAATATCCATTTACATCCCCTAATTTATGGTCTACGTAATTGGACAACTTTCCTGTAATGCTGCCTAAAATAATGAAGCTGATCGATATTTGCATCCAATTAAAATTGCCAGCTAAAAAATCGGAAATGGAAAAACAGAATAGAGTTGACTTGATAAATATTTAAAGATAACAGTGGGAAGAGAATATAATTGCTAAGTTTTGAGGATAAAAAAATAATTTAAAGAATCGAACAGAGAAAGTAAGATTCAATTTTCTTTCATTCTAGAAAAAAGTTTGAAAAATAAATCTATGCTTATTTGCTCATTATATTCTAATTCCTACATTCATTTGCAACACTATCGGTGTTTTATTAGAACTTTAAGTTCATATTTTTTGAGAGAAAAGCAAATTGTTTTCTAAAAGAAAAAAATACAAATTTGAGAATATTTTTGACAAAAAAAAAAGTTCTTTCAGAAGAGTGACAAATTATAAATAAATAAAGCCAAAAATGACAGACACTAAAATACAGCTACTATTTGTATTATACTGATTTTCAATAAATTTTCTTCAAAAAGTTAACCATGCTTGCTGCATCTTAGTCAGTATTTGTATTGAGAGTAAGTACATATCCACAACAGAGAATTCGAAAATTGCACTCTGGAGAAGAATCTGTCTTCAAATAATTTTATTGAAACAAAAAGAAATTGGAATAACATCAAAGTGGATCTGAAAATTATGTAGATGAAGTTTAGTTGAACTTCAAAAGTTTTACTGAAGCCGTTCCGTATTTATAAGGTATCCGACTACGTTTGGAACCGTGATTTTGCAAAAACGTATAAATGGATATTATTTATGATATTTAGTGTCACTTAGATAAGAAAATGTATATAAAATTGTTTTAAGAATAGTATTACAATAAAAAAATTATTTATGTACAATATTTTGACAAAAAATGAACATAGAAGGACCCATTTTCAAATTATTCTCTTTTTGTGAAAAATGCTTCTATTATAATAATATTTTGCCTGTATATAGCTCAGACCTCTGTACAGAGGCTCAACTAGAATTTTTGAAATGCATAACTCGGAAGTCGGTTTATCCATGTTTTACGAAACCAGAAGGCAGAAATTTTGAGAAAATACGCCGATAATTATTTCAAATGGTTGTAACTCTGAAAATAATTTGAATTTTTCAAAAATCATAGTTGAGCCTCTGTACAGAGGTCTGAGCTGAATACAGGCAAAATATTATTATAATAGAGGCATTTTTCATAAAAGGAGAACATTTGGAAAAAAAGGGTTATTCTAAGTAAATTTTTTGCCAAAATATTGTATTTAAATAATATTTTTTGTCAAAATGTCCTTAAAATAATTTTATACATGTATTTTAATCTAAGTGACACTAAATATCATGAAAATTATCCATTTATGCGCTTTTTTAAAATCACGGTTCCGAACGTAGTCGGATACCTTAAGTATGAATTTAATTTTATGTTTGTGAAGTGAGATCAAATAAAAAAAATTACACCTCAGCTCTAAATATGTGAGCTTTAGAAAGCATAATAACTTTACATTTTGCATTTTCGAAGCATCTTCGAGAAGAGACTAAAATGCGTTAAAAATGTCTTATTTTGGAACGATGAGTGGAATCAAACTATATTTTCCGATGAAAATTAATTTAACCTTGGCAACTGGGAGGGCTGCAATTATGATTAGAATGACTGTACAATTGAAAGATTTGTTAAATCGTAAACTGGGAGGAATTTCACTTATGGTTTGTATAGCATTTATCACAAAGAAATGTGTAACTGCAGTGAATTTCCAGACATATGAACAATAATCAAAATCCTGATATACTATACGCGATCATGTGACATCTTTTAGATGTTTCTTAGGTTGTGCTAACGAAATATTCTTGATATACATCTAAATACACCCAAGAATGATTTTAAAAATAAGAAACAAATGTATTGATATGGCAAAACTGAATGAGAGCTCGTGCCTCATGCACAAACTTTGACGATCTATTTATTTTGCGAAGTTTATGATAATCATAAACAGTTTTCATTTTCCAATGAACTGAAAGTAGCCACTGTAAAATAATATCACAGTGTTACAAAGGGTGTTAGATTTTCTACGAAACATTCTGTGTTTGAGAATATCAGGAAAATTGAAGGAGCAACAACATATTAGTTTTTATACTTTTTAATGTTTTTAGCCAAGTGATATTGTAATTTAACAGTGTATTTTTCGTTTATTTCCAATATTATTGTTAAATTAAACAAATTACATTATTCAAAATTACTGAAATCTATTTACTTTCCAATTTATTTCATGCGCTTAAATTATGTGATTAGAACCTTTATTTTTTCATGATTTCCTAAATTGAGGTGGTGGTATAAATTCTTAATATATAGATTATATATATATACACTCACTGGGGTCAATGAATTAGAAACCCAACATCAATATTTTATTGGACCACCTTTTACACGGATAACTACTCTGATTCGTTTGGGCATTGAGTCTACATGCTGCTGGAGTGCATTTACGTGCAGAGAAAACTATGCATTGGCTATTCAGCTTGCTAAATTAGACGGGACTGGAGAGTGCTGTTGGATGCGTCTCTTTACATATCCCATACTTTTTCTATGATGTTAAGTTCCAAGCTATGTGGTGACTGCCTCAGTCAAACTGATGTTTAGCGAACCAATGTCGAACCTTCTGGCCCGATGCATAGTTGCCTTGTCACCCATTAAGTGACCGTCGCCATCAGGTTAAAAATTCCACATTACAGGGTGCATTTGATCTGCCAGTATATCTAGGTATCCCATAGCTGCTTGTTTACCCTCGAGGAACACTTCCATGCCAGTAGAACAAACCCCATATCATGATACTCCCACCAGACCCTTACACATAGCGATTTAGGTAAGAAAAATTCATGACTTCGTAGTTTTCTCGTCAAATTCGACGTATTTCATCAGTGCTAACTTAGGTGTTTCTTGATTCATCTGACCATCTTTTTCAATCCTCAGACGTCCAGTGCCTTCTTTCCCGACACTACAGCAAACGAATTTTTGCATTTCTGGTAGAAATAAATAATTTTCTCACAGGCACCGGATTGACTATGCTTATCTATCCTCTGCAATGCTTTGCGCATGGTTAGAGCTGAAATCTTTTGGGAAGAGCCCTGGTTGACGATTTGTGTCAGTTAAAGCACAATAGATTCCCTGTTCTACCATATAATTCGTCGGAGACGCCGCCCATCACGCTTTTGGAAAACTGAGCTCGGTAGATACATATGAGATTAATGAGAAATTAATACTATAAAACATACGTATATAATCTGATAATAAACAAACAAGTCAGTGTATAGTGAAAAAAGTATGGAAAAAAAGGAATATTTTTGTAAGCATTTACCTGAATTAATATTTAAATTTTCAAGTGCAATGAAATGTTATTTTCAATAAAGTTTCAAACAAAAGACATTTTATTATTGTAAGATGTCAAATAACAGATTTTTATTTGTTTGAAGAGAAGCTTTGTTTTCTTTTGTCCCATGAGAGAGCTTAAGTAAAAATACTTTCTATTGCCTCATTATATAACTTTTTTTTTCTTTCAACATTTAATTTCAGTTCCTCAAATAATCTAGTAAAAATTTTCATTTAAATACCTACACAATCTTAACAAAAATAAATTGTGAACAAAAATATCTGATTGTGAAGAAAATATCTTTAATTTGCTCAAGGCAGATGTGCATTAAAATAAATCGATGAAAATTGATTTTGAAAATCATATATTCGGAATCGTGGAAAATTTGCCTACAGGGATAATAAGTTCGCATGGGAAATACTTTTTGAATGCAATTAACATTACCGCTCCCTAAATAGCAATATTCAGAGAGAGAGAGACAAATATTTCAAAATTCATATAGCTTTATTTCTCAAATTAACATATAATTTTGTTCTTTATTCCAATAAAACGTTTATTTTAAGTTTAGAAAACTGCTTTGAAAAAAATGTAAATATAAAAGAGTCAGAATTTTATCGAAAAATATTGATATTTACATGGCTTCTAGCAGTTTTCGAAAAGTAAACGTTTTTTCCGCACGATTTTAAATAATTTTTATTTTACCAATTTCCACTTTTGAAATAATTTCGATTGGAATGTTACAGCTTCTAATAAGCTTCGGGCTAGTTTTTCTTTTTTTGGAACAAAATAAATTTAAACTATAACTTGTACACTAACAAAATTTTCAATTTTTTTTTTATACTACTCCTTCCATTCTTTAAATTATAAAGAAAATTTTATAAGAAAAGCTTATCGTGCGGTTTGTTAAAATGAGAAAGGATACAATACCTTTATGTAATGAATGAGCAATTATTACAGAAACGAATCTATTCGTAAAATTGATAAATATATATACTGGCTGTTCTCTTTTTTTTAAAAAAAAAAATTGAATTTTAAATTTATTTGATTATAATTATCAAGTTTATTTGATTTTTTTTATTATCAGCTCGGGTGGCTTTGAAGTATCGTGTCTGCCTCTTACACCTAAGGTTGCGGGTTCGATCCCGGCTGGAGTCGATAGACTTTTATGGATGCAAGAATCGCAGGCATCATATGATTATATGGCATGTAAAAGAAAACTTTTGAGAGAGTATCAATTTAGCTCTGTTACTCTCGGCACAAAATTGTCAGGGAAATATTCAGCATCTGACGAGAGTTTAAATTGAACACATTTAAGCGTCAAAAATTTAATAGTGGGAGCCACGACTGAAATGGCTTTCACATTTGGGGACTTACTGAGTATGCAAAAGGCTTTATGCTGAAATACAGCCCCTTAGAAAAACAACAAATAACACTTTATTTGATTATTAAATCTTAAAAATAATTGGGTAGTTGAGTGAAATTTAGAGTGTGAAATATATTTTTAAACCAAAAAAGAAAAAAAAATCCGTTAATTACTTCAACATGTTACACAATTCAATGCATCCATTTATTCGTTGAACTCACTCTTGATTACAATTTCTCTCTCTTAAACTGCTCAAGTAGCTTGCATGAAATAGTACCAGACTAACAGGCATTTTGATTCGTGGATTCCTAACTAGATTTTTTTCAAGAAATTTTTCTTAAAATGACGTAATACGACTGCACTTTAGTGACTTCACATGGCTTGAAGTGGAAGACTGGGGAGTAAGAGTTAAGTGGCATCCTCGTTTCCAAACTATGGTTGAGCACTCTGTGATTTTCCATCACATAACTATTTTGTGTCGGTATATAAAACAACGTCTGTTATACAATTGTAGTAAAATAACTATTTATAAATAGTAAAAAATGTACTAATAAAATATGTTACTGAAGAAATTATATTAATATTCTGATTGATCCACAATGCACTAACGATAATGGAAAGTATAACTTGCAGATACAATGGAATTGAATGCAATTCATTAATGGAAAGCATAACTTGCAAAGCAGCAATATTTAAAAAATACATATATTAATGAATATATGTTAATGTATTAAGATAAAATAAAAAAATTCATATACATAGATTAATCAAATATTAAAGACTTTTTCTACGCCAAGAAGGTATGAATAAAAGAATGCCGATTTGATTCACGTAATTAATTCTTCTTAATTTTACAAAAAAATTAAGTATTCATTTTCAGAGAATATTCAGATGTATTTTAATTAAATTAAGAAACTACTCACAAAAATTAATTGAAAATATCGGAAATAAATGATTGAAATCTAAATTCCTATTAATGCAAAATCAGAGATTTACTCCATTTTTACAATGTTCCCCCCCATCTTAAATAATTTCATCACAATTTAAAATAATGTTTTGGGCAGAAGGCATAGAGGCATTGGAATTAGACTGTGCACTTGAATTCATCTTTCAAATTTCCTTACTGTTGTGGTAGCAAGGAGTCACGGACACGAATTCTTAGTCGATTCTGTTTCTGTTGAGTCGTGGGTTTCAACCCCGGTACCATTAAAACACCGCCATATAGAGGGCGGATGCATGTTAAATGTGTTAAAGCTCAAAGTCCTCAAGTTGGTATGGTATGAAAGTTTGGAGAGTGGGTGTGAAAGCTTGGGTGTTACCCTCATCACTTGAGCGTGGCTAAAAATTACAAGTCCATCACCAGTAATCCTCGTGTTGCTTCTGAATGCGAACAAACAATGATTAGAGTTGATTAGTTCTTCTTAGAACCTTATGGACCTTATATTCAATTGATTAGAGTTTAATTAGTTCATTTTTAATTTTCCTGTCTTGCACCCTTATCAACCTTTTCTCAAAAACTCAGGGAAGCATGCAGTCCATAATAAGAAAATTCTGCAACAGAACCTGGTAAGCAATATATGAAACTAGAAAGAAAATGAATAAAACTTCCATTCCACAGCATTCTTGACACTTATCTTTAAATTCTGAAGTAATCTTACAGTTGCATATAACACGTACATAAAACTCTGCAAACTTCGTGATAATTGTTCCAGAATTTTTGTTTTTAAGAAATTTTATGGTATTTGAATTTATTATTAATATGAATAAAAAATTCAAATATATGTCACTTGAAAACATCAGGATTGTCGTTTTGAACAGCTAGTGTTCCAGTTTTTTTATTTCCCCAATGCATAGTTTTCTCTACATTCTGCATATATTAAGCCTATGATTTGAGAGAGACATGACCGTTTCGAAACTATATCCCCCTTGTAAATTATAGATCATTAGTAAAGCTCTTTAGAGGATTCCGCCTATTCTATCTCATAAGTAATAAGAAACTGGGTCTTGATGCAATGTGAATAGGAGTAGTTTCCTACGAAAATTATTTTAATTCATTTCCACTTAATAATCTTCTAGATATTTTAAGTTTCTGAAAGTATTTTATTTCAATCATTTTTTGATTTGTTTTTGAGATAGCCTATTGAAACTACCTCTGGTATAACCGTATTAATATAAATTCGCTTTAAAAGACGAAATATTAAAAAAAAAATCTAGACGAATCTCTCTGAATCGAAAGATGAAGATAAATAAATTTACCATTTTACACATCCTGTTTAAATAATAAAATAAAAATAAATGTTCTAAAATAAAAATAATGATTTTTTTTAAAAAAAATTATTATAAAAAAACGTTGAAATTTGTCTTTTTTAAAATGCAAAATTCAAAGAAAAAGTTAATAATAATAAAAATAAAAAAGGCCTTTTTTGATTACTATAAGATATTAATGATAGAATATTACAATTCCTTAAATTATTGTAAAAAATAACATCTTACTCACATTTGGTATATAACCATAAACAATTATTAAAAAAAAAATTTACTTTATTAAAAGAAAATTACAGTAATGACTTTGACAAAACTTTAAAATTCCTGTAAAATAATGTGAATGAAATAAGAATAGAATAAGAATAGAATAGAATAGAAATAAGAATATAATTGCATTCTTTTCTTTCTCTTGTGTGTGATGCAGGTTTTAAGAAATAACGCGTGTCAGATTAAAACAATCGTCGTCTTTCTTCATTTGCATTCGGGTATCTCTTACAAGTGTCTGTATACTTAAAGCAATACATTACTGTTATAACAGAAAAACAAATATAATTCAGAATTAAATAATCATTAAAGCAGGTCCAGTTTTTCTTATAATGATGAGCGACAAGACCTCGTACTCTTGCTTTGAAAATTATAAAAATCGAGAAACAAATCGAGCAAATGTAATGGTTCTTTCAACACGATACAACAATACAGTGAGAGAAATTTCAGGGTGATCAATTGGTTATAAACGTACCACGGATGGTGACAGATGCAGCAACATATTACGGAACGAAGTCAATAAGCGAGCTAAGTCTGGTCTCATGGCGATAGCTATTTTTAAATGTTTACCCCATTTCATGGCCCGAGTGCTGCAATGTTACTGTAGGCAAATGACAACCATTCACATTCCAGATTTGTTCGATGGATGAAAGACTAAAGGGCATAAATGGTCGAGGAAGCAACTAGGTGCTTTGCCTTGTTGTGCTTGGTGACTTCGGTGAGCTTTGAGAGGTTGGGCGTTATCCAGATAGTAAATGGCATTAGGTACATCCTAAAGGAAATCTATGTTACTGATTACAGCACGTCATCTACGTGTCGTTAGACCAAGTGTTACGCGGTAGAAAGGTTCTTAAATGTAGAAAATTCTACGCAAGTAGTAACAAAATTCTATCGGAGTAAATCGTTATTTTTTCTGGGAACCTCTACTAATTACACAGTAGCTTTTGCTCTAATATAAAACAATTGACTTATAAAAATCAGCCATAACACGAATTTAAAATTCGTACAAATATGTAACGCAGACATTAAAGTCCGTAACCAAAATATCGTATAATGCAAATAAAACGCACAGTTTCGCGCATTTTTGACTCCAATGTTGCTACCTTATTTTGGCTGGAAATAAACTATATAAACTTCTAACGTTATTTGACCAAATAAATATTCAAGACTCATCTAGATTGATCTACAGATATTTTAATTGGGAAATTTGGTGACTTGGCGAAATTTAGCGACCAAATTTATTTCCGTCCTTCTAATTCAATTGGTATTATTGACAAAGTATTCTATCTTTACTTACAAACCTTTTTTCCAGGTACATTATCCTTTTGGAAGGGAAAAGAACAAGCCCAAAACTTTCCGGAGCACTAGTGTCATCAATATGGAGTAGCATGGTTCAAAATTACGTGATCCGTCTCCAAAAGCCCTCGCGTAGCTGAACAGTGCGACGGTAATATTCAATCACTCAATCAATCAATATGGAGTAGCAAAGACTGGCTATAGTGGGTAAAGGTGTATCGAACAAGATGTCATGTTGTCGCATAGGTAATGTGTTCTGGAGATGACTTAGCATCTCTGTTAAATGGTGTTTCTTCTATGATCCCGTTAACAGGTTTCCCTCGCCAACAGAGATACCAATTGTTGCGACGCTTTCTTCCTCTATATTGTGCTCACCAATTTAGAATTATTTACAAAGCTAGATGGACTGTGTTAATTTTGTTATTTGCATCTACTTTGGGCCACTCTTTTTTGGGGTAGCATTTTCAGTGACACAAAGTGTATTATAATAATAGTTATTAAAAGAGCCAATGGTACAATTTAAAAGGGGTTTTGAATAACCTTTTTAAAATAAAAATATTTATATATAATAAAAACAAGTTTACATATTTTGTTAAATATTTAATTAACAATCGTATGTCCTTTATCGTCTGTAAAAGTTTATATCCAATGAGTAAGAAAAGGATTTCATTTGCTTAAATAATATAAATTTGGTTATACAGTGATTACGTCAGTATTTTAAAACAATTTTTTTTCTATAAAAATTTTTTTATCACGGGAATTCTTTGAAAAAATAAAACTTTTTATGATAATACTTTTTGGTTCTGGAATATTTATAAATAAAAAAACAGTGTTTGATTTTTTTTGCACATTTATTTATGCAAATTCAGTGCAGACTTCCCTAAAACTTACAAATAATATTTGAAAAAATTACAACTGAACACCTAAAATATATGTACAACTCATTTTTGTTTATAATGCTCTTAAGCATGTATATATTCAAATAAAATTAAACCCAAAAACCTTAATATTTTTAACTACTTAAAATTGTTACTATTTTTAAGATGAAATACATATGAAGAAATTGAATTCTAATAAATAAATAAATAAATATATGTATACCAATAAAATGTGGAGTTTTGAATTTCCATCTACTATCACGAAGACCTCACGGAATGTAAATGAGCTTCCACATGCTCAGAAAGCAGAGCAGCAAATGACAAAAGTTCGCACACGACATTTACACAAAAAAGAATCTGGGGATTTCCATTCCCCCCCCCCATCTTTTTAACTGTCAAATGCAATGCTGCTTTAGTTGTTTGTTATTCAATAGGAAATATAAAGCTAGTTTTATCTATCGATATCTGTTCACCTTTGTATGTCAGAGAAATTGAATTCACTATAAGATGTTGACTATAAGATTTCAAAATAAACAATCTTAAATTTTAAAGGATATTTAAATTTATCCGATTTAGAATGTTTCCGAGTTTGTTTAATGCTTTTTCTGAAATATATTGATAGAATTGTACAAAATGGTAAAAAAGTAATCATTTTAGCTACTTTGTTCTTTTTGTGTGTTTATAAAATATGTTTAACGCAACTGATAAATGAAATCTCACAATAAGATAATTTGAAAATTTTGTTAATTAGCACAGTGTATTTTTATATATGATTTATTTTTGTCTGAAAACCAACTTGTTCTTAATTCGTATACTCTATTTGCATTTGTATTTAAAGATAGATTATTAACAATGAAAGCGGTTAAATTATATTAGAAAAAAATTAATTTTTAAATTAACGAAATGTTTGAAATCCGAAACAGGTTTTTTAGCCTTAATTAACCACGCAATTTAAAACCTTTTTCTTTCTTACACTGGGTATTTACTGGTAATACTGGGTATTTCCTTTACTTTAAACAACAACCAGATGACGCTCCTTTCTTTTTCAAGTGCAGTTCCAGTACGATTGCCCACGTACTTGGTAGGAATTGTCTTTCTCCTTTATAGGATGCGTTTTAAAATTTGTGTTTTGTGTCCTAAGTTGTGGGAGCTTAAAGGTCGTTAAATATTTGTTCCTATGTATTCTTTATTATTTTATCTAAAAATAATAACCATGGAGGACTACAAATTCCCGTTAAATTTTAATCAAAGAAACTATATACAGCACAGTATCTTAATTTGAGTTTTTCTTAAATAAAATAAAATTATAAGCTGGTATAATGTGGGAATATTCATTCGATATTATATACATATTCGCTAAATAAAAATACTGAC
>BMAV01018605.1:886695-904580 GCA_019973955.1 Trichonephila inaurata madagascariensis | reverse complement strand
AAAAAAAAACATTTATTTTAAATTTTGTTTTTTCCAGGTGTGGCATGTCTCATGTTTTAGAAAATATATTATAGCATTTTAAGTATTCATTATTAAGTATTACGTTAGTAAAATTAGAGTATCTGCAGAAAATTATTCTTGCAGTCTTTTCTTTTTCCTTTCAGTCCAATGGTATATGTAAATATAGAGAAAGTCTCATGACCTTAAAACTACGTTTAACCTTACAATTTTAGTTCTTAAGACTCAGAAGTTAGTTTCTAAAACTACAGTGACAACTAACTTTGACCTATAAGATTTTAATATTTTACTATACTTCTTTTTATAGTTTAGCTTTAAATTAGATTCTTGGCAATTTAGAAAATAATTAATGAGTATATGTGTTTGTATGTATGTATATCAGGATAATTAAATTATAATTTAACTAAAATTCTACTTCCCATTAAATTTTTGTCTCCTGCCTTACACAATCGCAATTAAATTTCAACAGACAGTATTTTCTCAGAAAGGATACCTCAACCTTAAGACTTCGATGTAATTTCTCTTCCTTTTCTGTTCGTAGCTCCATATTTCAAACGCGAAACCTTCCATTTGAAACTTAAGGTAAAAAAATGCTGCATTAGAGCAGGAATAAAAAAATAATTATACAATCTATTAAAAAATTAAACGTGGCGTCGACTTGCACTCTGCTGAGAGGTCCTACGTTATAAGATCTCTTCATCAAAGAATGTCATAATATCTGAAAACTATCCATAGTGTTTTCGAATCATCACAGAAGCACCGCACGCACACAAATGCACATATTCACAATTTCTCTTGAAATGTAATAATGAATACTCAAATTAATATTTTGTTTAAATATAGACCTCTTGTTTTCAAGTATTGTGTGACTATGAAGCTCAACAAAGAATCATCAATAACATTATTTTTTACTTTTATTTCTTATTTTCATTTAAAGTTTTCTGAATAAATACAGTATTATTTATTTGGGTATATTTACAAAGTATGGATAACAATTTTCTAAATATCTTAAAAAAAATCGTCTAGACATTTAAATGAGCTGAAATTCTACGAAATAAAATACATGATTTCCATCTAAATCAAAATAAAAATTTTCCTTCTAAATTATATCAGCAAATTTATTGTAAATTTATAGTTTCTACCTTTTATGATATGCTCTTAGAACTGAAAATATTAGAAAATACTTTGAAGAATCTATATCTTGATTGAATATATTATATATTTCACAACTCAAGCTCAAAAAAAGAGAGAACATGCTAAAATAATTTTGTATAGAATGTTGTACTATAGTTTTATTATTATTTTTTTTAAATAAGCTTCTAGGGATTGGATTTATTTACATAAAATTTTTCCTTGCTTCGATAACTCAAATCATCCAATGCTTTTTTTTCGAAAAAAAAAAAAAAATCACACATTTTTATATTTACCTATATTTTTACGTTTTCAAGGAAATGCAATTTTTAAAATTTTAACTCTTTTTTCCGAAACATTTCGAGACGGTCACAATGTTTATAATATATGAGTGTAAGAATGATATTTTTTAATTCATTACAATCTATACAGAAGAAAATCTCAAAGGAATTTGATGTTCTATGTGCTTCATTCCAATACTAAGATTATAATTTAATTGAAGAATTGAACTGAATTTCTTAGAGTGAAGCTGTGAAATTCAGTTTCTAATATAAAGGTTTAAGTGAAACATTTTTATTTTATGAACAATTTATGCTCTAAATTAATTATATGATCCATATAATTTATAGTTTTATTAGATAGAGTGATCAACTAAAATTATACTTTAATTGAAGATTGTGTCCATAAATGTATGTGGATATATTTTGTATTAATTAAATTAAACTCTCAGGGGCGCAACAGTCCATGAGTGTCAATGTCTATTGCACCCATCTCAGTTTTCCTGATCTTGGGCACTGAGGTTCACTAGCAAATGTTCCGGTCAGGTGGCCCCTCTGACATATAACCTTCAGTGTTAAGTTCCCAAGCAAGCATGGCACTCATTTATCGATCCACTGAAGGGAAGAAAGACTGAGTGATCCTTGCCTAGCTCGGAGTTTGAATCCTGGACCCGTGACATGGAAGAGCTACCACTCTCAGCCACTAGGTTTATTTAGTATTAATTAATTAATAAATATATATGATTAATCAAAAAGAGCATTTAAATTTTGAAATAATTTGCGCATATTAAATTCTAGTTTCAGTTTTATGCATCACAATAAATATTGCCGAGAAAATTTAATTTTATTTCGTTCTACACGATTGCTTGAAATATAAAAATAACTGAATGTAAATGATACTTTTTAAAATTTAATAGTAATCACAATTTACTTAACTTTCTTTAAGTACTAATTTATTTAGTAAATTATATAAGGAGTTTGAGCACTTAAGACTTTTGTATACAGATTACTTTTAATAGTGATGAAACCCTTTGTAGAAAGAATTGCTACTTCTACATTTTATAATGTTGCTATTCTCAAAACATTTTGTATCTATGTTATTAATTCAAAATAATAAAAAGTGTAGGTTAAGAAGAGAAACTGTTAAGGATGGATACAATTTCTTTCTTTTTTTTTATTTATTATTGTTGCCTTCTGAAGCTGCTGGAGGGCTATTGGCAGAGTACCCAAGGAAACAGAACACTCCCGAAAAAGGTTCACAGGGCCACACCTGCCCCCCCCCCCCCCACCACCCCGCGTTCAGTCTACATAGAAGTGCACAGTAAATTAACTTAATACAAATTAAAGGCAAATTCACAATATGAGTTCATAATTGCATTACATACAAATATACAACGCTAAAAATAATAATAAAAAACATATAGGGCAAATAAGGGGGGAAATATTATTCGAGCAATCTCGCAAATACATCAAGGAAAACAATAATCTGTAATACATCGTACAAACTCAAAAACAAACAAACCAGGAAACATTAAAAATATGTCTAAAAAATCCCAATCTCTTCAGCTGACGCCTCCATTTCCTGTTGATACTTTTTCACTTAAATTTATCCTGTAGTTTTAAATTTTAAATAAATGGATCAATATCAGAAAGAAAATGATTCACAAGAGGTCTATTGGCGGCGGACCTCCCAATTTTGAACCTCGGTGAACATGAGCTGGCACCTTACTCTTTAAGCTTCCACGCTGCGCCAACTGTTAAGAATGAAATAAAAAAGAATTTTTCTCAACTCATATCTAAAACTCCCACATTCAGCTGTGCAGAGAAAAATGTACTATTTTCCAAACGTAATGATGATTGATTAGTCCATATTCGATAGTGAAAAAAGTTTTCATAAAAATTTCCACAAAACCTAGATTATTTTCTTGCAAAAATGTTCACCCCCCACACATTAATAAAACTATTAAATAAAGATGCGGATAAAAATTTATATCATGCGATCTTTTAATTTAACTTTTACTTTGAGTCGATCAATATCAAACCTTAATTATTGTTTCATATCTATGAAAATACATTCTCTGTATTGCACGAAAAGACTTTGTTCCTGTTATTTTCTATTTTAGCGTGCGAGTAAAGTATTTTTTAAAAAATTTAAAATTAATCTCATTATTTAAATATGAATGCATGATTAATCTTCCTATATCCATTCGTCTTAAATTATAATTATAAATATGATGAAGTAAGATCACATATTTATCGTAAGATATTTAAACATTGAAGTTTCGTAGAAAAACGATTTTATTTTCGTTTGTTATTTCAAGCTAATTAATTCTTCATATCCTCGAGAAAAATGAACTTCTTGAGCTTATAAAAAGAACAAAAGACTTAGCTTTTAGTGAATGAAAATTTAATTTTCGAGGTCCTCGCGCAATTAAAACAACGTCTGCTGTAATAATAATGCATGTAAAGAAAACAATCTCCCTCTTTAATAAGCACGCTACATCACTTCATTAAAATCAAATTGAATAGAAAATGTGAGCCTGACGATAATTTTACATTAAAAGAAAGTTAAGGGGAAGGAATGAAAATTGAGCTGTATGTATTTTCTTTTCTTACTTACCTCTGTATACGATTTGACTCAATTGGCTGCTCAGAATGCGTAGTTCATCGTTTGACAAATTCCCTATCTGGAATAAAAAAAAAGAAAAGAAAAAAGAACTTTAATTAAGCTGAGTAAAAATTGCAAATGTTCATTTTCTTATTAATCAAATGCACTGAAGAGCAATTAATGAAACTTAAACAACAGTACGCACAATAAGTATTCAAATTTGAATAATCCATTTTTCTGCGATTAAATTCTTTTCTGATTAATAACGAAAGATGTTGTTATTTTAACTTGTTTTCTTAAAGTAAACCCATCCATTAGTAAAAGGGGAAGAGGGTGGGTAAGCAAAAGAACAATTCAGTGAATATGATTCCTTTTTTAAATCACTTTTTTACGAGCTTTAAGTATTTAATGAAGGAAAAGAAACGACAAAACTCTTTTCTGAGGTGCTTGGCCGAGCTGATGATTAACAAACATGTACTTGATTAAATTAGGGACTAGACAATTTCCCGAATAACTTCAGGCCTTGGGAGATTACGCGAAACGCATTTAAATGCAGAATTAAACTAGATTCGAAGGATTTAACAGCTGCCAAAAGCCTTAAAACTCGGGAATATTTTGAGGATTTTGAAATCACATTTCTATTGACAATTGTGTCAATACTGAATGGAATTCTTTTGACAAGTTACGAATTTCTTTGGGAAAGAGATCTTTAAGAACGTGGTATCCTATTTGTGTAGAAATCATCGCTAGGTTTTGATATGGTTTGAAGATACTTAAACATTATAACAGAAAAAAACAAAATATGGATTTTTTCCTAGAAATTAACATAAAAAAGAATCTATATAATTGCATTAATAAAACAACTTCATAAAATTGTTGGAAAATTTTCCACCCTTTAATTTTCCTGATAGTTTTATCATTATTATTATTATTCTGAGAAAATCATACACGTTTTTTATAGATGTAAACACAAATAGATATATTTTTATTCTTTGTGAAATTATGATTTTCAATACAAATTATGATTTTTTTTAAAATATTTGGGTTAAATATTTTAAAAGATTAGTAAAAAAGCGTAACATTACTTTATATATAAATTCATCCAGATATTACTCTCATCCTAAATTATACTGGATAAATGGATTTATCGAAAGTAAATAGTCTGATGAATTTATCTTTCTTATACTTATAAACTGGGGGATTTTCTGATTTAAAATTTTTTTATATTCAAATAGTCAAGATAGTATATGTATAATAGTTGGCATATTATCTGTTATATATATTATTAGAAGAAAGTATTTCATTCCTTAAAACTATTTGTTATAATGCCATAAAATAATATACTGTACTATAACTTATCATTCTTGCTTTCTTATTCATCTCCCCCTTCCGAAAAACAAACAAACATAAAATTCGAATACCATACTATTATAATAAAGAAAAGTATAATATTTTACGAATATTATCCTTTCATAAATATCTTTTCTTGATTAGTGCAAGTTCGATTTTGAAGAAACTCTTTTCAATGCTGGATTGAAAGAGTTAACATTTTGATAAGGATTTCAATTAAGAATCCTTGATTTTTAGAAAAAATCCCGTGAGAGAGGTTGAAACTAGTAAATATTAAAGGAACTAAATATGAAAACAACAGCATATATCAATTAATTAAAGCATTTTCTTTTACATCATATGTTATAAAACTTTATGGAATTTGAGTTATTCAATAATAGATTTTTTTTAAAGGATGCAAAAATCTTACGGTAAAATTAAGTTCAACGCAATTACTCTCTTCCCAATGTAAAGTTAAAGGCATTTTAAGAAAAATTTTATAACATCATGAATCGTAACTTTTTCGACTATGAGAAATAGCTGAATAAAGTTTATAGATGCTTTCTCTGATGTGTCGTATTTGTTTGTATAAATTACTGTAAATATTCTCAAAATTAAGGAAGCTATAAAACCAAAACTCTTATACAGGGAGATATTGCTGAGCTAGAAGAAGTAACCCAGTTACACTTGGTACTCAAGAAGGTATCAAAGATGTATTAAGACGATATCCAAAACAAATAGATAATGGATAATGTATAATATAAGTCAAAATCATTTTTTTTATCAAAAGGCCTCGGTTATTAAAAAATAAAGTGATAAAATTTTATCAAAATTTCTTACAGTTCCCTGTGATATTGCATTTTAACGAAGGAAAAGCTGTTTATTTAATTTTAAATTTCTCGTCATGTAGATGGCATTATGAAAATATAACCAGCTTTAGATGCATGCAAGATTTAAATATTTCCATTCTTTTGTAATGCTTCAATAAAAAAGATTAGTTACAGATTTGAATATGTCGTTACACTTTTTGATCTTCAAGAAGTATAACTGGAAGCAAATGGGATTATTCTGCTTGAAGTATTGTGTCTTTTTTTCTTATTATTAACTCTGAGCACATAATGGTACATTCATTTTACTCGTGTATTTATGTTTTTATAACATATTTTTGTTTCAGGATAAATTTAGAAAATAAGCATACTTTTACTAAGGAAACATCATTAATGTCATGAATGATTTAGGCAAACATGCGGCAAGATTTCAGAGGTATATATTTAAAATTTTGGGAAATTTTATGTAGGTCTTTAGTACAGGCGTATGATGATGTCTGTATCCTACAGAGTTTAATGTGTAAAATTCAAATGCTAGAAACAATATATTATCCTTAAAGTTCGAAAGAGTGATTCACATTTTAATGCAAGAATGATAGACCATAAAAATAATACTTGATAGGTTTCAATTTATAGCTAGAAGAATTTTGTGATACATTTTTACAAAAATATTTCGTAGCTTAATGCGTAGTAAAATTACTTATGTAGGAAAGATGATTCATTCTCTCAGTCTGCTGCTTGAAAGTGACAACCATTGTGTTCGATGCAGAATTTGCTAAACATTTTATCCTATTAATATGATTTGGCATTGAAATTTCGAAATAGCCGGATGAAAACGAGATATGAAATGAAAAAGTAGAAATGTAAGAGAAATTTATTTAATATTTTGACGTTTTGAAGGAGGTAAATAAACTTAAGAAGAAAGACATGATTTGACTATGAATTATGACTGACCATGCAACGTGAGAACATTATAAAACATGACAACAGTAAGCAATTATTCTAATGAAATTTCTAATCAATATATATGAAATATTATATTATTTGGGAGTTATGCTATTATTTTTATTGTAAGATAACAGGATACTTTAAAATAGTTTTATCGTGTGTTTAAAAAAACAACTTAAGCACCTTAATAGTTTTCTACTTCTAAATATAATTTTTATCCGTTAATTCTTCAATATTTGCATTATCCTGTATGTATGTATGTATATATATATATATAGAAGGCGTGTTCAAATGAAAGTGATTCAAAGCTTCGCATGCGAACAATTTTCAATGTATTTTCGTGAAACAAACGCGATAGTGAAGGTGTATGCTCCATGCACACACGTGGACAAACTAATTTGTGATAACTGCATTCGTAAGGGCGTTGCATTCATTTAAAAATGGCTGGTGTGGATGCAACTGCGTCCAAAACGGATCAGCAAGCTGTAATAAAGTTTTTAACACTGGAAGAGTGTAAGCCAGAATAGGCTTGAGTTTACAACAATTGTTGCGCTACAGGGATGACCGTGATGACTTTGTGCAGCGCATAGAGGCAGGGGATGAAACCTGATGTCACCATTTCCAACCAGAAGTCCATCAGCAGGCAATGGAACATCCTGACTCACACAGGCCCTACAAATTCAAAACTCAGAAGTCAGCCGGAGAGGTGATGTTTTCGGGATTTTTCGATGTGAAGGATTCCTATTTCTGGAGTTTAAGGTACCGGACACTAAATTAATGCTCAACGTTAAACCCAAACACTTGGTACGCTGCATAAGGCTATCAAAAATAAACGTCCAAGGGGCTGTCATCAGATGTCATCATTCTGCACAACAATACAAAGCCGCATGTCGCTAAAGTGTGTGTCGAGGCACTGGCCCGCAAAAAGTGGGAAGTCCTGAAACATCTAGCTTACAGTCCAGATCTGTCACCTTGTGACTATCACATCTTTGGACCGCTGAAGAAAGGCCTAGTGGGTCAATGATTTTACTCGGACGATGACGTAAGGACTGCAGTTCTGAACTGGTTCCATGATCAAACGGCATCGTTCTTCTTGCACGGAATTCGTAGCCTTCCTAAGCAATGAGACACATGCCTAAATGCTATGCGTGATTTCTTTTAAGAAACTTTGTATGCATTTAACTCATTAAATATTGTTGTTTCTATTTATGTATCTGCCTCATTTCTGTCTCCTCGTATTTCATGGATCCACACCTCGAATAACTTTCATTTGAACACCCCTTATTTATATATATGTATATAAGAATACGTGCAGATGAGAGAATATCAGAAAGGATATCGTTATGGAACTTTTAGTATACAGAATTTAATACAAGAAATAAATTAAAAAATGAATTCAATTTTACTATAATTATTTATAGAAGACAAAATTTTCTATATGCACATATTTTTATTTAGAGTCTTACACTAATGCTAATATACATCTATAAAGTTTTTGAATTATATATTTTTATACTGTTTCTTATTGCGTTATAAAATTAATGAATTATTTGTGTCTTCTCTTTTATTGATTTTAGAACCATTCAGTTGCACTAATTTACTTGATATAATTTTGCAGGAATTTTATTTGAAATGGTTGAATTAATGCAACATTATTTTTGAAAACTTACATTACATAACAATGATTTAAACTGCTATATTTAAAACTTAGTATTGCTTAGTCATGAAAAAGATATAAATTCCTGATATATTCTGGAAACCAAAGATATTGGTAATAATTTATTTTTTATTTTATAAATATCCATATGATTGCCTTAACATGCAGAGTACGAAGTAAATCTAAAATTTTAATTAAATTATGGAACCAGAATCAAATTATGCCAAGTATTTAAAAAGTTATCGACTAACATTTACATTAATATTTAAAATATACTTCTACTATTAATATTTACTTGGTTTATTTGGTCTTTTATGTTGCATTTTTTGAGAAATGTTTCTACATGCGTTAACAGTTTGAAATCAGTAATACAATAAAATCTGTTTCTTAAAGAAAAGTTTTCCTTTTTAAAAATAATTCAGAACGGAATGTGCACTTCAAGGCAATTTTAATAATTTAGAAAAAATGTTGACAGACGTCTGAGAATTTAGTTAATTAAACGGCAATATTCTAATCATCTAGTATTTTTCAAACAATTTCATTAATCAGATGTACCATGTTTATCTTCTTGGTGGAAACACATGTTTCAGTTTTTTGTTTTTTTGCAATAATATTTTTAAGTATCTACACTCACTTCCAAAAGTTAAGCACGAAGATGTAAAATGCAAAAAAATCAACAAATAATGCTTTGATTGGCACAAAATTTGGCAGTAAAGTAGCATATATATTTATACGTAGAACAAAATCAATAATTATATACAGAAATGAAAACAATATTAAATTTTTGTAAGTTATCAGATAATGTCATACTGGAGACTTAAACAGAATTATGTATAAAGTGAAAATAAACAGCATAAAATGAAAAAAAAAAAGGACATTAATAGGGTATGTGATCCCCCTCATCTGTATGCAAAGTTTGCACCTTCTGACCATGCTTTCAATTAGGTGGTCAGCAACCACAGAATTAAGCAATCGTCATTCTTCTTGTAGAGCAGTTTTCAGCTCAATAAGTGTGGCTGGAGATGGGAAACATGAAGATACATCACGGCCGAAAGCATCCCAAAGATTTTCAATGGGATTAAGTTCGGGCGAATATGCTGGCCACGCCATACGCGCAATCCCTTACCTCTCCAGGTAGTCATCGTCGATGTCAGCTCTAAGGGGACATGCGTTATCGTCCATTAAAACAAAAGTAGGACCAACTGCTGCAGCGTACAATCTCACAATGGATTCTAGGACTTCATCTCGATACCGGACAGCCGTCACAGAACCCCGTTTAAAGATGTGCAGGTCGGTGCGGTATCCTCATGAAATCCCTGTCCACACTATAATGCTTCCGCCTCGGAATGCGTGATGTTCGTTGATGTTTTGGGGCTGATTGCGTGTTCCTTGTTTACGCCATACCCTTATACGCTTGTCATCTGGCTCCAGAGCAAATCTTGACTCATCAGTAAACATGACATTGCCCCAGTCAGACACAGTCCAATTGCCATGTTCCCAGCACCACTTTAATCGTGCCCCTCTTGAATGGACGGATAGAGGAACACAAACTGGAGGTACCCGGGCATACAATCCATTCATATGTAATCTTCGGCGTACAGTAGCTGCAGATATAGCCTTACCAATGGACGCTGTAACTATAGATGTCACACTTGTGGAGGTCGCTCTGCGATTCCGCTTGGCTACAATAGCAATATTTCGATCTTCCGCAGAGGTTATAACCCTTGGGGGACCACCTACGGGCCTTCGGACAACTATCTGTGTGGTTTGGAATTGTTTCCATAATCGTGGAATTACAGAATGATGAACGCCGAAGAAAAGAGCAACATCTGTGATCGACTGTCCTGCTTCAATGCGCCCCACAGCACGCCAGCGCTCAGAATCTTCCATTCATTTTCTGGAAGTCATAGAAACACGTATGTATTGAAAACAAATTGTACGAAAGATTTAAACACCTTCTATCAGCCCTTACAATGAACTTCTGTAACCCTTCATAAAGCTGGCTTCTTATAAGACTGCCCTTTTTGCATATTTCTTGACATGAAAGCACGATTGGCTGTTACCGAACATATATATTTACATACTTCCATCTATCTCTGCAGCGAATTGCATCCTCTTCAATTCTGATTGGCTTCCGGAAATTAGCATTTTCCTCTCTGTGCTTAACTTTTGGAAGTGAGTGTAAATTATACGTATAAAAAAGATTCAGATTATAAAATAGTTCTATCTATTTTAAACGCTGCTTTTGTCAGTGTCCCATATCACATGCTTGGTTTTTTTCAAGCTATATGAAATGAAAACTACATTGTTGAAAACATAATCATTTCGTATTTTTTGTGATTGAAATTTTTGAAATATACATTAAAAACAATTAAGTGAAGAGGGAAAATAAAGAGACAAATAATTGATGAAATGTATTACATGAAGATGCATAAAATAATAATAGTTCACTTAAATATTTAAATTAAATACAATTTTAGCTAATTTTCTTATGATTTATCGGAGAGGAAAAATTAAAAACTGCTCTTTACACATTTTATGAAGCATTAACTTTATTTTAAATATTCCGGTATTAATAAAAATAAGTTTAATACAAGGTAATATATTCTGAATACTAAGAAATCTGCAAGATTAATATATTATTTCACAAGAGAACACTTTAACTACGATTAGATTAACGTTCTTATATCAGTGATCTCATTGATCTTTTTTCTAAATTTATCCATTAATAAAAGAATATGGAGAACAAGATAAAAGGGAGCAATTCTACAGGCATTCTCGAGGAAATTTTATTTAAAATCTCATAATTTTTCACGTACTTGGTTTATCAACTGTTTCAATCGGTATCTATTTATGATTTTTATTTTTTGTCTTGATTTTTTTTAAAAAAATAATTGTTTTATGTTTAATTAAAAATACTTTTAATTCGACTAAATATTATGGTATTCGCTTGCATTGAACTTAATAAACTTATTAAATAACTTTATTAGCACAATACTTTAACATCACAATTCAGTATTCTTATAGAAACGGTAACAGCCCATAAAATTTTATTTTATAAATGTTTTAACCATGATGTTTATTTTAAATATCCATACTTTTAGAGGACATACATGGTTGAATAAAGAAATAAAATCAATTAAGTTTTTATAACATAATGCACATTCATTTGCATTGAACTTATGCAATACTTAGACTGGTGATAAAAAATTGAATTGAATACAATAAATCAATATTTTAAAACTTGAAATGTATTTAACCAAGCAATAAGTTATGAGCCAAGCAATAAATATGCCAATGTGCTATCCTTTCGACGGCCGAAATGAAAAAAAAAAAGATGTTAATACAATTATGAAACTTGAAGGGTTTTGACTTTTTCCGGGGAATATTTGAAAAGGGTTACTAAGCACTGCATTATGAAAAAAAGACCTGATGATTCTATTAGATCTAAACTGCTAATTGTAAATATACCTTTAATTTTCTTTTCCTTAAGTAAATCTCACAATGAAACCTATCTTACTTCAGTTGAAATTCTTTCACCGTTACATGGTATAAAACATTAACAAATTAAAGTAGAAACTACAACGTCTCTTTCAATCATGTACTATTTCCAGCTGCCATTATTCGAAAATTTTCTGAAAACAGAACTAAAACAAATGGGTTTCTACGCAAGGTAATATGTTCTCAATTGTATGCGATAAAAATAAAATATATGAATCAGACTGTTGTATTCTATTATGCGCTATTATAATTATATAAATTTATGTCATTACAGTTGTTTATTATTATATACTGAAATGTATACTTGGTCTTCTTTTACCTTAAGAGCGTAATATGGATACTGAATAGGCTCACTCACGAGAGAATTTTAGTTTGTGTAGTGAAATTAGAATATTCTGATCTCCAGGTGTGTAAGTACTTATGTTGCGGTTAGATGTGTGTAAATTATACGCTTTTCCCATTGCTCTTCCAAGGATCATTGTTTACGGATTGGCTAAGCTAACAATTATATACCAGTGCAACATTAGCTAAGTTTCCGGGCTGATCTACGGGCAGAGTATGGAATTTACATATATCTAATCAAATGGCACTTGAGTGTATAATAAATACCCGATGTATGTATTCTCACGTACAATCTTAGATTTCTCTTCAGTAATTTTGAAAAGGAGTCATTTAATTCGACAAATATATGTATTTGGTACTCTGTGATTTAAAATTAAATTCTATTGCAAGAAGCAGTTTCATTGATTTAATTAGTTTACGTCTCTTTTTAGGAGTTTATCAATTCTATTTAAATTACATGATGCATCAGGAATATTGGATTACTTTTTAAAAAGGGTACTATAAAAAGAATGATTTAAGTCGATTCATCAAATAAAAATTTCTCTCAAGACTTTTAGGTAGAATGAAAGACCATACATCAATGCAAACTCTCTCTCTCTCTTTCTCTCTCTCTACTCTCTCTCTCTCTCTGTGCTGTTTATTAGTTCTATAGATAAATAATTAAATATTATTTTCATGACCTTGAACGCTCTTCATTTGTCGAAATTAATTAAATACATTCTCATTTTTTATTCAAAAAATTACAAATAAAACAAGTAAGAGAATACATTACTTTGGCATTGTTTTTGAATTGGTGGTCCTACTTCATTTTGTACAACGTTATTTTTAAACCAAAAATAATGAATCAATAAATTAAAGTGATTTTTTAGAGGTAATATAGCGCTTAATTTTTTGCAATTTCCGAATTGATTTAAATAAAGTAGATTAAATATTAAATCTTATGTAAAATTCATGAATATTTTAAATAATTGAAATTTTACTTAAATATATATAAATTACGCGTTGTACAAGTGAATTACATTAAAGCTATAAAATGATAAAAAAAATGTTCATAAGTAGTTTTTTTTAAACTCATGTATGTCCTACCTGCATGAGTTTCGGAAGAAGGAAACTTAGAAATGGAAGATATACACTGCTGTTTGTAAAAATTATAACACCATGAAGGAATCATCAGAATTAAATGAATTTTGTAGCAAATATCAATTATAGGATGTTACGTAAAATAGTTAAATTTCAGAGCCACCGCGCATGCGTAGCGTGGGCAGCACCCTCTAAACTGATGCTGAAAGCGTATAAAAAGAGGGCTGTAGCGGAACGTTGAAACAAGTTAATGATTATTTGTTAGTGGTGAACGTTTAGTGAGACCTAAGTATGCCTCCACGCCGAAATAAGAAGAAATTCCAACAACTTGCGGAGTTTGAACAGGGGAGGATTATCCGCCTTCTAGAAAGAGGAGCTCGTGTGCAGCGGAACAGTTCCACAGTGGTGCGAGTTTGGAAGCAGTAAACCGACGAGCACCGAACAAGTCGAAAAACTGGCAGTGGACGACGAAAGGTGACGTCACTGCGCGACGATCGCATGGTAGTGAATGACCATAGTTCTTCCTCCAGGCAGTTGGAAGCATGCTGTTCTACTGCTACAGGTGTACTAATGCCGGTTTCGTCAATTCGCCGACTTCTGTTGCACCGCGGATTGCGTGCAAGGGTGCCTTTATACAGGATCCTTCTCACGGCAAACCATCGATGGCTGCTTCTGCAATAGGCTCATGAGTACAGAGCCTGTCAAGCTGATTGGCACCAAATTATCTTTTCAGATGAATTATGCTTCAATTTGTGGGACCCTGATGGCCGTATTCGTGTTAGACACTATGCGGGTGAACGCTGCCTTCCAGAGTGCATTTTCGAACGACATAGTGGCCTAAAATCTGGAGTTATCGTTTGGGGTGCGATTTTGTATCATGGACGATCCAATTTGCTACGAACTGAGGGTAACCTCAACAGCAACAGGTACGTCCTTGAAGTGCTACAGCCCGAAGTCATTCCCTTCTTTCAAGGCATCCATGGAGCTATCTTTCAGCAGGATAATTCACGCCCACATATTGCAAAGTGTTCGAGACTTCTGTTCAGCCCAACACATGCAACTTCCTCCTTGTCCTGCTTATTCACCGGGTATATCGCCTATTAAGATATCCGACTACCCTAAAATCATGATTTTTTTTCAAAAATTGACAAATTTGTTTTATGATTTTATTTTATAGACCATCTTATTAGCTTAATAAAAATACCAAGCCTTTTGTTTTCCATTCACTAGAACAAAAACTACAAGTGTTTTAACTAAAGAAGATGCCATAACTTTACACAAGATGTCAAACTCTAAAATGCGTTTTACTTGAAATATAACAGTAGAAGTATTTTGTTTTTCAGATTTATTAATCACTGTATTATATTTCAAAATTTTACAGTCCTTTATGTGAATATAATCACTGTTTTTTAAGCAATTTCATATAGTCACTAAGACAGAGGTTTCTAGTTTTTGTAAAAATTAAATTATCTATTATCCTGAAGATCATTTCAAACATGAATAACAAAGTAACACATTAAAACTGAAAAATTGAGAATTTGTTCGAAAAATTTTTGTACAGAGTGGGCCCGTTTATGTAATTTTTTGTACATTTTTACCAGTTTTTTCCCCATTTTAATAATAATAAATTTTTTCTGTTTTCAATTTTACGATTTTTTGCTTAATATACTAAATAAACCTAAAAATCACAAAAAAATCCCCATATCTTCATTTTTTCAAAAAAAAATTGTCGCAAGTAGTCGGATACTTTAAGCACGTGTTGGATTTGGTTGGTCGGTGTCTCGCTTGTGATCCACGTCCTGCAGCTTCAAAAGACGAACTTTAGCTGCGCATACAGGCAATATGGAATTCTCTTTCACGAACAAACATTCAAAATCTGTTAGACCCCATGCCACGTCGTATAGTAGCACTTATTGCAGCGCGTGGTGGCTACACCAAATATTGTTTTTTTGCTATGAAAATTTCGTCATTTATTTGTACTAATGCAAGTCGTTTGTGCATTAAATTTCATTTAATTCTGATGATCTCTTCTCATGGTGTTGCATTTCTTACAAACAGCAGTTTATATACATATGACAGAATCACAATATTAAGTAGTATGGATATTCGTATAATGGATATTCAGATTACTTGGGTCATATGAGATTAACTCGGCCAGTCCTTGAAGGCGCGGAAAATCGTTTCATCCCTGACTTTACCCAATCATTCTGCAGAATACCTAAATAATTCTCTCAATATCTACAATATTTTCTTTAAAGTGAAAATAGGTTCTTTGTTCGAGCAATAGGAAAGTTTTTGAATGCTTAATTTAATACTTGATCAACAATTCAATATACCGTTTTCTTTTTCTTTTCTTTTTTTTTTGTTGACTAATGATCAACAGAACATTCAAGATCGTTGAGATTGGAATCTAAACTTGGTGACAATGACAGCGAAAAGTTTTTGCATAAACTATTTATTTTTTCACATATTTTTTTTCTTCTTTTTCTCCCTTTGAACAGGGAATTTTACAACGGAAAATAAATTTGTACGAAATATAAATGATAGTGTGGCATATTAAGATCTAAATAATCTTTTAGTTTAACAATCAAATTTGGTAAAATAAGTAAGACATAATTTTATACCAAGTGAAAATAATGTTTAATATGTTTATATTAACTAAATACTCCTTAATTTCATGTATGGTTAAGAAATTTAATTAATTAAAAACGTTTAATTTGGATAATGGAAAAAATAAATGAAAGAAGAAAAGCTAGCAAGCAAATGAAAAAAAATGTATAAAATAAACTATCATTTAGACAGTAACAGCAGGGATTTGTTTTGTAAATTTTATTGATCATATACATTTTGAGACTTCATCTAATAAGCACCCAAAGATTAAAATATACAGGGAAAGATAAAATTTAAAAAAAAAAACCTTTTATATAGAGTCTAAATTATAAGGAAAAGTTTTTCAAGCGTGTTGCTTGTTTCTAAAACTGAATTTCATTCACAGAGAGCAACAATCTTGATATTAATGAAACTTTGCAGAAAAACATATGATGTGGAATTGAAATTAATTTGAGAAACAACTTTGATGAACAGGGTTGTGAAGTTTCTCCTTTTCATCTTATATTTAAAGTTTGAAATGTTTATTGGTTAACTTTTCACACGAAAAAAAAAAGTGACTAATTAGAGGTACTTCTATCAAAAATGACGAATGCTTGTTATAAATTAGCACGTTTTGCGTGAAAAAAAATCTTCCCGATCTTTTTATCAGTCAATTACACACATGTTTATTTGTACGATTATTCATTCTGAAATCTTTTTAAACGCACTTCTAAAGTCAAAACACGCGTTTAATCCTTCGCTATTTCCATTTTCTCCACTTTGGAATTTTTCGCATCCGAATTGCTAATTAGTTCATGATTAAAGAACTCTTTTGAAAGCCGATGATGGATGATAATGGCTATTTATAGGGTTAGACACCGTTTGATGGCAGCTTACTTAGAAAAAGAACATTCTGTTGCTACAGCGGTCACTTTCATTTCTCTGATAACCACATCGTAAAATTTTTTGCAGATTTCAAATGCATTTAAAAACGCATTACGCTCTAAATTTTCATAACTTTATTCACATTCTCTCTAGCATCGCTAGAATACATCGAAAAATTATGTTTTGAAAACAAATCACGGGGAATTTTTTAATAAATTTAGTTTTTTTACGTGAAGTATATAAGTTGCGTATAAATATAGAGAAAACGTTAGGTGAAATTAAAAAAAAAAGATTAGGATTTTTTAATAAATAAAAGAGAAATTATTAATTTAATTACTTTTCATATTACCCCTGAAGTTATGTTCCTATTCTTTTTGTTGTAAAGTAAAAAAAAAAAAAAAAAATCACTTTATAAAAACTTTTAACGTTCAATTTATAATAATCTCACAATATTTTCTTAATTTTCCTTACGTAATTGTTTGAAATGCTTATTAACCATTATTTAAAGGTGTCATGTTACAAGCAGATTTTGCACAATTACATTGAAACTTTTGTTTATTCAGTGAAAATAAAGATATTAAAATTTTTTTTTCCAGTATTTATAATTTATCTTCATAAAATAACTTAAAAATTTAATTAATCTTCTTTCAAAACTTAGCTAAATGTTGTATAAAAGTTACTGGATTTTTTTT
>BMAV01018605.1:874372-886295 GCA_019973955.1 Trichonephila inaurata madagascariensis | reverse complement strand
TGGAGTGCTCATATATATATTCTCAGCTCGTTTATTTAATAAACTTAAGTTACCACCACATATATAAATAAATATGATTCTCATAAACTTGATTTCGAATAATTAAAAATTAATGAAATTTTCCGAATGAATAATTCCGATACGAAGTTTCAAAATAACTCTTGCACAACATTTGAAAAATATCTGATTTCATAATCGTAATTAACATGATGTTTACCAAATGAAATTTTGTTGAGAATGCAATGAGTCCTCACCAACTGCTGTAGTAAGAAAAGTAGTTCGTCACCTTCTAGCAAATTTTCGCAATTATACTATCATTTAAATTATGGTACTTTAAGGCAGCGATGAAATGAAAGTTTTACAAGTACTCCCTCTCCCCTCC
The DNA here is from genome assembly GCA_019973955.1 of Trichonephila inaurata madagascariensis. Taxonomy (NCBI): domain Eukaryota; kingdom Metazoa; phylum Arthropoda; class Arachnida; order Araneae; family Nephilidae; genus Trichonephila; species Trichonephila inaurata. The sequence continues at coordinate 885,913 of BMAV01018605.1, read as the reverse complement.
CCCGAAAAAAGAAAAAAAAATCATGGATCAATACATTTTTGTTATAAAATGCAATATAAAACTAAAAATGCATATTTAGAAAATTCCTTAACACTAATGCGATGAATGAAACTGTGTATTTCCTATGTTATTATTTTTTAAACTTAAATATAAAAGCAAATATGTATATTTTACCAACTTTATGCATATTTATTAAGATAGTCGCATTTCTTTATGCAATAGTTTTTATGTATAATTCAATTTCTGAATAAATTCTCTTAACTACACCTTATGAAAATGAAACATAACCTCAAATGAATTGCTTGAAAATATTACTAGGGAAAATTTTGTAAATGATTGCTTTAAAATCTAAAATTGATCGAATAAAATCAATAGGTGAACCTTGTTCACCCTAAGGCATCTAAGAGCTTATCAAATCGGAATTTTTCACTCTCAGAAAAAATGATATTAGGTTTTTATAAACATGAAAGTAAATCGATATCATAATAGAGAAAATTTTCAATGCTCATTTTGGATGTAAAATAAAATATTTGTACTTACTACTTATTAAAAATAAGTAATCATTTATATTTTTGTTGAGAAAATGTAATTCTCCTTCTTTGTTTAAAGATTGTTTTTGTTTGCTTAGAAAGAACAAGTTAATGTAAGTTTCTTGGGAGTATGACAGACGAATTGGAATTTAGTACTGTAAAAGTAAAGTGGGGAATCGCCTTTCCCTGTCCTAGGGATTTTTATCCTAGAAGTTATGTCGTAGCTTTCAAGACAGATCATATTAGCATTGTTGGTATCGGGAAGGTTAATGAAAAAATTGAATTGCTATGTTACTAATATGTTTTGAAAGTAGAGATTTTAATGTTTTTAAAATCTCCCTGTTTCTCATGATCCTAGTTATTTTAGTGAGTGTCCTTACTGTTCACAGTTTTGAATGTTTGCGAAGTATTATATACTGGTCTTAGCGGCATATTCTCAGATCTTACCTGTATAAGAAATGACTGGGAGGACAATGGATTTATAGAGAAATATCTCGTTACTTAAAGTCATTTGCAGAGTTCTGACTAATTAAAGGGAAGTGGCTACGTGTGAAAGTTTGGAATTTTATTTCTAACGTGACCATATAGTACCATGCCATTAGATATGTATATCATCTATAAGAAGTGCAATACATTTATAGAAGACAAATGCAATAGATATCTATATAAAACATATATTGAATGAATTTACACCAAATATATTTTTTCCTATTGCAAATACTTTTAATTGAAAAAAAAATACTATGATGATGCAATAGGTGTGAATTTTCATTTTAAACGAAACTAAACCTCGCGTTATGTACAAAAACAATATTTTAAATATTAATTTGGCTGTTTTTGCATACTATGTATAAGATGATTTTCGTTGTTTATATTAAATTAATATTGTGGGGGTTTCAAATAAAGATTAAATAAATGAATCAAAATAATTTCTAAATTTAAAAAAGAAGGTATTTGTGTCCATTGCAATTCTCTTGAATAATAAAATAATATTTAGAAGCAAAACCCTATTTGAATTCATGTGATAAATACTGAATTAAAAAGTTCGTTACCTGTATGAGCACAGCGATAGCTACAATGCTGTCACTTCTGCACAGTGCCAATGCTTCGGAGAAGTTACTGAACAAGTCTGAGTTGTAACCATAGATCTGCAACTGTTGGAAAATGAGCATAGTGAGTACACAGTTTATTAAAAAAAAATAATGACGAATGAAGCAGACAAAATTTTTGAAAAAGATTACTGTGGTGCAATGTGGAAATTTACATACGCACCATCTGTTATTATGTTCCTTAAAAAATCAATGAAGTGATTTTACTTAGAGAAGAAAATTAACAATATAATGTCAGTTATTGTTATTTCGGTATTTCAAAAGGGAAGAATTTTACTGAAAAATTCTAAAAGTACTGTTAGAGATAAAGTTACACATTCCGCTAAATTTTAAATTAAAAGAAAAGTTTTCCTCTATATGTCATGAATTTTCTTCACGATAAGTTGTTGCGATTTTAGCATGGAATTCATTGGATTGGATGGAACACTTCAATCTCTACGTGAAGTGAAATGTATAATTTTTTCTAAAAAATAACTTTCCACAGATCTGATTTTTATTCTCGTCTTTCTTTCTATACTCCGCAGAAGTTTGTTAGAATTGAATTGAAAAAATTGAAAAAAAATGAGGTAAGAAAATTTAAATACATAATTATATTAACTTATGAGGTTCACTCTAAATTTTTACTGTTTCATTTTATAAATATGATGCAAATTCTATGTCTTCTAGTGCCCTCCTATTCAGGTTTGTTCAAACACAAAAGGGGCTAAGAAGAGAGAGAAATGCACTTACTATTTTAGAACGAAACAGCTTTCTTGTAAGTAGTCTGGAGTAGAATCTTTGTACTGAATTTTATTATATTTTAAAGAAGATTATTGCCAACCACCCATGTAATTGTCAAGCAGGTTTAACTGTAAACGCAATGACTCAAGTTATAGAAAATTTTTCATCTCCCACAATTATTTATTTGGAACTAGCATATTCTTGTATTTTCTGTTTATTTATTTTAAATATTTCAAGATGAATTCTGTATATACTTTACATCGTGAGTTGAAAATCTTGTGAATTTGTCAAAGTAAAAGGGATTAATTATAAATAATTCAGAATGTAGAGAAACACATAAATATCTTATAAAGTAAAAACAATTAAATAAATGTATTATTTAAATTATTTATTATTAAAATAATTATTAATAAAAATATTTAAAATAATTATTAATAAAAATATTTAAAATAATTATTAATTAAAATTATTAATAACTAAAATTATTTAAAATAATTATTAATTAAAATAATTATTAATTAAAATAATTATTAATTAAAATTATTAATAACTAAAACTATTTAAAATAATTATTAATTAAAATTATTAATAAATAAAACTATTTAAAATAATTATTAATTAAAATTATTAATAATTAAAATTATTAATAACTAAAATTATTTAAAATAATTTTTAATTAAAATTATTAATAATTTAAATTATTTAAAATAATTAATAAGAATTATTATAAATAAAAATTATTAATTCATTTTTAAAATTATTAATTTATTATTAAATTTATTAATTTATTATTAAATTTTTTAATTTATTATTAAAATTATTATTAATTTATTATTAAATTTATTATTTACTATTGAAATAATTATTAATTTTTAAAAATTATTTAATAAACTTTTTAAAATTATTTGATTTTATTTATAAAAAGGGCTTATTACATGTTTTCTAAAATTGTAAAATAATTAAATTAATAATACATAAAAGAGACATTTTTTATTATATTAATTATAAAATAATGAATTTAATTTATAAATTATTTTATACTATATATAATATTTTATTTATAGTATACTTTATTTCACATTATAAAACTATTTGTAACTAATTTTTTAGTATAATATCATTTAATATTTATTATATATTTTATTATAAATATTGTTTATTAATATAAAAATATATGTATAAAATTTAATATAAATATTTATATAGTTACAGCATTTTTTTTACTTTATAAAATACAAAATAATTACAAAAATATCATTTAATATTTAATAAACCTTTCATAAGTAAGTTTATTTAGTTTTAAAAATAATTAAATGAAATGAAAAAAAAAAAAAAAATTGACCGATGATTCGAACCCAGACCTCACGCATAGTATGCAGACGATATATCAACTAAGCTACGAAACCGTTGGAGGAAACTGAAATTTAATTAAATAAAAGCTAAGCATGAATTTCGAAGGCTTTTTTCTCCGAATTGACTGGCCATTCGGAGGAATTACATTAAGGGTTGAACACCCTAAAAGAGTACTGCTATTACACCAAGTCTCGACCCCAAATGAATTTCCTTAGTCTCCTTGTGAGTAAAATGTTCTTCGAAACGTAGAACTTATTTAGAAGAATATTTGAAGTTTGCATTTGAAGTGAGTTACTCAAACCCAGCTCACAAAAGTAGTAAAAGTGCTATAACAATTTTCAATAAAATCCTCAAAGTGGAGAAATATCTTATGGGCTGTATCCGTCTTTTGTTTGCAATCTTTGTATTTTTTGACATCAATTTAACGTCAAAACAGCTATATTTGAGCCGTACTATATATGAATTAAAGTTGATTTTGTGATGAGAGATTTTTGACCATTTTCTCACTAGAAAATCTCTCATAATCTACAAAACTGTATAAAATTATTTATGCTCATAGAAAAATATCCGAGAAGCTTAGTAGGTTGGATACCCTTGGAAAGACTAGATAATGTTAACATTATTAGAATGATATGTGTAGACTATTTCAAGACTAATGGTTTTCTCATTTTATCTTTTATTTTTACAAATCATTGATTAAGTTTTGTTAAATGATCTAGAAATATTGAATTTTATACAAAAGATGATTCATAAAAACGTATACATATAAAATAATTTTTAAGGGTATAATCAGTTTAATAAAAAAATAGATTGTGTGTTCCTTGCTTTTTTATTTTATTAAAATTCTCTTAAGAATAAAAATAAATTTAAAAAAAATGAATGTGCAAATAAAAAAATCGTGTTTTATTTATTATGTTTTGGAGAAAAATTCTAAGATTTTTCAAGCGTTTAAGTATAGTACTTTAGAGTTAATACACAAAGGGCTATCATTTTTTTTCAGTACAAAAAAGCATTACGATGATATTTTACATGATTAGTTCTTTTCCTACCTGACATAAGATATCAATGGTTTTATACTATACTGCAGGATATATATTTTTGCATGGTAGAATTACCTTTAGCATTTTTCGAACGAATTCCCCTCTTTGCTATTACGGAGTACACTACTCCCCATTGATTCATGCTTCACACTATTGTGCAATAATGATTTGGTACGGACATACTATCTATGAGAATAATCCGAAACACAAAAGAGCCGCAGCGGACGAATGAATTCTACGGGTGAGTAAATATCTCTACTGGAGGAGGCCTTTTTGCTTCTGACTCCCCTTATCCGTGTCACGTATCACTTGAGATTTTTATAAATCGATGTATAGATTCCCAATGACAAGTTCTCCGTGCAAAAATGAAGGAGATAGCATCATAAGGGTAACAATGTAGAGAGGTTCGTGGCGGCTTTCCATTCGCAATTCCGATCCAAGATTAGCCAAATCCATTTTTTTTATTATCTTTTTTCGCTTTATTGATTCTGACTGTAGCAGACAGCTATTTATAAACCGCATTTATTGCAGGAAGAAATGCTGCCGTCTGATTGGCTTAGAAATTCCTTTCGCATGCAGCTTCAGAATGCCCTTTTTCTCTGAACATATCTCTGAAGGAAGAATCTAAGCGAAACTATTTTAATGATGAACTAAAAAAAGCCCTTTTTTTAAATCTTTGAAAAGCAATTTTACTCATTGCATACCTTTCTTGCATCCAAAGGGGAGTCGTCTTAGAGTATGGGAGGGTGTTGAAGCATTTTTGAGAAATATTTATTCTCGCTTTATAGGTATATTGTACATTTATGATACTTATATTGTGTATTTTTTATTAATATGCAGTTGATACTATTTATAAGTCTACTTCAACCTTCTATTTCTTTGGTTAATAATTTATAACTGTAGATTAAGTAAATTGTTTTGAAAAATATCAATGCTTCAAAACGTCATTCAGAATTTAAGAATAAATTAGAAAATAGCATGCATTTAAATGCTAAAGATTTTAGCTGCAAGTTTTAGAATGTATCAATTAAACTTAATGAACTGAAATGTAATTCGATTAAATTCCACACAAATTATTGTAATAACTTTGATAAATATCTATTCAATAATAGAAAGATGCAATATAGTGGATCAAGCAACTCATCCCGTCACGTGCTGTTTTCCCAACAATCTGTAAACCATATAGGTTTATTCCTTACACGAAATTAAGAAGTATTTCCCCCTTTCCTTAAAATTCGGATGCTTTATATAACTATACAACTGTTTTTAGAAATTTCATGCATTTCAGTACAAATTATGTGGTTTGTCGTGATTATATATAATTCTGCAGGTACGAATTTTATTTCAAGTAAGCAGTTAATATTTGCTTTAGATAGTTTATTCGAGACAAATGTAGACCAATAAGATCTTTTTAAGTGATTAACATATTGGTGAATAAATATCCCACTATAAGCATACAAGTGAGTTAGAAACTATAAGCTGATAAAGTTTTGTAATTTTGAATCGCTATCTTACAAATTGACTGAACCAAGGGCTGGTATAAATCGCAATTGAAACTTCCAAACACTGTTGCCTAAAGCCTTCAAAGGTCTAATTTTACCTAATATCTAACAACCTGCGTTATCTCACTCATTTGTTTGAGTGAATTTGAGACTAGAAACACGAAGTTAGGATCTCTATCACTATGTTACAGTGACTCAGTTCAGTGATTGAAAAACAAGTATCAAGCAATGAACAGAGCAGAGAAGCTCATATCATAACTAAACTGTTACTGATATTTGATATAATTATAGAAACACAATAAAGGCAAAATTTATGGTAGAAGTTAATCACCAAGTCTGTGACATTCTGCCCTATAAAATATTTGGAGTAAATCAGTATTTATTAAAGTTGCATCATAAAGCAACACAAGGGCTATTGACGATGGTCTTCGTAATTTTGAATCTCTGTCAAGTGACGAGGATAACACATGATCTCTCCAAACTACCACACCATACTAATGAGCCACAACAGATTCAACATGAATCAGCCCCTCTACACGGCGAATCTTCAATAACACTAGGGCTGGAATTCAGGACACGCTGGCCACGAATTCTTGACCCTAACCACTAGGCACCGCGTCCCATAAAATATTTAGAACTGTGGAAATAGGAAATGAAGATGAGTTCGTGAAAAAACGGGTGGGAGATACTTTTTATAGAATGATACAGGGAATACATTTTGATGAACATAAAATCTGATAATGTACGTTATTCCTCTCGTATTGAACAAAACAGCATTCTTTTTAAGTGAATATGAGGAGTATTCACCGTTTATGCAGATGATATGCTGAATTCTAATGTTCACTCATGTTCATGGGGCAGATATTTACAATAAAATATATAAGGCTTTTGTTAACTACATTAGTTAAACAATAAGAGAATTCTTTTGGAGGAAACATAACTGAACAAATTTGTGCTTTTTTCTAAATCTTTCTAAAGATTTTACAATGTCCTGATTGCTCTTTCATGGTTGTCCACACACACACACATTTTTGACAAAAAACCTGCATAAATAAAATAGTGCAATTATTTAAGCAAGTGCGTTTTGTCTATGAGGGATTTTGAGAAATAAATATAATTTTCTTCTTTCTATAGTTGTCAAAATACAAGGTCCTTTTCCTAAATATACCCCGTATTTTCTTTATCTTAATTTTCTTGCCTAAACAGAAAAAAAAGCTTAAAAATGCAAGGTAATTCAAGTGATTCAAGGATTCGTTTTTTTTTAGGAATTCGGTAAAAAAGTTTAAAAACACGCATTCATGAGCGTTTACAGAAATGTTGGAACGATTCGCTAAACATTGTTAATTTCTGTTTTTTCCCCTTTACCTTGCTGCACCGGGTTAATTAAGAGCATATTTTTTTTTGTGCTTCCCTGCAGCAAAACGCAAATATTTTCAAGATAGAAGTCCTTAAGTATTCATTGCAGCATCTCATTTTAAAGCATGGCCATTTGAGCTTCAATAAGAGAAAAAATGAGCCAGGATTTTTATTTTCTAAGGATCCTGAGAAAATTAAAAAAAAAAAAAACACAGCAATTTACGAAATAAATATCCTTGTTTTTTAAAATATTTCGGTTGCATGGAAATTGAATTTTTACGGGAAAGATTTTCCAATTAGAGACCATCCAATTAGTACTTATTAACATATTTAAAAGCGATTTATGGTTGAGAAGACGCAAATGTAAAATTTTCTATCCATTTTACTTGGTATTCAGTCTGATTTCTCCATGTATTTATCAATTTACTTTGATAGACAATTGTTTAATGAGCACCGCAATGTGAATTAGCACAAGTGATACTGGCAACAGTCAAACGAGTTAATGAACCCCAGTCAAGCGAGGAGGATGGCACTCGAACTGGCACACACATTCTATTTTCAAAACTTCAGCAGCCTGCCAACTAGGAAATCTTTGAACCTTTGACAGATTTAATGTGTATCAGCCTCAATGTGCGTTTTGGTTCCACGATTCGACGGAAACAACACCGTCCACATGGGAAGTAAACATGGCAACTCGTTTACCACCATAAGGACAACGTAAAGACGAAGCACACGTTGCTATTGGCAACGGCAATTTTGAACCCCGATCAAGTGTGTGTGACGCGGACAACATCTAAAATAGTACTTCACTCTTAAACTTCTACACACCACCAATGTGAGGATTTTAAGTCTCAAAAAAGGGTTAAGTGCATCATAATCGCTTCCCGACGATTTTTTAGTGCCATTGGACTCGATCTCACAATCATAAACATTTGGCTGTTGTATCCCATTCGTGTGTCACTGAACGAAATTAATTCAAAATGATAACATGAAATAACCCAAATTCGATTTATAATAGTGTCCTTAGAATGCATGTTTAAATCAATGTACAAGAGAAGCTAGTACTTCTATAAACTAGCAAGGAATGTTTATTTATATCCATATGGTATGGCGTATTTTACACTATTACTACACTCTTAATAAAATATACTTCCCACTAAGCAGTAAAACATTTTCAAAGAAAATTGGAAAAAAAGGGCTGAGGTTCTCCTAATCATGTGCAACAAAATATATTTTTATCGGAAAAGAAAAAAAAAGCCGATAAATAAAACTTTTGCATGCTGAAATGTATCTTCATAGCCATGAAAATCACCATTGTTCTTTTATCTTCCTCCTCGACTATCGATAGTACTTCTCATAAAAGCAAAACCGAGTAGAACTGTAAAAAGAATGGAGCAGAATTAGAGACAGCCATAAAATATACTTATGATGCGACCACCCCTGATCATAAGAAGCATTTATAAGATGGATTTGTATCTTCTCAACCGTAAAAAAGCTTAAAAATATACCTATCTGACGCGAAGACAATAAATTCGAAATCCGATCGGGTTTCAAAATTTGGCAAAGAAGCACCTAACATCTTTCCAGAGGAGAAGAAAAAACGCGATTCAGATCTATCAATTGATTTTTTTTAAATCGGCGACGATGACATCCAAGTGTTTGGCAAGGAGGAAAGGAAAAGGGAAAAAAATGTGAAAAAGGCTTTTTTTTCCCTAGCTTGATAGCTCGTAAAGTCCCGCCATTTCCTACGTTCCGTCCGTGTTCAATTTGATTGCTTTGAATTTATTTTCTGAAGTTGCTACGTAAAGAAGTAATTCCAATACCAATGATTGAGAGGCCTGGAAATGTTCAGTGCAATTCATTTTATTTATTTTTTCTCGTCTCTTTTCCCCGACTCTCTTTCTCTCTCTCCCTGGAAAAGGGAAAAAGCGGGAAAAAGAAATACCGGCATGGAAAACACGCTTGTGTTATTAACACTGGGACAGGAATCTATCAGATGACAAAGTCGAGTCATAAGTTATATTTAATGTAGAGGGAGAAGGCAGGCGTTAGGGAAAGCTTGCCAAATAACTAGAAGTATCTCTAACCAGTAAAAGTAGACATCGATCTATAGTTGCGAAATTTAGATTACGGATGAGAGTTTTAATAACTAGGAGGACGCCTCGATTTATCATTTCTGCAATCATGGTTTCTGTATCGTTTATTTTGTAAAATACCTCTTATACATTTCTATACCATCGCTATCATTTTCGGTTCATTTCAAATTCAGCACTAGATAAATGATTTTCTCAAAGAATCACTAACTGAAAAGAGTAGCTAGAATATAGTACATTCTTCAATAAGTGATGATTATATGAGTATCGGCTAACTTGGCAAATAACTACTATTCCCATGAACACATGTACAATTATCAGAAAAGCAGCTAAATTCTACCCCATCAGTGATTAGTGAACTTCCTCTCTTCGATTTGGAAAACTGATTTGTGACATTGTAAATTGAGATACTATAGCATGTTTCATATTTCTCCTCAATCAACCTACGGAATAACCATAATAACGGAAATATTTCTTCGTGTTGCAGTTATTAAAAAATAGATAGTTTTAGAATCAAAAATTTAGCTTAGACTTATTGATTCATTTTAGATATGAGGAAGGTTGTAAAATATAATTTTCTTAGAAAAAAAATAACGATAATTTTTTTCCCCAACAAGAATGCAAAAGGCGAGAATATTAAAGTAGACTATTTGCATATTAGTACAGACAAACAAACGAATTGGTATTTCTAAATTATGTTACCTTCAAAATATAACAGGATATGTTCTTATCCATCAACACACATTTTAGTTTTTATATACATACATTATTAGATTCAATTTACGACCTTTTTTCTGAGAGAGAGAATAGCTAATAACGTAAGTTCCACTGAAGAAATGTATGAGGGGAACGATTTAAAAGAGACAATAGATATAATCTGGAGAATTCGACCAAATGATTGAAAGATTCATTAAAAAAATGACAACAATATATCACATGATTCACACATTGCTCGAAAAATTTAGGAGAGCAAAAAAAAGTGAAGAAACCGTTGCATGATAGCCATGCTTAGGCAAAATGGAGAGTACACACACACACACACAGGTGTAACAAAACTCAAAAGAGAAAAAAAAATAAAATACGCCCCAAAACAATTGTGTGGAAATATAATTCTTTGGAATGGTGTAAAGAACATAAGATGATGCTTCAGGCCGACAATTTGGTTACATGTAAATGACAAAAAACTGATACAGTATGTACTACGAAAAGTGCTGCACACTAGTATGGATGCGATGAGATTATCAATGAGACTTTGGGGAATACTGTTCCACTCTTCAAGGAGTGCAATCTGCCCTTCCGGCCAGTAACCGAAGTCAGTGATATCGCTAAATGCGTCGTCCGAATGAGTCTCAAGTATACTGGATAAAATTTAGGTCAGGTGAGCATACTGGTCCCTCCATATGCTGTATTGTTTCAGCTTCAAGAGAGTTCTACACAAGATGAGCTGTATGATATCCGGCATTATCCTGCATAAAAGAAAGGAATCACTAATGGCTGCAGCGTTAAGTACGACATGGGGTCTTACGATCTCATTTACGTAACTTTGAGCCATGAAATTGCCATTTCGTATGATATGCATGTCAGTACGTTTGCCCCTATGCTGATACCAGCACATACCACAAAACCACCTTGTTTGTAATGTGTTCTTTCCTGATCGAATATTTGGTTATTTCAAGTACTCTTTTCACGCCATACCAAAACACGTTTGGCATCATACTCTATTTGAATCTGGATTTGTCCGTAAACAGTGCTTGACTCAATTCACTTTGCACCCAATCGCAATGTTCAGCAGTCTTCTTTCTTCGGGCTACAAGATGTCTTGCTGTCAACGAATACAC
>BMAV01018605.1:837308-873972 GCA_019973955.1 Trichonephila inaurata madagascariensis | reverse complement strand
AAAAAAAAAATAAAATACGCCCCAAAACAATTGTGTGGAAATCTAATTCTTTGGAATGGTGTAAAGAACATAAGATGATGCTTCAGGCCAACAATTTGGTTACATGTAAATGACAAAAAACTGATACAGTATGTACTACGAAAAGTGCTGCACACTAGTATGGATGCGATGAGATTATCAATGAGACTTTGGGGAATACTGTTCCACTCTTCAAGGAGTGCAATCTGCCCTTCCGGCCAGTAACCGAAGTCAGTGATATCGCTAAATGCGTCGTCCGAATGAGTCTCAAGTATACTGGATAAAATTTAGGTCAGGTGAGCATACTGGTCCCTCCATATGCTGTATTGTTTCAGCTTCAAGAGAGTTCTACACAAGATGAGCTGTATGATATCCGGCATTATCCTGCATAAAAGAAAGGAATCACTAATGGCTGCAGCGTTAAGTACGACATGGGGTCTTACGATCTCATTTACGTAACTTTGAGCCATGAAATTGCCATTTCGTATGATATGCATGTCAGTACGTTTGCCCCTATGCTGATACCAGCACATACCACAAAACCACCTAGTTTGCAATGTGTTCTTTCCTGATCGAATATTTGGTTATTTCAAGTACTCCTTTCACGCCATACCAAAACACGTTTGGCGTCATACTCTATTTGAATCTGGATTTGTCCGTAAACAGTGCTTGACTCAATTCACTTTGCACCCAATCGCAATGTTCAGCAGTCTTCTTTCTTCGGGCTACAAGATGTCTTGCTGTCAACGAATACACACCACAGGCCAATGTGCATTCAGTCCATTCTCAGGAAACCCATTTCGGATTGTTGGGCTTGAGAGCTTTCGTCCTGTTGCCAAAAAAAAAAAAAACAGTTTTTGAATCTACGTCGCATTGGTGGTTCTGTTTCTACGAGCTGTTTACAGGATATACATTATTTGCCATGATAACCCGTGCACGATCTTGTCCTGGTTGACATCGAGCATGCTCAGTTTCTTAGAATCGATTCTACAGTCTTACATTGGCACTTATTGCCACTCCAACAGCATATTCCGCTAGATCACGTTGTCATGACATTTTCTAGTCCTCTTTTTTTAAAAGAACGATTTCACCACTAATCAAGATTTATGAACTTTATTTCCTTTTTTTTTCTTTTTGACCCCATATACGTTGATTTTCAAATGAAGTTTTCTTCTGTTTTCTACTACATTTTAGACTATGGATGTTATCAAAAGAAATATTTGCGCAAATTCGTTAAATCCTTGTTCTCTCCTATTTTTATTTATTTTTTTAGCACACTTTCCTCCTCTGTTAGGTTTTAATGTTTAAGTGGAAAAATTAATTTTCAACGAAAAGGACTCTAATTCATATTCGTATGAACCTAAATAATTGATTGAAAATATTAGTGAAATAAATATAAAAAAATTGAAATCTTGATTAGTAATAATTAACTGTATTATTTTCATTAACAGCATTTTATGAATTTTTAAAGGGGTTTCAATGAATTCTTTGGTATTTTTAAAATTAAAAATAAAACTTGTGTGTGTGTGTGTTTTCACAAGAGTCACGATATTTGTTGTACTTGCTTAAATTCTTTTGGATAAAGTTATGTTCTTGAAAAATCATTAAAATAAAAAAAAAACTTAATGCTAGATCTTTTGATAGACGTATCGACATGGCTGAAATTTGTGCTAGTACACATTTTTCGTAAAAAGGAGGCATCTTTTTCAGAGCAATCATAAATGTTATTTTTCCAGAAGATCCACGAAATTCTATAACAAAAGTTTTAAAAAGAACTCCAAAAAGACTTGTGAGTTTATACACAGTTGTACCTAAATCAGTTCGAATACAATAATACTAAAATTAATGCAAATTTAGAGCAATAGAAGATCCAAGAATTCGCGAGTGATTCTTTAATTGATTACTTATTAAAGATACATTTGGCATCAAATGTAGCTTTAAACTACGATCAAGTGACGTATGACACGCATGAGTTGCCATCCCACTGCCCAAACTTCCCCACGTGAGTATTTTGAGTCACGACTGATTTATCATGCGCGTTACCCCTTTACTACATGGCAAATTTTCTGTGGCATCAGGATTCGAACCTACAAATCGATTCATCGCTGGTCAAGACTTTCCATCCATGACCACTTGGCGACAGCAATCAAATGGGTCTGATATCTAGATTCCAATAAAAGCTTGTAGTGTATTGATTGATGCATATTAAATATTTTGGGGATCAGTCCTTTGGGGATCAGTGGAAATTTAGGGTGAGAGGAGCCAAATCAGGTACCATCCTCGCCACTTGTTCAAAATTGGCAGTTAGCCATCGTATTGCTGTCATAAGAGACTATAAAAAGAAATCAATCAAGAGCAAACGTAATTTGATTTTGATTAGATCTCAACATAAAATGCTGAGTCCGAAGGAAAAAAATCTGTTGATTCTATATACAAAACATGACTCGACATTATCCCTTTTATTTTGGTATTTACGTAAAAGGGAAGGAAAATGTAATTTAAAGAAATAACTTTGTTTTCCAGATTCTCATAGCATGTATAACTAATTACGTAGATGATAATTAAAATGATGTGCTACGTATAACGTGTATAATTAATACTTCTAATGAGGAAAGCCTATTATTTACCACCTATTGATATCCACCCTATACGTGGATACCAATCGCCCCAGGTAATTTTGACGCCCAGTTTCCTCCCCAGAGGGAGACCCCTGAGCTCTGACGATACAAACCTGTACTAGAATTTAATTTTGCCAAGCCAAGCAGATACTCTAGGGATTCTTTACATGCCGTATAATCATACGACATAGCCGCTGTCAATGTTCTGCATCATGAAAATCCACCGACTTGGGTCGGGGTCGAACCCGCAACCTTAGGTGCAGAAGACCAGCGACAAACCAACCACCCCACCCAGCTGGCTTATGTACATAATAAAGAGCTAAGTATTAAGTATAATATAGTTGAAAACGTATATATTAGGTGTCTCTTGTTTCAACAATTGCCTGTGAAGTGGTAAATTTTGAACAACACATTATGAACTATCTCTATTCTTGATCATCTCAATAAATGCTTTAAATACTTCCTTTCTTTAATGTAAACGAATGAATAAACACTATCCATTTATTTCTATAAATTCCGCATGTTGTTTTTGATACAGAGAAGAGCATTCTTTTTATTAGAAATCCTTCTCGAATTTTGAAACACATGCTACATAATTACTCATTTTGTTATCGTTCGATTCATTAATTTGGAAATAAAAATGTTTTTGATCTATATTTAGTACTACAGTAGTCTTTTGTTTACTTTTCCTAAATTCGAATTGTTCTCTTACAATTACACTAGAGTTTTTAGTTATTTGGGGGAACGAACACGTTGCCTTTTCATATAGTCACTTCCTTGGAAGAAATTTAAATTGTGTTTATTTTCACTTCGAGAGATCGAAAAATAATAGAACATTTCTGGTAAATTGGCTTTCGTTTAAGTAAACAAATAAATTTATAAAGGAATTCTAAATCCTCCATTGGTACGGTGTATTTATAAGATTTGAAAAATGGAGAAATTAAGCTATTTTTGATATTTTTTTTAATAATTATTTAGCTTATCTTCGTCGTAATGCTATTGTTCTAAATGTAAAAGTTTGGATAGGAGGAGCTGGTAAAAATTTTAACCTGTTAATTCTAAATATTTACTGGACATTCTAAAAAAATAAAAATGAAAAATTGCAATTGTATTCAAATTGAGTATGCCACTTTTATTACCAAACCGTAAGGAAAAGGAGGCATATTTTTCATTTCTGCTTTTTTATTTATTTAAAAGAAGGCTTTTTGAAGATATATTTTTGGGAGAACTCGGGCCAAACAGGAAAAGCTGAGGTATCACGAGCAGATACGAGTTTGAGACCCTGCTTTTCTTTCACGTGATTAGCTGTCGACATATGACATACGGAAACGGACATCTCTCCAATTTTGAAAGTTTTGTCTTAACCAATCTCAAGCAGAGGGTAATATATTTTACCGTAAGTGTTTTTGCTTTTATTTTCACAAGCTCTTTGAATGTTGATTATTATATATCAAAGGAATACCATAAAAATGACTTAATTTAATAACATTATTAGTAAAAAAGGATTTCGCGTATTTGTTTGGCAACTCATACAAACTTTGCCAAATAGGTTTCGTTCTCACAATTGTCTTAATGTACAATTTCCTTGAACGATATAAGATGTCATTACGCTCCAACAATGAGCTCATGGATTTTTTTAAAGTAGCTGAAATGGTGGCTAGGATGAAATATTTATAGAGACAGCTTTCTAAGTATGTAGCTTCTTACATAATTTGCCTTTTACAACAACTGTAATTTTCCTAGAAAAAAAGTGAAGTCATTGGAAGTGATGAAACTACAAAAATAGGTGTTATACATTTAATTGAGTTGCACGATCTATGTGTCTTCTGCACTTTAATGATTTCAATTCTTGTCATCTATGTCATCACTTGGATTATTTTATCACATGGCCAAATGATATTCGTTGTACATATATTTAATCATTAATCATATAATAAATTGTTATAAATGTAATATAGAGAGAAATGTAATTCAAACTAAATTATATGCTGTAAGACAATGCGGAACATATACACACACGCACACACTCACAAAGTCAGTTCACATTTGAAAATTCAATACTTCATGGAATAATGTTAGAAGCGAGATAAAAATTGACACATAGGGTTTTATTGAAATCAAAAAGTGGAAAAAATGGTCCCCCAGACCAGTCGTGATCGAGCCTTTTCTTCGAGAAAATACATGGTACTGCTTTGCAAACTCTCAGGGTGACGGATGTCAGATATACCGATATCTTATAAAATCATATGATCTCAAGCCTAGCTGATAAACACATGCTCAAAGGTACGACTTTTATACAGGATGACACTACAAGCCATATCTCTATATGTGGGAAATGTCACTTTCACACATTGTTTGGGTGAGGATCGCGTTCTGAGCCACCGCTTCTATCATGCCTGGCCTCCCAGGTTCCCATACCTCAATCCAAGTGATTATTGGTTGTACGGTTACTTGAAATCAAAAGTCCACCGTGGTCGTCCGACCACGTTAGGGATGATAAAGATAAGACCCGGTGGCAATTTCTCAACCTACCTGCAGATATACTGCATTATTCCTCGACTACAGGTGCTATTAATGGATGACGGACGACGTATTGAACATTAATTATAAGGAACACAGTTTATTTTCTAAAAAAATTTTATACTAATTATTACTTTTGCTATCATATACAGCACCATCTGTTGACCTTTTCTGCCCATCTTTGGCTTCAATAAAACCCCATGCCATTTTAAACGTATGAGTCAATTTTTATCTTTCTACCTACATTACTCCGGGAATTACTGAATTTTCAAATATTAACGGACTTTTGGGTCGATTGGTATGAATGGCATTAATAACAATTTTCAATTTTTCACGAGTGTTACGATTCTGTATTACAGAATGACTCCTTATGAAAGAAGGAGTTTTTTCTATGAGTTTACTAAAAGAAAGAGCTGTCTGAGACTTAACTTGTCCATGCACAAATGTACTTGTCCATGTACAAATTCGTTTGTTTATGTTAGACAAAAAAGCAATTTAGTTGAGGGAAAATTTTTCAATTTTCCTTCATGCAGCTTATGAACATTTTGTAATTTTGAAAACTATTGAGTAGTTAACATCTTAATTCCAAAAATCTCAATGCAAAAATAAATAAATTAATAAATTTAAAAAAAAGCTATAAATAAAATTTAATATTCCCTTCACTCGAAAACTCTGGTAAATGTACAAGTATTTTAATTCAAAATTTTTAAAAAAACATTTATGTTATAGCATTTGAAAATTTAATTACCGTAAAATCCGACGTATAACTCACTTTTATCACACTTACTTCTCACTTTTATCACAAAAAATACAATCGAAATGTAAGGGTGCGTGTTATACGTCGGGTATAAAAATGAGAGATTTCAAAATAAAAAAAAGATTATAGAAAAAAAAAATTTTTAGACTTCTATATAAATTGAAATACTGCTTATTTAAAAGAAATGACATTCCTTTTGAGGTTAAAGAGAGTTAAAGTTCTAGAAGTACACTATTTTTTTCTAAAGCTTGGAATAGTACCTCGAATTAATGACTTCAAAACATAACAGCATTCATTGGGCAGGTATATTTCAGGTTTCTTCGTCAAAAAGAAGGTACACGTTATACGGCGAATATACTTAAAAATTAAAACTTGCAGCTTGAAAGTATAGATGCCCGTTATACAGCGGTGCGCGTTATACACCGGATTTTACTAAACATTGAGATTAATGATTAAATTTAAAAATTAGCAAACACATTACTTTTATTTTTAAAAAAGAAGTAGCTTATATATTCAAAGGTTAAAGCTATTTATAAACATTTTGAGTGTAGGTAAGGAAGTATGCCAATTGATTTTTAGGTTAAATTTTCTTGTTAGAAAAAATAATACCGACCAATCTGAAAAAAAAATCTGACTTTCATACAACTAAATGCATTATTATTACCAACGATTAAAGTTCTATCAGTCGTATTAGGAATGCATTTACCAATGTCTTGCAATAAATCTTTTCAAAAATGTTAAGCAGTTTATCCCTGCATAAAATCCTTCCAACTAATATTTAAGCAATATATTCGGAAAATCCTTTTTAAAATATCTTCAAGCAATTTACAAACTAAAATGTAAGAAGAGCCTGGAATAGTAGTAGCAATGAAATAAAATTATAAATGTCTTTCATTGATGCTGATGCTTTCTAAATTAGTTTTACTTATTACTCGCATGGAAAATTAATCAAAATAAAGCATTGTTTTATTGGGGCTTTTCTAAAAAAAAATAAGCATTATCAACTTTCGGAGTGAAGTTCTAAATTTATTCATAAATGCATTAATATGTTACACAATTTAATTGCCTGATATAATTGAAAAACAGAAATAAAGATTTAAAAAAAATAAAATTGTTATGTCTTTGAATTCTTCAGAAGTCCAATGTATCAAATAAAGAAAATAGCGAAGCAAAGACGAAATCTTTCCAGTATTCCATGCTTTATAAGTAGTAAAATAGAAACATTTTCAATAAAAAATAGTCTACGAGGATGAAAGCCAATTGTCTTATAAAAATGTAATAAATAATAAGTCAAAATTCAGAAATTGCTGCAAACATCAAATGTAGGAAATGCCGCATGCCATGCCTTAATAAATGATTATAATAGTAGCTCTCTTTAAAAAGCCTTAAATAATGCTATTCATTATAAAAAGTATTCCATATGTGTTAGGCTAAAAAACACACAGAACAAAAGATTTCTATTTAAGGGAGAGCCAGTGCGATTTTCATAGTAGCTCAAAATTTTGAACAGAAGAAATAACTGTTTTGACAAAAAAAAAAAATACTTAACATAAATCGATTTAATTTGTGAACAATTCTCGATTCTTAGAATTGATAAGACATTACTGTAAAAAGAACAATAATTTAAGTCTTAAATATATAGTGATTTATTTCCAACAGAAATATTCAACTCACAATTTATGTACATTACTTCTGAATCCTTTCCTAAAAATAATGTTCTTTTCTTTTTTATTATTGTTTTTCACTCAGCATTGTTTTCGGATGAAATAAACGAAAATCGAAAATGCAATTTTCATTATGAAACAATTTAAATTTTTTTCTATATACATGTTTTTGTCAGTTATTGGTCATCTCTTCTGAAAAATTAATTTTTATTTAGGATTAATATTCTATCTTTTTTTTATTCGTATGGTATTAACAATAAGACTTCGTGGAATTTCATTACTTTCTTCAAACTAAATTAGATCTTTATTATAATATTGAAGGAAGAAATCGGAAATCAGTATCTATTGCATTGCACACTCTTATAAAGAGATATCTCCATCACATTTTCTTCATCTAATCACTTCAATGCAAAACTAAATAATTCCGATTACCTTGCATAATTAATCATCAGTTCAAAAGAATTCCAATCGAATATTTATTTTCTTTCTCCATCTTGAAATAGTCAGCCTTAGCTCTGATGTAACGAGTATTAATTACAATGTTCCTCCAACAAATTTATCTAAATGATGCGAAAAATAAGCCAAACGTATAGTGCTTTGATAAGACCAATGAAAAGCATTGATGGGATCCATCATTGTTGAAAAGATTCAAGGAACATACGTTTCATTTCGATTTCTCCATTGTCGAAAATCCTTAACTGGAAGTTCGGCAGCAGGTTCATCGATAACACCTCTTCGAGCTAATTAATCATTCGAACTACATTAAAACCTCTTTTAACCTATCTAATTGGGAGCAGAGTGTTATCGGAAAATCGAACACAGCACAGAAAGCAAGGAGTGAGCTGTGGTAAGGAGGACACTGAATTAATTATTTGACAGAAAAAATTTCTTAATAATGAGTCGAATTTACATAATGGATTTGTAATACTTCGATAAAGGCTTACAAAATTATTTTAATTAATGGTGTTAGATAGTTTGCGGGCTTAATAGCCATATCCGACATATTATTGGATAATTAAAGTAAAGTTTGAAACTTAACAGAGATATTCCAGTAGGATCATATCTAATAACAATAAAGTGCATAAATGTACAAGTGTTTAAAAAAATTGAAAATTCTGGGTTAATTTATTCTGACAAATTTCAGCTATTGAAGTTTTTCGAAGAAATGTCATTTCAGATAATCGAAATTCTTATTGTATTTTCAATTAAGGCCTTTTAAGATCTTTTTGAAACAAGTTTAGTTTCTAAAACGCATTTTTTCAACTAGTTTTTGATATAATATATGGTAACTAAGCATATTATTTAAAATATTACGTAAAACACGTTTCTATAAAAAATCCATTTTATTTTATAAAGATGAAGCGTAATTCGAGAAGAAATTTTAATTAAAAGTGATAAGCTGAATATTTTAATATAAATTTTATTAGACATAAAAAGTACATGACAAAAAATAAAAAATATAAATGCATTGTGAGAATTGGCTCTTTGAACCATGAAAAAGGTTCTAGGTTACTTATCAATTCTCCCGATGTAGAAAGTTTGAAAAACCTGTATTCGATAAAAAAGAAAAAGAAATCTCAGTTCATTTATACATTTAGGCAAGTTTGGTGAAGAATCGTTGATAAAGTTCAAGTTAAATAAATTCAGGTCAAAATAGTAAATGTTCTATTGCGAATTCTTATGTGACATTTTGAGTACAGCCCTGAATACAGAATACAAAATAAGTTTCCTGAGTGTTTAACTTCAACATGTACAATAAGAAATTTCAAGGTATTAACTATGTAGTATTATATAGTTAATACTATTAAGCATAAAATTTTAACTGTACAATGTTATCACTAATTTATGTTATAAGATCTTCGTGCTAAGACAAAGTTTTTAAGTAGTTATGTATCATGTTATGAATGCTATACAATATACGTCAGACTGTACAAAAAGTTAAGATACAACATGTTTTTAGAAGCTAACCATTAAAAAAAGACAGTATCAATAAAATATATAATACGAATTATAGTAATAAGCTTCAAAAAAACTTAGGCAAAAAATCGACAGCCACTGCTTTTATTTTAAAGAAATTGGCATTAATATAAGAGTAGGAGAAAATATGCAAAAGAGTAAAACTTTCGCTACTTTGTGTATACAATTTGAGCATGATTATTGATTTTCAATAATTGTTGGCAATTTCGCTGACATTATCTGGGAGAGTCTAGCAATGTTTAAGAGAAGTCATTGATTCGATTTGCTAAGGTGGTGGTTGGTCGGATAGATAGATTTTGGTTATCTCAATCTGATGCTACTAGAGAAATCACATTATATGCAGCAGTGAGGCCCAGCGATTGCAAGCTGATTTTAATCTCAAGATCTGGAAAACATGTTCAATATTGATCACAATACTTACGAGAGACCATTTTCTAGCTTTTTCGACTCTTAGGACAAGAATCATTATTATGCCTCAGCTCATTTTGCTGCATAAGGAGCACGAATGTACGCTTCTACATTGCAAATATGCCTTCGAAAATCATGTCTCTATGCATAATGACCAGTTGTGTGTGTCCACTTGAACTAATGACAAAGATGATATCCCTTACGCTAGGCAAAAAAACAGTTTTGAGTGACTAGAAAACAATGTACTCTTCATAGAAGAGTACAAGAACACTTTAGAGAGTGATTCGGGGAGTTTTCTGATCTAAAACGAAAAGCATAAGATAAAGTCAATCACACATTGTTGAAAAACACATTTTTAGAGTTTATGGAATCACATAATTTAAGCAGAAATCTCTCTTGGTAGTTCCAGTAACCCTGCATGCGTCCCCTTGATGAAAACATCCAGCCATATGTAGCTAATATTTATAAGGAATTTATTTTGATGGATGACAAGGCCTGACTCCTCCAAACTATGCTTGTTGAGGATTATCTTGAGGATCATGGCTTGTGTGGAGCGAATGTTCAAAATTCAAATCTAACCTAATAGAGTATATATGACAATATTTTTTTTGATAGATACGTTGCAGCTTCTAGTACGACTCCAGGGTTGTTTCAGGATCTGGAACAAGAGTTATTCCATGTCTAATCTTCACTTCTCCCGCTTTCGTAATATTTATCCACATAGCATTGTGACGTACTGCTTTCTCCAAGAATAGACTATTCTTCCAAGAGTGTTTTTTTTGTTGTTAGAAATCATATTTGTGTAGAACTTATGATCCACCTTTATGTATCACATTAAATAAAAAATGTACTTATTGAACATTTTCACAACAAATGTCTTGTTCCTTTGTTCATTCATTTTAAAATAAGACACAAGAAACGATTGTACTTTAATTTTTGGAGGCCAGTGTATAACAGACTTAAAAACAATTTTGTCTGAAACTTAAATGCACCTCAATGATTTTTTAAAATGTTTTTTAAGTAGAATAAAAACTGAAAATTATTACATTAATGGGGTTTTTAGATTAAAAAAAAGTAGATTTACCAAAAAAGAATCAATTCCAGCACAGAGTGTGTTTCTTTGAAATTATTCGTTTTTTCTTATACACTGGTGAAAACAATTAAAGGGAACAAATGGGTTTTTTTTTTACAATAAAAGGAGAACAGAGCGTATAAAATCAAACTTGACCCAAATACCATCTTATATAAGAGCAATATATGGGAAAACAAAAATCGGCACAACCTGCACCCTAAATAAAGTAACTGGTCAAGCTACACCACTTTCATATCGGTGTTTTATACTGTTTATCAAGGTCCTTGTCGCACCTGAAGCAACCACACCCACTCTTGCACCAAATCACTTTTGAGCTCGTTGATGGTCTTGGGAACCAAACTTTGAGCAACAATTGGACATTTAAAGACGTCCCATACGTTTTCGATCGAAATAAGTCCAGGGAACTTCGCAGGCCACTTCAATTGTTGGATATCTTACGATTAGAGGTATTCGTCTATCAACTAAGCCTTGCGTGGGGAGTGCTTTATCGTCCATAAAAATTAAATTTGGTTCATATGCTCCGCAGAAAGTCTGACATAGGGAGCAAGTATCTCGACCCTGTACCACTGACCTGTTAGGGTACCTCTATCAAACACACAAAGGTCGGTATACCCGTCTGCAATGATGCCAGCTCAGACCATCAGACCACCTCTACTATAGCAGTATTTTCCTTTCTAGGGGGCCGATATCGACTCCTGGGTTCTTTTCTGATGATAACACGTCTCGAGTCTCTGTCCAGACTGAATCGCGACTCATTACTAAAGGGAACCAGCTCTAAATCTTCCTCTGTACAAGAGGGATGTTCTAGGCATCATGCTTGATGGTCTTTTTGTGGCTCATAATCAAAAAAGTGATGCAGACTACAGGGCACCTGCATTAAGTCTCTAGGCGACTGTTATCCCTAAAATGGATGTTCATGCGAGACAGTTGTGTCGCTTTCGCGAAACTATTTTCTTTTGGTTAGAAGTCTCAAATAACGGTCTTGAGCCAACGTTGTTGCCCTTTTGCGGCCTTGACCAGGTCGGCGGACTACTGCTATTGTCTCTACGAGCTGTTTCCACAGAGTGGACACCTCATTTCTCGAAATCCCGAAGTCCCTAGAGCACATAACCTACGATTGGCCCACCTCAGCTTTCCAACTATCAACCATCATGTGGCATCATCTAGACGATGACGATTGGCCTTATTAATGATGGGTAAACAAAGAAATAAAAAAACAAGGATTGAGCTGAGCTACGATGTTTCAGTGAGCAAGTTAGGTACCTCTACACAAACGCGATCACGGCGTCGCTCCCTTACGACGTCGCAGGCTACTGCGTGGCAGGGGTGTCCACGAAGAGCTTAGCTATCATTTGATACCTTATTTGCACATAAGCGTTAGTTGTTTTTTTCTGTTTTTGCAAAAAAAAAAAAAAAAAACCCTATTCTTTTCTTTAATTGTTTTCACCAGTGTAGTTACATTGTATCTTGAAAGTTTAAAATAAATATAATAGTTTAAAAAAAAACCACAAAAAACGCGCTATTATGGTTAATCGAACTAAAAAGTAAAAAAAAAAAATTCTTAATATGAGAAACAATATCGATATCAATTGTTATAATTTCTTACTAGTTCTATTCCGAAATACTGAGTTAGTGTAAAAATGTAGTACATAGCCCCCCTTCCGCTTTTACCACAATGGCATTAATTTTCTAGTTTATCATTTTATGATTATATTAAGAATAATTTTTTTTTTCCTTTTTAGTTCGAAAAACCGTAAAAGCGTGTTTTTTAGTTTTTTTTAAACTATAATTTATTTTTAATTTTGTAGTTCGATCTTCAATAAAAGCGTGTTTTTTTTAGTTTTATAAGCTATCATTTATTCACTGATGAATTGATCTTAAATGCGTCATTTTTTAGAATCTGGAATACCCATTGGCATCCTATCAATGCGTCAATACGGCCTGGTTCGCCAAATGTAGGATCAGCCAACTAAAGGAAATCTGGAACAGCTTAGTTTGATATATTTCATGTGGAAAAAGGTGTAAAATCAAAGATATTTCCACTAAAAAAGCTCTCTGAAACTTTTATCAGCATTAGACATAAAAGTACACGTTTTGAATTGAAGAGTTTGTGAGAAATTATTCAATCCGGTGACCTCTGAATCCATTCTCAGCAGTTTTGGTAAAACGAAGCAATGAATGGTGTTCCATTCCACAGATCCGACAAGAGAATTAAAAAAAAAGACTTTATGGCTGAGTTTAGCAGTTAGAACATAATTTTTTTTTCACATGCATGAGTTTTTTTTACCTCCCTTTTTCTGAAAAATTAGACAATTGTTTATATTATGGTAAGAAATTGCTGACACACCCTCTCCCTTCTCACATAAAGAACAATTTTAGGGTTGAAACTTAATCTTTTAGTCGCCAAATCTGGAATCGTTATTTCTGATGATCTTGATTAGGAAAATGGGGGAAAAAATATGAAATTATTGTATTGTCATCGGTCCTTGATAAATGTTCAAAATTTCGAATTGATCTGACCTTTAAAAGTGGGTAAGAATCGAGTTCAAATATTGCGTTATATACAAGTGAAACTTATAAAACGTGTTAAAAAAGAATTAATTACCGCATAATTAAGGGAAACGTTTGTGGAAAACCTGCAAGTAAGTTTTGTAATAATAGCTTTGTAATGTATTAAATGCGTAGCTTTTGATTACAAATTTAATATTTTCGAATGTTTTAGATCTTCATTTGCCTCATAAAATTTCAATAAAATTACAGAAAGTTTTACCGTGATAGAGAAAGAAATAGATCTTCTGTAAGTGAAACAGATTTACGTTGTTTTAGAAACGAGGTAAAGATAAAAATAACTCATATGGAATTTATTTCTATAAACATAATTTAATTAAAATGATATAATTTGTGACAAGAAGAGAAAAAGTTAAAACATTTGGAAAATAAATTATTAAAGTTATGCATTTATAACTTTTATTTTATACTCCGCAGGTCTTCTGATTTTAAAGGCAAAAAAATATGCATCCCAGTTTTAATAGAAGTTAAATATTTGACAGTCATAAGGCTGCAAGTTTGATAAATAGATATCGTCAGAAACATCATTTCTTCTGTTGACGTAACTGTTGTGTTTGTGACATTTCAAACCTCAGATGATTGAATATTTTAGTCCATGACCTGTATTTCATATTTGAGTACCAAACTTAAACACAAAATGCTACAAAAATAAAATTCCAATTAAGTAAGAAAAGATAGGAATTTGTAGAAAGATATCTCTTGTTCTGGAACAAATATAAATATTAATACTACTTTCAAATTTTTAAGAAGTACCCATTGAGATACACAAAAGAAAAAAAAAGGCCCCAGGAAAGATAAATTGAACGAGCTGTATCGAGATTGGATTGGTCTGAATTGTTAACAAATGTCAAAGTGTACAGATGCTACAACTATTGAATAAAATATCTGAAGACTGCTACAAAGTTGATTTTAATCAAAAAGAAATGAATACAAAAGTAACAATAATGATTTAAAAGCAAAGCTAAACCTGAAAATCGTTTCCGTTTATCTTTAATATTAAATTAAAATTAATTGCTCTAGTCAATTTCAGCTTGTTATAATGATTTAAGGAAGAAATAATTGGGAGAAGACATTTTAAGTATGTGTTTAAGCGTAACTCATCATTAATGGAAAATATTTAATTGGAAAAATCCATTGTATATTTTTTGTAAAATATGAAAAATAACTCTGAGGTAAATTTTAGCATGGAACAACCTCATTTAGCAAATAATCAACTTTTTTTGAGACACGATCTCAAGCATTACTTGTGAACCCAACACGCATTCTCATGAACATACCCTAATGAACATTGGCGATGAGCACAATTTTTTTGAAGAAGAATATATGTGCTTTGATGATCATTTCTTGATCAGTTTTGATCTCGAGAGAATCAAAAACACTCTACCACGTCTCTAATATTTGTGAGCAGGGCCATTAAGAGAATGAAGTGTGCTTAGACAGTGTCTTCTGAAGGGTTCGGGATTTCTGCAATTGGCGAGAGCGGAATGAATCAGCATTTGTGAATAGGACCAAGTTAGATTAAATAAAGAGCACGTAGTTTTAATGCATCTAACAGTAACCTTTTTATTCCTAAACACTGTATTTGTTAAGAGGGGGAGTATTCTAAGCTAAATTCATTAAATTAAGTGAAAACACTTTAAGGTATTACTTCGAAATTAAAAATTCATTTAGTCAGGGTTATTGATACCATCGTAAATGATTAATAAATACTATTATCAATCCTATTCTATTCAAAATTGTTACATTTCCCTCAAGTGAAATATTATATTTCATTTATAAGTCACATTTTTTTCGATTGAACTGATATATACTAGTCATGGTAAAAAAAATTCATGAGTACTTTAATACTCTTATCTAGTCAATTTCCTTATTATAATAGGTAACAATATCTATAATAAAGATAATTCAATATTATTTTTTCTTAAATACTTCACGTATATATATAAATCCAGTCAGGTATATCGATAGGATATACCTATTGTTTTCTTAACATTGTTATTAACAATAAAACCATGCAAATATTTATAATTTATATTATTTTCTTAAGCACATAACAATGTTTTAAAGATTGAGGTAATTTGCAGTATTAAAATATTTGATTATAAAAAATTGGAAGGTCTGGTTGATATCATTTTGAAATCTATTCTTTTACTTTCATTTCAAAATATGCATTAGATTGCAAATATTTATTAGTATCTCTAACATTTATTAATTCTTTTCGATATGGGTTTAATTTATTTTAAAAACCGATTTCATTTCCTCAAAAAATAGTTTATTCAAAAAGAATCAAGGAACATTACATTTTCCAGTTATTCTGTGTAGGATTCCTCTCTGAATTAGTTGAGGTAAATAATTGGAAGAGTGACTAATACAGATTAAAGGAGAGTGCGAAACAGTTGAATATAGGCCATGTACAGGAAGCATTATTGCATCCTATTTATGGTGTCGTCGATGCTGAAATGAAATTGAGAGAAATGTACCCAACATGGATTTATATTAAAGCATTACTTAAATTTGTGTGTGTGAATTGTAAATTTTTCCCTACGTATATATTGGACTGTCTTTTATTACTCTCAAATTGAGTCTTATTAATGTATCGATAAAGACAAGAGTTTGCATCTAAGTGAATTAAGAGAAAAAGATTCGTTGAATTTTAATGTTTGATAAAATCTAATTTCATTCTTAGACATTTAGATGCTACGAAAAAATTTCAATTTTGAACTTCATCTTAAATTAAATGATAAGAGATATTAAATGAGATATTATTTGTTATTATATATATATATATATATATATATATATGTATACTTAAAATTAAGCACATAATATTACCAATGTACATAAATAAACTCAGACAAATATTAGAAAATGTTTAACATTGAAATTGTTCGAATATCAATATAATTCATACTCGTAACAAAAAAACTAAAATTTTTAAATGTCTAAATTCAATTTTTTTTCTCTTTTTGCTGTCAGGCATTATATGGTTTTCCCTCCTAATCCTTCAATGAGATGGAAAGAGAATTAGTCTTTTGAAAATATATAATGTAATAATGATATTGAGGTAAAATTGACGAAGAGGGGCTCATTTCCTGATTTGTTATCTTATTAAAAAACTGATTAAAGTGTTTTTATAGTGTGTTTTTCCATCTTATTACATCGAACAGCATGTGTAACTTTAGTTTTAGTATTGTGATAGAGTTTTATGGTTATCACACAATAAATCTTAAAAATGGATAAATTAAATTAAATTTTATATAAAATGTAATTTAACAAATGTACGCATTCTTTGCTTCGATTTTTAACGAGATGTTTTCAATTAAATAAAGGAAACAACATTTTTATAAGTATGGTCATTAAATAGAAATAGTTATTAAATTACTTCTTGACTGTACAGATTAAACGAATATCTAATAACAAGCACTAATTGATTATAATTTCTTTCAAACTTCTAAATAATATATATATATATATATATTTGTATTTTATGATTTATTCAACTTTAATTTTTTACTTAAGTCACTTATATAAAGTTATTTATTTTTTGCTTTGATGTCATAAACTGTTTAGTGTAAGGAAAAAAATTACAATTTTTTCTTTTTGAATGTTTTCTTTTTGTTTTCAGAACCTTTTAAATTTTTCAGTTAAGTTTGAAAATAAGTGTAATCTCCTAGGTTCTAATTTTTATGCTTAAAAAGTAATTGAGATCAAATTATAAATCAGATGATTTATTCCCCTCATTTTTCATGAAATCTTGATATGTAACTATGAACTGCAGGATGAAAACATCAAAAACTCTCTCAAGTCTTTCTGAAAAGACCTATAAACTTTTTTCCTAAACACAAATAATTTTTTTTTCGTTTTTATATTTTTAAATAAAAGTATTTCTGTGAAATAAACAAGAAGGCAGTTGACAGATATATTTTTTAAGTTAACAAATTCCGATTGATTAAAATAAACACTATTTGAATAGATGAACAAAGAGAAAGTCAAAATTAATATATGATAGCAAAAAGGAGAAAAGAGCAAAAAGAAAATTTGAAAGAGTAGAAGATTTGGAGTAAAAGAAAATATTTTTGATTAAAATAATAAGACATGAAACGCACATCTCTGAGACGGTTTCATTAAGCTAAGCAAATTTTCAACCAGTTTAATCAACAGATGCGTTGACTCACACATACTACAAGGATAAATCAATTGATCTAAGGTCTCGCGGATAAAATGGTGGGAATTTCTGAACTGAAAATCGAGTAATGTCTAATCTTCTAGAAAAGTCAAACAACTTCTAAATTACACATAACATCTTATTAACTTCTCATATAAGTTATAGAATCAAGAGAATTAAGTATTTCAGTATAATTTTATTGTGCTTTAATTCTGAAACTCTCTTTTGAATACTTAAAAAAAAATATATGCAAGCCGGAATTACAATTCTTATGCTTTTTCAAGCCTTTTGTGGCCTAATTCTTTGAGGTTTTAACTCTTTGAAAATATGTTTTGATTTAGAAATTCTCTTGCTATAAGTATGTTAATACTTTTGAGGAAAATCTTTTCAATGTGTATCAGTGAAACTTGTGACAAAATTCAATTAAAAGGAAAAAAAAAATATAATTATTTGCATTTGACAAAGTATCTAAGCTACAGTTATAAAATTAAATTACATTTAATATTAATCTTTAACGATGTCTGTACTTTAGTATGTTATGAGAGTTAAGATTGTTTTTAAATTGCTATATTTTTTATAAGACCCCGTTACACCCGTGCTTTTCCAGCTTTCAGTATTCGTGACCCAATTTTCAATTATAATTTTCATCGCACCCCCTCCATACAATAACAAGGTATTGAATGTATTAAAAATGTACTCTGACGCGTTAAAGCTATAATACGACTTTAATTATAAACCGTACAAATTATCAAGATAAGTATTAAATTTCATACGTGTTACTTTTAAGAGAGATATTTTAGACAAATTGCTTTTAAATAATATTTTTTTTTTAAAAAAAATCTTTTATTTTCGACTTGTTGACATGCATGCCCCCCCACGTAGGGTTATCACACCCCACTAGGGGGTGGGTGCACACAACAGCTTAAGAATTGCTGCCTTACACAAAATGACAAATGGAGCTCCATGAAGAGACCAATTTATTGAAATTAAGCTTAGGTAATACAAAGATAATGAAATTATTGAAAATTCAGCAGTAGAAGTACCGATGGTTAGCAATTGACGTAGAATGTTAAGAGCACTAATTAGGAAAATCCTCTGACGGAAACGTATACTTGCTTATTTCAATATTAAGAGGATAAAAATTCCTAATCTTTAATCTTGCGATATACTTGTATACTGGCAGGCATTCATCAATTCTTGCTCCAGATATACGAGTTTTTGCAGTGTCCGAATCTAGTGGCATACCATGTTTCAATTGGTGAAAGATCTAATGAACTTAATGGACAAAAAAAAGTGTATCAGCGGCATGGGAGCAGTCCAGTGATATGCGAGACGTATGGGTCCAGAAATGTGTTGTTGAAAAATAGCCCTAGAAAGGCATGCCATGAAGAATACCACACGCAACTGATCGTGAAATGTCATCAATATGTATATATATATATATATTTGAGTTAAAGCTGTATGCAGGATGACTGAAGGCAATCTACTGTCATAAGAGATAGTACTCCATACCAGTGCACCAGGATTAATGGCTGAAAAAAAATTTAATTGCGTCCTCTGGAATGCTAAATCTGTCCAGGCTCAAAGTCCTCACTTTGCTATGGTGTGAAAATCTGGAGAGTGGAATACTAGCTCAAGTGTCGTACCCGTCACTTGACTGTGATTCAAAATTATGAGGTTCACATCTCTGATAGCTTCGCAGTGGGATGTTAAGAACGATCAATCAAACAAGTATGTAAGTAATTAAATAAATTTTCATAAATTCTGAGGTGATCGAATTATTTTAGGGTTGCATTTTTTTTTCCGAAAGAGAGTAATTTATCTGAAATCTATAATTTCTCTATTCAACTCATAAAAAATTGCATATCTGTTAAAGAAGACCTTGAACTATTCTAATGTTAACCATTTTGTGTTATGAAACCTTTTTTAAATTCACATCACGCTGACCATCATATTGATTCGAATTGGCAATGCCCTTAATTCATCCTGTGGGATTAATTTACGAAGCATTATTCTTGACGCACTTTTAAAAATTCTATCTTAATAATAACACATCAAGATATTTTGTGATATTTTTAGAAAACAGAATGAAAATGCTTCCGTAATTTGGAATTGGTGCTGTTTGTAAAAATTATACTTATCTTCACTCTAATAGAGATATAAGTATTAGTTGCATTACGGTTGTATGACAATTGACAGGTTTTAATTTTTAGCTTCCAGTTTATTTACTGTTGGCAGCAAAAACTTGTTTGCATATAAATATATTTTGTGTTTTATATTTAATATTACATCTTATATAATTCTGACAAAGGGTCAACTAACATGTTGCCAGTCTGTAGAAGTGCAACTGGATGACATTAGTAGCACTTAAATTTTGAGGGTAAGGTCAAGGCTTTACTTTACCAAAGTTTGGAGCTCTAAATACCTCAAGCAAGCCTTGTGTAGATCTTTCATCATTGCAGGTGTTATTACTGTTTCCAAATGTTATTGTTGTCTTCGGAAGCAATAGCTGATGTTACTATTTCGTTATAGCCAATCGACATTAAATATCGAAAAGCATAAATTTTGGAAAAGATTTGCCAAATCTATTCCACACAAAAGCTTCTAAAGTGAAAAGACGGATATCTCAGATGTTCACGAAAACGGACACGTCCATTTATAACGGACATTGTATTCCTGATGCATCTTGGTATTCCAAAACTTTCATTCAGCTGATTAGTATCTTGCTGCAACCCTTGTCGGCAGTTCCTTTTAAAATGTGTGCATACGGTGCAGGTGATGACATTATATTTTGGAATGACAGCCAGCCTCATGCGTCTAAACCATATTCGAAGTCTTAGATTTGGCTGTAATATCTGATAGTTTAGTAACGACATTATTGTTAGCATTTTCAGGATACTGCCACTTTACAATGAAAAAAGATAAATCATCGGCAATTGTTATCTTTTTTATACAATGTAAGTTGCGCAGCAGAAACACGTGCTGTGAAAGAAATTGACATTCTTTGACCTTGTGCATACCAAATTTTAGGGTAATTAGATCATTTTCAGGAAATGCATCTAATATTTTTAATTTAAGTATTTTATGCTGAAACTACCTCTACTTACATTTTTATTTTAAATTTTATCTTTCCCAATTCCGTCCCTTAATTTAATTTTGTCTCTTATTAAGCTTTTATTTTTTAAACTTGTATTTTGTTTAATTTTCTTCCTAAAATAATTTCATTTTTGTTTTAATTTTGGTTTGAATCTATGTAATTTTTTTAATTGAATTGTTTTAGTTCATGATGTTTTTAAATTAAAATTATTACCTGTGTAGTTTTTAAATAAATGATTGATTTTATAAACAGTTTTCTATATCATGATAGGGAGATGTTTTGGAAATAATTGCCAATAATTTGATATTTACCCCTCAAAATTATAATAAACATCCTTGGTTAATTATTTTTAGAATTTTTTTAAGCACCCTAGTTTTGTTTGATATATTGGATGTGTGATATGCATATATAAATCTAATAAAATATTTCCAACCATTTATTTAATAATAATAAGAATAATTTCGTTTGTTTTTGGAATTAAAATTTTCCTGCATTTAATGAAGTTTATAATTACCATCTACGAATTTTAATAATAAAAAAATAGTATAAGATTTTAGTGAACAATCCTACTTCAAAAAAGGAACTTTGACAGTAGAAAATAAACAAATTTTCAAGTCCTTCATTCAAAACTTGTCTCAAATCGTACTATTTTGAAAAAAAAAATGTGATACGTTATCGTCCTTTATCGATAAAATATCACCTTTTTTTTTAAGGTGAAAACATCATACTTTACTCTAACAATAAAAGTAGATTTAAAAAAAATAGATTCTTTTCCCACTAGAATGTCAAATTTCCTGTTGCCAGTATTGTTCAAATATTTTTTTTGCTCAAAGTACATTTCTGTTATCAGATTTTCGATTTCTGACTTAGCGAATACTTTTAAGATATGATTTGATTTCTGGACACAAATGGACTATCTGCCATCACTTGATGCTGCAATTGAAGAATCTTGAAAAAGAATATGTCCTTCAAGTAAATTAAATACAAAAAGAAAAAAAGTTCCTCAACGTGTAGAAGAAATTCTATGTAAAGTTACTTATTGAAGCTTGATGCATAACTTTTAATATTAAATATATTTGTTGTAATAAATAATTTTTATTCTTATTAATCACTTCTTTATCAAATTTTATATAAACCAGTTTTATCCAACTGGGTAGAAACTCCAATTATGTTTTCATTGTGTTTATGTTACAGTGCTTAAAAACTAAGTTTAGTTTTATAACAGCCGAATTCAAATACTTTTATGTTTGAGTAAATTTTGATTGAATTTAATTTATAACTTTGATCTGTGTTATATATTAGCTGTGAAATAAATGTTTATATTTCCTGTTTTAGTGAGACAAATAAAATACTTTAATTGATGATGACGATTTGAAAAATGATTTTGGCATCTTATTTCTTGATTGCATGCCTGCAATTATTCCTCCCAGAAATAATTAATTACGAATTTTGCAAACATATTAATCATTATTACATTGTAGAATACATATTTTTTTATACTGAGATATTTATTAGATGTGACAGAAATTAATTAGAGCACAATCTTCAGAATGAACATTAATAAGCAGTTAATTAAAATAAGCCATATATTTTAAGCTTTTTTTATAATGCTAAGAGTTGTGTTTTATCAAATATAAACATGCCATAACGTAAAATACAATCTTATTTTGAAAGCTTTCTTAAAAATGATTTTGCGGAAGCATATTATTATGCTGTTTGTATTAATTAATGCTACTAGCATCGTATGGGATTCAAATAAAATTCTTTCTTATGATAAATAAAATTTTACAGCGAACGATAATGATTAACATCCCAAGACATCATCTTTATTTTTCGTTATGTTTACTTTAAATTCTTTTTAACTCCTTAATCCCCGCAGACTATATACACAAACTGTTTTTTCAACTGAGACAGTTTTTTAACGAATAGAGTGAGTATAAAAAATATTTGAGTTTACTACGATTGGAAATCATTCTCTTCTCTAAAATAAGTAAAGCCATTATTTTTTTTTAAAAAAAATGTGATAAATGTTGATATTTGTGATTCATTTAAAATATCAGTTGAAAATTGCATTAAAAAAAAAAAAGGAAAAAAAAGAAATTTTTTCTTTTTTTGGAAAAGCCAAAAATTATTTGATGCATAAAAGTTCTGAATGCACCCAAGTGGATTGTTTTTTTGTGATAAAAAACTAATGAAAAAATTGTCGAAACGCTAAATAACAAATGTAAGACTAACGTTTATAAAACTTTTTGCACATATATTAATACTCAATGATAATAATTTATTTTTGAAGCACGAATTAAAAAGTAAAGTGGGGGGGGGGAGTAGTACACATGCTCCTTTACCTATAAAATCAAAGTAAATTTTCATTAGCTTTAGTAATATTTTTTTTATTAATATAATGGAAGTATCATCTTTAACCAGTTACACATACAAGGTATTGTGAGTAAATCTATCACATCAAAACAAATCCTCTTTACAAACTAAAAGTGTTTCACCATACCCCTCCCCCTCTCCCTGACCACGAAGAGTAAAATAATTAAAAACATAATTAAGAGATTTAAAGTTGTATGTCCAAAACATAATTCTGAATTACTTTTAGGTGAGCGCAGATAATATCTGTCAAATAACGAAAGGACTAGGAATTGAGAAATATAGCCCTAATAACTAAATTCATATAACCATGAGAAGGGAACGCTAAGTTTTATCTGTCAAATTATCGTAAAGGGCTCTCTTAAATGGCATATAAAGTTTCTATATTTTTTACATAAGTCCATTCCTTTCACAGTGCGAATGAAAAATAATTGTAATAATAATAATAAAAAAATGCAAATCCGAAAAACAATATGTCTTTTCAACTGAACTGAGAGAGAATACTCTTAAATTAAATCAATAAGATGAGAAACCAAAATTCTAGAAGTTGAATAGCCAATAATGATTTTTTTATCTTTGCAATCAATCTGTTTTAATTGCTCTCCATATATCACAGATTTGCTGTCCTCTGTGGCATTTTTCAAATACTAATTGCAACTTATTAGAAGTAAAGTAGCTAATTAGCCACATGTTGTCGCTAATGAATCGGAAAAATAACTGACTGCCTAATTCGTAACACTTAGAGATGGTGTAAAAAATATAAGCACGAGTAATGCATATTTCTTGAGCAATATTTTTCTCTTGCCGATGTACTTAGAAATTTTTTGTTCACGTTTTGGATATAATTCATTTTCTGTTAAATGGCTTCGTTTAGTTGGGGTTGGAGGTTATTAAATCATTCATGAGACACGAATGTTGTTCGAAAAGGCTAATACATTATTTTAGAATATATATCTTCAACCAGTATTTAAAAGGAATATATATATATATATATATTAGTATTTCTATTACATAGATTTCGTCTATATTCTTCAATAAAAAATTTAATGGCAAATCAATTTTAAAGAAAACAAAAACAAAAAATGCGTAAAATTTTTACAATTACAATAATTATAGATTAAAACTATTTGGCATTGTTCCTGTATTTCTTTGCAATCTGCTTTTAAATAGAGATTCAATAAATTTCGAAAGTCATGAGTTTTTGGCTTTTAGTAATTCCCAATTAATTTAATAAAAATTTACACATTTTTTGTACAGCTCCTTAAAGGAAAAACAAATATGTTTCAAACTGTTCAATTGAGCTTAGTTAAAATTTTCAATACAAATTCAATATTATGAAAATTTATTTATCGTTTCATGGAATCATTAAAACTCTCTCTCTCTCTCTTTGCAAAATAAATATAACGTTAAAATATTTTTATATTTCAGTTAGCTTAATAATTAAGAATTTAATAGAGAAAAATTGTAGGAATGACCAATTACATTAAATTTACAAAGCTTCATCTTAATGTGTATTACCGTATTAGTAATAAATTTTTAGTGTGTATACATTTTTTTCTTGTAAATTCAAACTAATCATTACATTTTCAGTCTTACAGAGGTCATAGTAATTTTTATTAAAACGAGTTGTTTCGATGCTTTTATTATTTATTTATGTGAAAAGTATAATTAAATTCAGAATCAAATCTTGCAAGATCACATTGAAATATTAAACTATCTTTTCCGTAGAAATTCAGAGATATAAGAGAATCAATGTTATAATCACACAGAAAGATTTGGCCCCTATGCGTGTAGCTGACCATAAAGCTCTTTACCGTATTCGAGGGTAAATATTCATTTCACGGCTCAAGATAAGGGCATTAAAACCATGTTACACTTGATAAAACGTTCCGTAACTAAACTAAAGTGAGATATTTTGCTTCTAATTTATTACTTTTCATGTTATGCTGATATTTTATTGCTTCTATCAACTTTGAATTACGAGATTTTATGCACATTTAATACTGAAGCACACGTACATAGCATGCAGACTTCTTAATAAAATAACTCTGATATATTTTTAATTAGAAAGAAGAAGAGTAAATAGTGTGTAAGGATATAATTAGAAAGAGCAGAAGGATTTTATAAATGTAATTATTTTAGATTATAGTAATAATTTTAACTAATATATTTTTCGAAAGAAAAATAATAAAAAGAAAATAATTAACTTCAAGAATTTTTTTTAATTAAGCATAAAAACTAGAAAAAAATAATTGAATTCTTCATTAAGTTGTCTATATATCTCTGTATTTAGAGTTTCCTTACTTGGAATGAAGGAAAAATATTTCAATTTCTGCTTAAGTTATTAGTTTTGGGTATCGTATACTCTTTTTAAAGTTAATTTTAAGTTTTCAAAACTTTTGATAATCCAATGATAAGAAAATGGGAAAGTTTTGACAACAATGTTCCCTTCTCGCATTTTGAAACTATGTCATTTAGTAAAAATGTGTACTAAATGACCTGCGGTAGTATTCATATTTGGAATAGTTGTCAAAAGTGTAACAATATAAGCTTTTTTGAGTCTCCAGACTCGAAAACGGTTTGTTCAAATCATCCCTAACCAAACACTATCTCCTAAGTCAGGGCTGATGAACCACTGGCAAGGCTGCCATTCATGTCACGGGACACAATATTTTGGGCACACCAGCGATCAAAATGGTTTGTATTTTATTTCAAAATAACGAAGTTCATTAAGAAGTATTACGAATAAACGCGAGTGATCGGTCGAGGTGCGGCGGGGAACACACTCGTTTGTTGTTGTCTTGCATTAGTTACGTCGTGGACTACAATTGCTTATGATACAATGTTTGTCTACGTGTGACATAGTCAATTTTATCGACACAACTGTACACATATTATTTGTGTTATATTTACGAATTTTAATTGTTATTTAACATGGCCAGTTTAGCAAAAGAATCAAAAGGGCAAGATAGTAAGTATAAAAGAGAATTTTTCAAATTGGGTGAATCTAGAAATATGGCAGTATTAGTAAAGGCGACAAAGCAGTGTGTGTTTTATGTTCTGGAATAGTGGTATGCAGTACATCGTCTGTACAACGGCATTTTGAAACAAATCGCAAATCCTCTTGTCAAAAAAGTGAACCACAGAAAAAATAATTATTTGCTTAAAAAACGACTGGCAGACGACTCCAATTGAGCATGCATTCTACTAAAAGTAATATCTTACATTCCTAATATAAGTTATTTGTCATCCAATCTGCAAAAACAGAACTCACACTAATGTTACTTTAATTTGAATTACACGTATAACTAAAACATTTACAACTATACAGTACAAAAGGTATTTTTTCGTAGTAAATAAAGAGGTTTTTTTGTGTTCTTAGTACTTAGTTTTATTATTTCCCAATAATCACAAGTCAAAATTGTTTGACGGCACTTCTATATCTCATTAAACACTTCTTTAGAAAAAATAACATGTTGGTCTATAAAGATTCTCCCCTGTCCTAAGTCCTCACTACTAACTCGAGGTCATCAGCATATTCCTTAGGATTCTTAATTATTGATTGAGTTGTGACAGTTCACGGAACTTTAAGAAATAATAGATTAGGAATAACTCTTTGTGTCAGATTTCATGAACCGAGTTTAACTTTGTCTTGGATTAGAAGAAAAATTAAGATAACCAATTTCTGTGAGTTAAGGACATATTTTAAAGCAAAATGGAGAATGCTGGATTTTAAAACTAGATGCAGCATCAAATAAATAATCGATATTTACTAAAAACATAACTTGTTTCGCGTAAAATCAAACATCGAAACAATCACAAATCACTATCGTTTATAGAACATAAACTAATCAGTTATTCTCCGAGGTATTTATGTATAACAAACATTTAAGTCGTTGTAAAATGACGTATAAAAATCTGATGTTAACATCTTAAGTAATCATGGAGCGACAGAGTGCTATGTATTTACCACATATGATGGAATGTTACATGAGATTGACGCAAGGAAGACTACCCAAAGCCCCATTTCCATTATTATTTCAATACAGGAAGACATTCATTATGATGATAAATTGAGTCATATGTTAATCACGTACATTTAACAGCATATGTAATCAACATTTTGGTCCGTAATTTTGAGGAAATTAATTTAGTCCTGAAAACTTTATTGTAGATACACAGTCGGAATTTCTATAAATGATTCATACAGTCTGGTATATCAGTAATATAGGATTAAGACAAATTCAGGATAAATTTCGATTGAAACTAACCAGCAATTGTTTGGTTATTTTATCCTTTCTAGAATCCGTATCAACTTTTTGCTTACAAGATGTGTTAAAACCTTAGATCGTAGAAACAAAATTGCAAACAAGCTAAATGCTTATATGTTCAAAAAAGTAATGGAAACTATCTCTGAGATATATCTAATAACTATTTTAAATTGTGATTATCTGCTTAACACAACCTTTAAAAAATTAGTAGTTAAATAAAATTCTTCGACAACAAAATCTGTATATATAGATACACGTGAAGCAAAATTTGTTATTATAAACTGGCCCCTAAAAGTTTATGTACAGCTAGTCTATTGTACTTAATTTGAAAACTGATGAACATAAAGAAACAAGACATTTGTATGAACTGTGATTGAAACAGTTTTTTACTGAATGCTAGATGATTTCATTGTAAATTTGCATGGTTTGTAAATAACGTCACACTTTAAAACAACGGAGAGCTTTGTGACAATGTGAACCACGTAATTTTAAACCTCATTTAAGTGACGAGAAAGACATTTCAACTGGTACTCCCCAAATTTCCACACCATGCCAAAATGAATACTTTGAGCCAAGAGAGATTTAACGTGCATCGGCTCCTCTACACGGTGGGTCTTGAGTCGTATCCGGACATGAACTTCCTACTTGCCGACCATGAATTCAAGACCCTAACCACTCAGCTACTAGGGTCTCAATTTCATTATTAAACGTGATTTCCCAGAAACAAAAGTAAAGTCCACGGTTTGGTAAGAAAGAATATATTTTTTTTAAAGAGAGAGACAGAGAAATTAAATAGATTTCAATAAAAAAATGTGTCCACCCTTTCCTAAAAATATATTGTGGGGGGGGGACATATATTTTCATACTGTCAATTAAGTTGTAGGATTCTGGGGAATCGGAAGCAGCACTCTTACATGCAGCTACTTTTGTTCCAGCACATTGAATGGTTCCGGAAAGACAGAAGGCAATAACTTGTCTACGAAAAAGATCCCAAATGCTCCAGTTGATTTAAAGAGACTAAGCTGTCATTTTATTTGTTCCGAACTATGTTCCTCAAGTTGTTCATCAACATTCCTAACTAGGTCATGGGGGATAATACTCTCCATTTTGTAGGTTGAATTTCTCACCAATATTACTAACATGTAGTATGAGATATAAAATAAAGATCTTGTCCCATAGCACATGAAAGTCACTATGACCATTCGGAAACATTCCAGCCCGAATTAATCCTCCCCCTCCGCAATAATTGTATCTTTCAACAATGTTAGAATAAAAGTATCTAGTATCTTGTTCTCAATAGATCAACACAGGACCTGAGTCACTCTCCGAATTAAACTGAGAGTGAAGAATGAGAAGAAGAGTTAATGCAAGAGTACAGAAATTCACTGTTGTCTCATCCAGGGAGAATATTCTTTTATTTATGCTAAACGGGCTCCTTGATTAAGAAACCAGCACACAAAGAGTCGTTTTGTATAGAGTCTTAGACATCTGTGCACTATTCAGCAAATACTGTCACATCTGCTGGGGTACTATGTTCTGAAATTAGTTGAGGCACAGTAGTGTTTTTCCACTTTGGAACTGACAGAGCTGGATATCGATTTTGTTCAGGAACCGTAGCCCGTGGGCAGCTTGGAACAACTATTCTTCATATTAAATTCTGTATTAAATTTGATTTCAGAGATTTGGGACCCCTCTATGATGATCATTAAGATATCTATCATTATACCAGTTTACAATAACACCATTTCCATTTATTATATTCCTAGTTATCTTAACACAATGGGACAAATGACATTTCGTAAAAGAGATTAGTATTCTAATAACAGTAATTAAATCTAATTGCTAAGTGTTCAGTTCCTTGAAAAAACTCATTTCATTAGTTTTTCTGAATTAACTTTGTAATGGGTCTATCCGTGATCCTTTACTAATCTTCTTTGGAAAAACTTTCTTTTCAATGTTGTTATATTGAAAACTTTCTCTCGCGAAGAAGAAGATACGGTTTATGTAAATGAAGACTTATATTTAAGCATTAACTTTTAAGTACGAGTGATTAGATGAGAAGCTAGAGGTTAGTGGTTAGCGGAAAGTAGCTGAGAACTAGTTGAGAGTTGCTTGGCGATTAATTGCATGGTAATTAAAGATTGCTAATTGACTATTTAGTTAATAAGTTATATTGAATAATAACGACCAGAGGTCGAATAGCTGAGAAAGGAATTACGGTAATTCAGACTGTAGATAACCAAAGAGTTCTAAGCATAAGAAAACTGAATTATTCTTAATTATAAGATATTCTTTTTACCATATAATAAATAGGTAAATATAATAATAAAATATTAAATTAAATAAATAATTTACCCTATACTTAATAGAGTGTGCATTTCCTACCCTGGATTGTTAAAAAAAGTTAAAGAGTAATAAATTAGATTTCTTCTGGTCTTTCTTCTAACCCCCAAACTCCAATAAACGGGACGGCCCACTTATGATCCTTCGTATAACTGATATTTTTATATCTTTTTTTTTAAATGGTGAGGGTTAAAAGAACGCAATGATTGTATCGTAATTTTGGAAGTATTTTTACTTCTTTTATTAATTTTTATATCAAACTTTACTGTTATATCTTCTCATGCTTTGTACAATATTCAATATTTTATCTGAGCTAACATGTAAATGTTCCCACTAAACGTTGCTAAATTAATTTTAAAAGTGAATCAAAATAAGCAAACACTGCTACAGAAGCAAAGAGGTGAACCACAGTAACATATAAAAAAATGCACTCAGATAAAAACACTAGTGAACACCGTTAGTTTTAACGAAAAATTATATTTCTCTAGAACTGAAGTAACACACACAATTGATTTAAGTAAAAGTAAAAGCTTCCAACAGTGCAATGAGGGCCAATCGATTGCTGAGTACTCTAGGTTAAACACCTCAAACAGATTATAGTTAAAGAATGAAAAAAAGATCAAACTCTCAACCTTCCTACTTCCATTGAATCTTAAAATTACTTTCGAATCAGCTCAATAAAAATTTATTTCATTTCATCAAGAATTAGTTTTTATAGAAATAGGAAACATAGGATACTCACAGTTCTCTAAACGGGATGAATCATTAAAACATATTAACAATTTACTTAAACATTTTGAAGAAACTGAAAAATGTTCCTTAAATAGTTTTACATCAATATGTAAATGTGCATCAAAGTTTTTTCGTTAATTATAAACACACACAAGTATCTTAAATAAGCGCAATAAGCAGTATATTATTTTGTATATTAAATTTGCCGATTTATTTTAGTTAACTATTGCAGTTAGAAACATAGAATATTTATCTAGTTAAATCACGAATTGAAATAAAGTTATAAGATTATAATCAGAGCATATTTTTAAATAATTAGGAATACAAAAATAGTATGTGACGAGACTTGGGAACAAGATGGTGTTTTGAAAACGACGATGATTCTCATTAACAATAACCACAAAAAACACATTAAGTTTTTGGTGTTTGTTACGTGGCATTTTAATAAATATGAAAAGTGCACAGCTCAGAAAAGTATATGAACTGTAAAATATTCCAAAGTTTCGTAGATTATCACGTATATCTGACACACATGCACAATTTCATGTGAGTATGAATGAAGCTTTTTGACCACTGTTTCTACCACTGTTAATCATAATGGAGAGACCAAAATTTCTAAAAATGTGGTAACGCTCGAATAAATCCTTTTTCACACGGAATATTTACGATACTTGTATTTCTAGTTTTTAATCGAATCTCACAAGCATCACACTCACCTGCGTCGCTGCTTAAAATTGTAATTTTGCATTAGTCGAAAATTTTGCTCTTTTCTTTCTTCCACTTTTACTTTGAAGAGCTCCCGTTATTTAAAAAAAAGCGATGACGGTAAAAAGTTTAAAGAAAAACAAAACATTTAAACCGCGAAAGTAATTTTAAAATGGAATAAAACGAAGAAAAAAAATCACATTCCGTAAAGTCTTAGAAAATCTAGCCGGTAAGTTGGAAAAAAAAAACTGAAAAAAAGAATCTCTCTTTTTTTTTTCCTTCTTTCATTTTTCTTTCGGTTTTCTTTCTTCTTGTTTCTTTCTTTTTTGTTATCAGCAGATGATTTTTCTCCTTCTTTTCTTTGAACACAACTAGGAATCCACATTATGCAGCGATTAAGAATATGGCTTTTTTCCCTCCTTTTCTTTCTATATATCTTTACTTCCATACATCTTTTCTGATTCCATTTCTTGCATTCGTAACCCCTCAAGTAGAAGGTCAGTGATTTTGATATGAGGACAAATATATATATATATATATATATATATATATAAAGAAAAAAAGAGAAAATACATCCAGTTTTGTTAGTTTGGTAAGGGCATTTTCGTGGCATTTAGTAGAATTGTTATAAAATTTTATTTTTCTTTCTACTTTATGCTGTTGTACTATTTTCTCATTTTTTAAATTTTTTTTTTATTTTACCAAAAAATACACTGAAAAGGGAAATTGTAGAGGTTACTATGGATAGATTTAAAAAAAAATGTATTTACTGGGAATAAATTTCTTAACAAATAAATACTATTTAAGTGTTTTTTCGTAAATAAGCTTATTTTACCATTATTTCTTGTAAAACACATTTTAGAGAAATATAAATAAACGGAGTGATTTCAATGCATAAAAGTAAAAAAAAAAAATATTTTTCATGTCATTTTGCTGGACATGGAATGCTACTCTTAAGATAGGTCTACTTCCTTGAAAATAATCCATGTGTCTGTCAGTTTACAATCTGTGTTTAAAAATGATATTTTTGTATCGAACTTCAAACACTTAAAAAACGGTATATCTAATTTATTTCAACCTTCATTTAAGGGATAGGAAAAACAAAATGAACTTGAACATATAAAATGTGTTATATTCAAGCCCACTTGTATAGTAACCATTGTTTCGAATTTTTTAAAATATTAAATATATTGTGTAAGCGTTCCATTTTTTAAGGTAATATTCCACAAATGCTGAGTAATTAACATCAAATCTTCGACTTTGTGCAAAAGTAATTAAAACTTAAAACTGTTACGGACTTCAATTAGATGTGAAAAGAATTAGTTAAATACAATTATCTAAACTTATTTTACAAACTTATTGACACACTATTGAGAAGAATAAGAACTAAGCTATACACATCCAAAAATCTATTCACATCGATCCTTTTTAAAACATAACATATTAACCGCATAAAAGTTTTATAATCAAATTATTAAGACAAATTATCAGTAAAATCATTCTACAAAGAATACTCAGATTCTTAACATGAGTTGAAGTATATATATATATCCTATCTTGTAATATCTACAATACTCACCTTTTAGGATGTAACCACATCTTCATTAAACCGACTACAGAACTTTGAATGTTTTCACTAAAAGGATTTCTATTAGACATTTTTATAAAACAACTTTTGAACGAAAAAATTTATGAATAATAATTAGTTCCAGAGTCTATATCTCCAGCATTTGATTAATTTTTCAATTGAGCTCATCAAGAAGCCTATATGTCTGGGCACCAATAATTTATGTGCATTTTGGTGATCCATTTTTCTTGATATCTGTATGTTCTAGAAAAATGTCCTTACGCTCAGATGAGGTTATTGTTTATATCTTCATTACCGTTTATGCTCTGTTATGAATATCTTATAT
Organism: Trichonephila inaurata madagascariensis; assembly: GCA_019973955.1. Lineage (NCBI taxonomy): Eukaryota > Metazoa > Arthropoda > Arachnida > Araneae > Nephilidae > Trichonephila > Trichonephila inaurata. The sequence goes on along the minus strand of BMAV01018605.1, from coordinate 840,750 downwards.
TTAATTTCATTCTGCATCTCAACATTTAACAATGAGTTAACAAATTTGTAAAGTTTAAATTTACTATTTTGAGTCTATGATATATGTATCTAATATACTCGCACATTGTTTGTTAATGAATGTATTATAGTACGTAATTTTGGAAATTTTTACAACCTGTTTAAAATGTTTCGACTTTTAATGAATTGTAATGTAATTTCTAGAACTGCTATAAACTAATCTTTATATTAATGAAAGATTTCTTTTTTTTAACTTTTAGTTCATGAAATATTTGCTTAATTAATTTGCTTATCATACTACATTGTTTCATCTTTATTTTTATATATCGAATAATTTAGTGCCTCGAATTAGTATTTCAAATACATTAATGCATTGAAAGTAAAGAAAAAAAAAGTAAAGTAAAAGAAAAGAAGTAAAGACAACAAAAAAGTATTAAAAACAATGAAGCATATTTGTAATTTTGTTTCTTTTTGATTCGCAATTTTTTTCTTTTTATGGATTTAATAATAGTTTTTATTACGTATTTTAAATCCTTGGTATTAATGTCATTATACTTTTAACTAAAATAAATCCATTTTTCATACGTAGATTCAAATACTTACTTCAACTTTTCATTTTAGTTAAGACTTAAAAAATTTTCTCCCTTTAAATCTGTAATCAAACTTCTCCCTGTTAAATTGTCAGAATAGAAAAAAAATCCCCAATGTCAGATTAAAGAAGAGAAAAATATATAAATTTCAGCTAGAATAAGATGCAACCTCTACAGTTCCTTAGTGCTGCGTAGAAAATATACTTTCGATTATAATTGTTCAGTTGTAACTAATATTAATACAATCTAACATTTTTATATTCCCATTTAAATAAAAATTTATGAGAAAATAAGACTCAAGCTAAAAGACTGTTTGAAAGTAATGTTACACACACACAGCTATAGACTTAATCCTTCTAATATCTCTTAAGGTTTTTTTTTTCTTGCCTATTACACCTTTTTTTCTGTCACATAGTTTTCCCTGAAAACAATATATTCACATATCGAATTTCGTGTTGATAGAATTTAAATAGCTTTACCCAGAGGGTATGTTTAGGGATCACCTACCCCTTTTCTATCGCTAGGTTACGGATATAAATCACACGTAGACATAAAATTCTCGTTTTCACACATGGGCATTTTATTTTTGTTTCTTAAGAAGGGAAAAAACGGATTTTTCAAAAATATATAAAGTTATTTTATTTCTGAAACACCTAGGTACGAGAAATAAGTCACGAAGAAAATTCTTCCTGCGTGAAATTTGATTGAAAGTCTCAGAACCGAAATAAAACAAGCACCACGTATATGAAATAACTTGGTAGCATCATTGAAATGCAATTATGCATCGTATAGGTTTTATGAAAAGTATACTTTGAGAAAAATACGGAGAAAATGCTTTATAATTCCCATGAAATTTAAAACTACACTTGTAAGTAAACAGCCTTTTTAAAATGATGATTTTGCCTCTAAAATGTTTTAAAAGAAACCATTTCCAGTTCAATGAGTGTTAATCCTTCAGCAAATTTTGAGAATTCGACAAGCATAAATCTCACGTTTCAGAAAGAATGCTCCTGTGAAATGCTAATTAATAGAAGCTTTAATTGGTTCGATGAATAATATTCAGTGAAAGAAAGCAAAACAAAGTGTTAAAATGGCATTGAATAAAAGTATGGTTTGCTAAAAAATTAGATTTTAAGATTAGCGAAAGAAACTCTTTTGAAAAATCTGTTTTATGAAAAATATTATTTAAGGCAAAATTTACTAGTGTTTACAATGTTGAGATTGCTAGTCTCATGCTAGATTGTCTTGAAATTTAATGGCAACATATTTAGAACAAGTGAAAGAGTATATTTATTAACGTCGCACTATAAAGAAACACGAGAACTACTGGCTATAGACCTCGTAATTTTGAACCATGGTCAAGAGATGACGACACCTGGGCTGGCATCCACTTAGACCGTTGCATGCATGTCAATGCCTTATTCACCCATTGGTGAATAATGCAGTGATATTCAACAATCAAATGTTCGACGTCTGTTTGAAATAAACTAATGAAACCATTGTTTTTTACCCATCATATTTGAAGCACCTTCAGTTGTTACTGGGAAAATTTTTGCAAATCAATTTCTTTCTCAGCAAGTGAATTTTTAACAGCCGTACAAATATCTGTGCCCTTTGTAGCTATTAGAAACTATGTTACCGCAATTAATTCTTTCTTAATGACGTTTCCAACTCAATATCAAGTAAAAACAGCTAAATGTGCAGATGTAGTGACGTCAGCTCTTTCGTCAAGGCATAGCAATATAAAAGGAGCGGATTGAATGTCATTTTTTTTTTGTTAATCTGTTACATTTCCAGCCAGTTTTCAGATTTTTTCTTTTATTTTGTTTCTAGACAGAGGAATATCTTTGATACGCTGAATTATCTTATCTTTTTTACCAAAATCATCAAAAAGTGAGGACGCGCATGCTAACCAGGCTTCCTTCAAAAACCTTTCCTCTTGCAAAGGTTTACTATGTCGACCAATGAAATTTGCACCAGAGAAACTTACTTCGTATAGCAATTTTTGCTAACATATTTAGTCAGAGAGTTGACTGTTTATTTCTGTTTTCTATTACACTTGCAATGAATTCTTTTTGCTCTAGTTTATTTTTTTGACACACACTAGTTTGTCACTTTTGCTAATCAGGCCATATTTCTCGGTCCACCGAGTTTGAAATTTTCTGTTACACTTACTATCTTGCATTTGTTTTTTTCAGCATGTTAAATAACAGTTAAAAATTGTACATATAACACATAAACATAAAAATTCAATTGTGTAAGCGAAATTGACTATGCTATGCGTAGATAAACTTCGTATCAATAGCAATTGTAGTCAACAACGTAGCTAAGGCAAGACAATAACTAACGAGTATGCTCCCCGCCGCCCTGCTACAGATCACTCGTGTTTATTCGTAATACTTCATATTGAACTTAGTTCAGTGTTTCTCAAAGTGTGGGGCGCCCCCCTCCTGGGGGGGCGATAACCCTGCAAGGGCGAGCATATTGAAAATAAAAGGTTTAAAAAAATAATTTTTTGGAATGAAGTAAAACAAAATGCTTTCTGACAAAATAAAAAATACACATTTACACTGATATAATTTATATATATCATCTGGTTTTCCACTTTCAAAAGATTCCACTTCAAACGCTCATTAGCTATCTTTGATCCTAAAACCAAATAAAATAAGACCTTTTCTTTGCTTTGCTGTAATCCCACAATGAGAGATTTTTTTTTATTACATTTCTTTTATATAACCCCTGAAATGCTACTTTTCATTATCATCTTTTTGACCATCAAACTTACTGGTATGTTTAACTCCGTCTTTTTTTCTTTTAGGAAAGCTGTAAATAATATTTTTCTGATGCTTTTTT
>BMAV01018605.1:814621-825948 GCA_019973955.1 Trichonephila inaurata madagascariensis | reverse complement strand
TATATATATATATATATATATATATATATATATATATATAGGTTACACGACTATATCATTATAGAGTAACAGTATTCAGTATTTGCACATGACGCCTTTTGATGTTTGATGGAAGCGAAATAGCTACTTGTAATTCTTCAGACACGAAATTAGCAATCTTGCCACTATATTATAGTACGACTATATGATTTAAAAAAAGTTATTGAAATAATAATTTGCCATATATTCTCCTCACAAACAAATTACGAATTGATTTTCTCTAAAAATACAAAGTAATGACTCTTTCTCACACATATATTTTATAGAAAGGATAATTAAAGTATAATAGAGCAATACTGTAAGGAAAAATATCTTCAAAACAGCAACAAAGCATGTTAACAAGACTATAACCACACTCGAACCATTTAAGTTATACATTTAGTCCCTCCACGTTTGTCTGTTAAAATAGCCTTCAAGAACTATGTTGGTTGAAATATTATTAAAATTTAAAAGAATTTATGAAAGAAAAGTAATGTAAAAAAAACAACCTTATACATGTATTCATGTCTTGAAATGAAGAAAACTTAATTATTTCAAACGTTTTGTGTTTCACACTTTATTTTATATATATTTTCAAAAATATCTCAATCTTAAAATTAGTAAAAAAGTATTCAAAAGAAATCTGTCAAAAATTCTTCAACAGAAAATTCTGGAAGTGAAAAAAAATATGTGATCTATTTTTGTGAAAATGTTGTTCTCTTTTTTTCTGCGAGCAAAAAGTAAATGCAATGATGTTGCTGAATGAGATTGCTTATTAATGCCATACTTAGAAGTAATATGAGAGCTGATTTCAGAATGGGATGATGACTCATAATAAATTTTTACAAGAGAGAGAGAGAGAGAGAGAGTATATAGGGCTTAAATGATTTATATCTTTGTATAAGACGTAATTACTTTTTCGTGGTGAAGACGATCTATTTTACTGAGGATAGTGTAAATTTTTGAAAGTTATAAAGTTCAGCACTTATAATGAAGCGAAATTTTGCTAGAAATATTTAACTGGTGCAATTTTTTAAAAACACCCAAAACATTAATCAGAATTTACGTTTTCTTCAAAATCTATAAGATATACAAGTAAATGTCTAAGAGTCTTTTGTTCTTTTAAAAGCTAATGAATAAATCAATATGATTTCATAACATCCAATATGGGTAAAAAATACAAAAACATCAAAAGAGCAATTATTGTTTTTAAATGTAAACTGAAAGAAGAAGGAATACTTAATAGAGATTTCAATATTTACTAAGCATTTAGCAAAAAAAAATTATTAAGTAGGAAACAGAAAAAGGAATAAATAAATAAATAAATAAAATATGAAAGGAACTACATTATATTTTACATAAAGAAATAGGCGCATATCATAGTTTTCATATACATAGTTCATTTAATATCATTTGGTCTTCAGTTGTTACTCACATCTTTTATTTCTTTGTTAATGAAAAAAAAAGCTTTTATATTATAAACCTATATTTAGCTAAGAAAATGTTAGACTATTCATTACTGCCATGATTAATTCCGGAAGGAAAATTAAAAAAAAGCGGTGTGAAGGTGTTGTCTAAACTTGATTACTTTATCGTTATTTCTGATGAAAATCTGGCTGGATTCAAATAATAGGATAATGGCTAAAGAAATTGCTTTTATGTGTCGGGAACCTGCCATGTAGAGAGTCAGATGCACGTTAAATTTGTCGAGGTTCAAATTCATCACATTGGTGTATTGTGGAAGTTTAAAGAGTCGGATGCCAACACACCCAAATGGCTCATTTGACTATGGTTCAAAACTACGAAGTGTGTTGTCAGTAGCCTTCATATTGCTTCAGAATAGCCTTCATATTGCTAATGAACATTAAAGCAATCAATGTATGACGCCTGGTTAAGTGCCGAGGAAATGTCCTTGAATTAGTAATTTTCCAATCTCCAAGCTACCACTCTAAGTGTTAGTTGGTGTAGCCTGTATATTTTAAGTGACGATTTAGATAAAAATGAAAGATTCTCCAAAATATTTAATCGAATCAGATGTGCTATTTAAAATATTACACTCAGTTGTCTTTTCGAATATATAGTACTAATTAAAATCTTTCTTTTGAAGCTATTATAACTTCCAAACAGCGTATAAAGCAAATTTTATCACACCGCTTACGTAACTATTCCAGTTAATTAATTACTGGTTTCAAATATGTTATCTTACACAACCATTTTTTTCATTTTGAGAAAAAAAAATGTAGTATTTTTATATACTAGAGATTCAAAACATCTTTTTATTGTGAAAAACTGCTCAAAATAAAAATTCGGAAGTGATAACCTCCGAACGGTTTTGAAACATATGTTCTTAACGTTCCAAAACATGATAAACGTATTCAAGACTGCAAGTGAAACCAATTGCGCGGACTTCTTTGCGTGACAAGGATGCAAGGAGGTATGGATTTCGAGATTTTTATAAGGTTAAAAAAGAGGTTCAACCTGAGCATCGGGATCCAGTAACAGTGCGAAGCCTCACGCAATGAAGAAAAGTGCGGAATTTTTCCGATTGGTGTTCATGGGAAATCTATAACTGACGTTATTTATTTGCCGACCAGTCCCAGATATACAGCTACAGTTGTGCGAGATAAAATACTAAGATAGTGGGAAAGTATTGATCACAGCTCTATGGATATAATTACGCTATCTGGTACATTAATCCTCGTGCTCTTCTTTTGACGCAAATGACCCTCTGAAGCGCGGTCGCAAATGGTATTTGGGAGCTATTCATAGATATTAGACAACTATTCTTTCATGTATTCTTTGGAATTCCCGATACAGTTAAGAGCATGTTGCACAGATTCTGTTGAAATGGAAGATTTACGCTTTTACGTTCTCTTTACAGACTCAAATGACTTTTTTATTGTTATTTTGTACATTCGGAACAGAAATTTTCTTAGAAACATTTTGGTTAAGGCTTCATTCCAGGGATCCATATTTCATATCATTTCCTATATTTATCCATGAAACTCAACTCTTTAATTTTACGTCAATGCTTTTTTTCAATGAAAATTGACTGATTTGCTATAAGTGGCCTGTCACTAAAGTTGATACCTTGGATCAGTTGCAAAATAAGAACATTCTGAAAATCTTTCGAGCAAACATTTATAGCAGTTAATGAGAAATCAGATAGAATGAAACTATAAATTATTATTTTGATAGATAAGAAAACGATTCCCCCCCCCCCAAAAAAAAATAAAAGTGTAAGCACAAACTATTTATATGTATGGTATTTTAAAGAAACTTTTCAAGAGGTATGTTCTAATTATGTGAAAGACAAATCACAAATTCTAGAACCATTGCAACAAGATCATAAGATTTACACATCCACTGCAAAAAAAGCCTAATATAAACATATTTTTTATCAGTTATAAATCCAATTTGAAGTATATACTTTTTTAAACATTGAATGCTTTCAGTTGTTTATTTCAATTAGAGAGAAACGTCATTTAACAGAAGTCAATTTAAGTTAAAATTGTGAACCACTGTCAAATGATACAAGGTCTATATGTTTTTTTTTCTTTACAAATTTGAAAATCTGTATGAAAAATTTCAGCTTAACGACCAAGTACTGAAAAAGAAAGAAAAGGCTGCTTTTTCATTAGAATTTCAATGGAGCTATAGTACCAGGGGTATTAGCAATGAAAGTCACTATTGATAACTTCCCGAAACTATAGTGGTGGCTTTTAAGGTATACGACTACGTTTCGGAACCGTGATTTTAAAAAAAGCGCATAAATGGATAATTTTCATGATATTTAGTGTCACTCAAATTAGAATACACGTGTAAAATTGTTTTAAGGACATTTTTTGACAAAAAAATTATTTAAATACAATATTTTGGCAAAAAATTAACTTAGAATAATCTTTTTTCAAACTGTTCTCCTTTTTTGAAAAATGCTTCTATTATAATAATAATTTGCCTGTATATAGCTCAGACCTCTCTACAGAGGCTCAACTAGAATTTTTGAAAAAATTAACATTATTTTCAGAGTTACCACCCATTGAAATAATTATTGGCATTTTTTTCTTAAAATTGCTCCCCTCTGTTGTCGCGTAAATATGAATAAACTCACTTCTAAGTTATATATTTAAAAAATTTTAGTTGAGCCGTTGTAGAGAGGATTAAGCTATTTACAGGCAAAATATTATTATAATAGAAGCATTTTTCACAAAAAGAGAACATTTTGAAAAAAGATTATTCTAAGTTAATTTTTTGCCAAAATATTGCATTTAAATAATTTTTTTTCTCAAAATGTCCTTAAAACAATTTTATACATGTATTCTAATCTAAGTGACACTAAATATCATGAACATTATCCATTTATGCGCTTTTGCAAAATCACGGTCCGAACGTAGTCGGGGATACCTAAAAAAATACACTAAGAAAGAAGCAATCTAAGAGTATCATGTTTAGTCAATAAATGAAAAACTATTTTTAAATCATGCTTATAAAAATTGTATAAATTACTTCTTTATATAATTTTGCAACTATCTCGGGATTTTTTTTTTTTTATAAAAATGTTTTGCTTAACATATTCAGACGTTTTAAAAATTGGAGAGTATATAGTTAACCCCTGTATAACATGGTACTTTTATAGCTCGGATTCATTCTAATACGGTTTGAGAATAGGGAGTATCCCCGTATAACAACGTGCTTTGAGAGCATGAATTCACTCTAACACGGTTCGGGAATGGGGTAAAATCTGTGCAGCATGAAGTGTAATAAAAACTATTTAAAGAGAGTATTATTTACAGCAGCTCAAAATAAACGCTCTAAAATTTTTAAGTGTGAAAGATGCCGCATTCAACGCTTTCTTTTTTCATTCGAGTACGTACATTCAGACTATCGTGAAAAATTAATACTTAAGTACATTTTAAAACTGTAAGTTTTTGTCTCTCTTTTAGTTACACAGATAAAAAAATCGAGTAAATATTACTCAACATTATTTAAGGAAATTGTAATTACTTTTTTTACAATCAGTAGAATTAAAATATAATTGACGAAATTAAGAAAATTTCTCTTAAAAGATAATTAGTAACGGTTAATTGTGCTTAATAATGAAGAATAAAAAAATGTTTAATTCTTTTTAATATGTATTACTTCTTAAGAATATTTTAATAAAAATATTTATCTTATTTATGAAAATATAATAGTATGTTTTTTCGTAATTTTTGTAATCTTGCTTGCTGTTTCCTATTTGTTCTTCCTTTCGTATTGCAGGGACTGCATAACACAAGAAATTCTTGTAAATAACTCCTGTGTTATACTTGGGCTATATATCTATATTATGATTTTTTATAAATAAATATGCTTGAATCAAGGAAATTTTTATGTAAATATGACTTTATTTGCTTGTACGAGAGCTTTTGAATTAACATATATGTATATTATTCTGTAAAAACTAAAAAAAAGGAACATGTAATATAATTTTGCAGAATATCTGTTTTTATGCAAACTACTTACATCGCTTTTAGATTTCATTTTTCTTAGATATATTAAACTCTTAACTTATTTAGGACGTGAGAAATGAATTTTAAATTGTGAAAAAATATTTATAGTATTTCAATATTCTGTTGAAGGGTATAAATGTAAATCCTGATATATACAGTCGAACCTGTTTTTGTGCGGTCTTTTTTTATGCGATTTCCTTTTTGTGCGATTTTATTTTTGTGCGATATTTTTTTTATGTGGTGTATGAATTCCAATGTCTTTGGAGTCACTGTAATGTTTTCTATCTATTTACTAGTGGCGTAACGGTGAATGTTAGGATCCCCCAGGGGGGGGGGTTTCGCCTTTAATATTTTATAATTTGGGTAAATACGTATTTATCGTTAGTCTAGCCTTGGGCTCCTAGAGTCCTGCCCCCCTCAGTGATGTGGGGGTGTACGTTAGGCCACTGAAATGTAGACATTTCAAGACGCTATGTTCATTTGTTATAAACAGTCTCCCGACAATGCGCATTCAGTTGCTTTCTCAACACTCCAGCAGCCCGCACTTGATTGAAGACGAAACTTTCAATGACAGTGACATTATCAATAATTTGATAGACTATGAAGACGGACAAGAACCGGATTCTTTGAGAGTGGATAAAAATATGCAGGGATCCAGCTTTCCAATATAAATTAGAAAATTTTTTCTTAAAATAGATACCAGTTAAGAAAGGAGTATAAAATTCCAAAAAGGGCCTCAATCATGTATAGCTAGTTATCGTGACATTTATAAGCAATTGACCACCGTCTTTCATCTCAAATCTTATATCTTACTTTATGTTGCCAAAAAATAAATCAATTGAAATTGCACCTTTAAGTGAGGAGAAAGCGCGCGATTTTGAACTTATTCATTACAGGACATTGGATTACGATGAGTAGCGATGAATTATGTATGTGCATTTTAAAGACTAATCCGTATATACAAATAAAAATCATATGTTTTTAAAATGTTTCCATGTGTAATGTTTAACTATTTATTTTGTTATGGAAGTACTCTTTCATAAATTTCGTAAATAATTGGCATATTTTATAAATGCGACTTTTTTTATGCGGTCCCTATCTACCGCATAAAAAAATTTGTAGTATTTCCACGAATTAGTTTATTATATGTAAGACTTTATGAAATGTTTGAATATTTTTTTTTGTGCGATTTTTTTATTCGACCCCTATCTACCGCACAAAAACAGGTTCAACTGTATATCAAACAATAATATGTATGGGCAATATAAAAGAAATTGCGGATTTCTGTATATATTTAATTTCATTGCTTTAAAACCAGCATCCACAGAAGTGAAGCTCAAAATTACCCTATGGTGCATTGTTGATAAATTTTACACAAAAAATAAACAAAAGCAGAAAATCGAAGAGTAATTTCAAGCATGATTTCTCAAAGCTCGAAGAAAATTAAAGTGGGAGAAAAAAAAAATCAAGAAATCGTATCAAATGAAATAAATGGAATGTTTTTTCAATTACAGAAGCAAATAACTGTTTAAGTTCAAAATCTGGAACAAGCAATCATGCAAGCTTTTTAAACAATCGTAGATACGAATTAAGGAAATTTTCAATATTGGCAGAGCGCTCCACGTTGTTTAAACAAGTGCTGGTGAAAACCATCTGCGGCAGCCGCTGCTTTTAATTCTTTTCTTTCCAGTCAAGGGAGCTAAATCATTGGAAGTGAAGTCAGCGGTAGAAGTTAAAAGTTAATGATTGCAAATCTCAGCGGACTTTTCATTTCTTGCGTGATTTACTAAATTATTTGGAGCAAGATTTGTGCTGAGTTGAAAAACAGAATTGAAAAATAAATGCTACGGTTCGACGAGAGATAGCACACATAAAAAGAAAATGAAAGGAATATTGTTATTTAAGAACAGACGTTTTCCACATGAAAAGAGATCTATTTCCATGATTACTGCGCAAGATGCTACTCCTCCGGGAAGAACTTCCAATTCTTGTTCCGGAATATTTTAATTTAACTGACATTTTATGACCATTCGTAAAAGCCTCTTTTTTTCTTTTCAGCGGAACGTGTTTACATTGAAAATGGGACAAATTAATATGAAGGTAGATTTTAAAGATTGGTTTCCCGAAAGTGTCCTTTAAAAAACAAAATGCCTTCTTTAAAAGACTTACGCGAGCAAAGCTTTTAATCTTTTTTAAGAAATTAATTATTTAGTGTTAACAGAAAGCTCTCTGTTATAAAATTGCATTTTCTTTTATGTTGTTGCTTTTTGGAGATGATCATGGTTACTTGAAGTTGAATTTTTTTTGGTCTGCTGAGAGATTTATATTTCTTAAGGCACATGTGTTTTATTTATAATACTTTTAAGTAGTTGAATTTTTTTTTAAAGTCATACTGTAAATTTGTGCTTTTAGGTAAGTTTTCACTCTGCATTATAATTTTTCATTCAATTTGTTTTGAAAATCATTAAAATATTAACACGTATATGCTATTTGAATTTTTCCTATAATCAATGGATTTGGAGGTAGTAAAAGTGAAACGTGAAAAGGATTTCTACATTAACTTAAAATGTAGATTATTTTCCCCTATTACGTAACAGTTAAGTTCCATTTGCTTGATTATCAGAAGTAACTCAAATGCAAAAAGATCTCGAAAAAAAAAAAAGTGGAAATATATTATTTATTTTTAGATTATATATTGCTGCAAGAGTAATTGTAAATTCGCTCTTAGTTAATTGATTGTTTATTAAAGTTGTACTTCAAAGAAACGCAAAAGCTATGGGCGTCAGACCATGTATTTCGTAATCTCTGTCAAGTGACTCGGACGACACTTGAGCTGGCACTCCACGCTCAAAACCTTCACATCTCGCTAAAGTAATGGTGTTGAGCCTAGACAAATGAAACGAAAACTAACCCCTCTACTAGGAGGGTCTTTAGTGGCATCAGAATTGGAACTCTCGACTCAACAGAAAAATGCAACGCTTGTCTTCGGCCATGATCACGGTCGCCGTAGACGCTTGGTAATGATCGCGGACTCGTGGCCAGTCAGTCGTGAGTTTGAATTCTGGTGGCACTGAAGATACGTCGTGTAAATCTTTCGTGGCTTGAAGTCCTCAAGTCGGTGTGGTGTGGATGATAGGAGAGTAGGGTGTTAGCCTTGACCTTGGCTCAAAATTACGAAATCCATCACAAATAGTCCTAGTGCTGCTTTAGAATTTGACATTAATCAAAAATAAGATCAAATCAAATCTACCAGTCAGTTACCATGGCCACAATATACACTCTTAAAGGAAGGTCCAGAATTAAAAAAAGAAGCAGGAATTTTACAAAAATCCTGGTAATATTTGTACAAGAAAAAAATAAGGAAAATATAGCAAGGAAGAACTCATCGCTTATAAGAATGACGTCCATGTTATTCTCAAGATTCCTCATCCATTTATCAATTGAAATTAAATTAATTAAAAGATGCTGTGACAAGAGCAAATTCCTCTCTACGATCTTTCTCTCAATATTACTGAACGTTTTATTTCATAATCATTGTAATCTAAGTCAATACTTTGTAAGTTAAACCTGAAAAACTTATTTGAAAAATATGGCTATTTGAGCTACCCTACGAAAGTATTCTGACTAGAAAAACGATACGTGTTTATAATTAAGAAATATAAACTACATATAGAAATATCAATTAAAATTCACGGTAAATATTTGCGATGATAAATATAGCACAAAAGGAGAAGTAAGATTGATTTCACTATTTTTCTCCCTGTGAATTTCTTTTTTTAAACTCGTTCTTCTAATGCCTTTTACCTTGGAATTTTCCACGTATTTCTTGAGAATTGAACACTTGGTGAATCAAGTACGCATGTTTGTATATAGGATTTCTATATCGTCATTTGGTCTTAGTTTTATTTGATATGTGAGCTCTTTGGGTATGTTTAAATTGGGAAAAAATAAAATGTATTTATTAAGTATGAGTAATTATCGTTTAAAATAAATCAATTCCTTTCAGTAATAGTTTTTAAACTTTCATTTTCAAGATGGATGCTTTAGAATATTCCCATAACAATACAGTTTTAAGAACGATCTAGTTTTTAAAAAAATATCTATGAATTTATAAAATTTGCTTTATGGAACACCTGCAAATTTTTCTTTCTCTTACAAACTTGAAATTTCAGTTCCCTTTAAAACAATTTCTTATCACTAAAATCTGATGCTGATTTCTCCGTTAGCAACCCTTTATGCACGAACTCGTATTTCCAATGCCATTTATTTGCTCTTCGTAAATGTGAATCGAAGGAAAAGTAGCCTTTATTCGATGTTAGCTTAACTATTCTAATTTAATCCAACTTGTTGGAAAATGCATGTTTTGAAATAGATTTAAGTATATAATTATGCATCAGAGTTGATGAATTTTCTAAATATATAAATTTCTTAGAAATTTGCATTTACATTAACAGTAAGCTGTTTCGCATGCAGCGTAGTGCTATTTCTCCACTAATAAATATAGAATTTTACTTATCTTCAGTAAAGAATTAATTTGGAATCTTATTTCACCATCTGCACTAAACTCGAAGCGTCTTTGGTAAAATTCCACTTTGCTTAGAAGTTATTTTAAATATTGAATTAATGCAGAAATTTAATATGACATGATTGAACGATCCAAAATTTTAATAAAATGATTTCTTGGATTCTTAAGACTTCACATTTTCTAGGGGAAGCGTATTATTTAAAACTTTGAACTGTTCATGAAGGAGGTCTTTAAAGTAAGGTAAATCAGGGAATTGAGAAATTAATCAAATAGATTTTTAAGAAGAGTTTTAAATGCCTAAAGATAAAAGTTTAAGTATTAAAGTATTTTTTGTTATTCTAAATGAATTTATATTCGGAGGCTTAACGACGGGAGAGTCCATTTCTATTCATAATTGAAGCGTCATTTAGTAATGAAATTTCAATAAGTATGAGCATCAATTCACTAATATATTGATACAATCACTTTAAATAACTAAAATTTGATTTTTTTTTAAAAAAAAAAATTAAAGTTTTAATTTCCCAAATTTCCATTGTTTTAAACTGAAATCTAACATTTTCTATTGTGTGGGGATACTTTATATATAAATTTTCTTAAGTACCTTTAATATTAGGTTGGGGAAAAAGAAATCCATTTGTTTTGCATGAAAATCACGACTTTATTTAACATGCTTCCGATTGTCCGATTTGGGTCAAATATGCACCATTTTATTGTATAGTTTGTTACCATTTTAAAAGTTGCTTCATAATGCCTCTCTCATAGAAGTCTTGATCCGTATTGGCGAAAACCTCTAGTAATCGATTTTCACAATCTTCTCTTGATCCCAATTTCTTACCACTCAGGAAGTTTTGCAATGTGAGAAAAAGGTGGTAATTGCTTGGTGCCAGGTCCAGACTACATGGTGGATGCACTAAAATTTCCCAAGTTCCCAGAGTTTCTGGCGAGTCACTACAGAAGTGTGTAGCCTGGCGCTGTCTTGATGGAACACAACACCTCTTCTGTTGGCCAATTCTGGCCATTTATGGTCAATCGCTAGCTTCAAACAGACCAGTTGTTGACAATAGAGATCTGAATTTAGTGTTTGGCCCTACGGAAGCAACTCCTAATAAATTATTCCTTTCCAGTTCCATCAAATACACAGTAGAACCATTATGGCCGTTAGTCCTGGTTTTACCACCGTTTGAGCTGCTTCACCGCGCTTTGACCAGGGGATCGTTTTCATACAATATTGTCGTATGTGACCCATTTCTCATCCCCAGTCACCATCCGCTTAAGAAATGCGTCGATTTCTTTCC
>BMAV01018605.1:787090-800916 GCA_019973955.1 Trichonephila inaurata madagascariensis | reverse complement strand
CCCCCCCCCCCATATTTTTTTAAGTACATTTTTTAAAAATTGAAAATGTTTACTGCTTTTGTAACAGTAATCTCAAGTTAAGTTTTATAAAACAAACGAGCCTGTATTGACTTCATTTCACTGACATCTTTCGGGGTTAAATGGGGTTAGTTTGGATCTGTTGACAAAAATCGATGTTAATAATCCTCAGGCGTTATTGCATGGGCACTCAGTAAATGATATGGGCTTATTCGGTTTGCTGACAGTATCCTCTATATCAGGGGTCTATAACCTATAGTGTAGCTGTGGTGTGTGAAGCCAATCTACTGATATGATTCAGGATAGTAGGAAATATTTGAAACAATTCGATTCTTGTGGTACCGCATGCAGAAATGAGAAAATACAGATTTAGAGTTTTATTATAAATTGATTTTGTGTGTGCATCATATAACGATATTTTTATTAACATTAAAAAAATAAACAAAATAAAATATAACCGTTCCTTCAACATATTATAAAATTAAAATTGTCTGTATATTGTGTATTATGTATCTTTTAATATATTTATAGAAGTAAGGTATAGGCAAGATAAAATATAAATATTTTTTCTATACAGTAAAATAAAAATCATTATTTTAATGTAAAATATTGTCCATAAACCATTCAAATTCGAATTAGATTGTCAAGAGTGTAATTTCTGACTTTCAACTTGATACGATTCTGAATTTTGAGTTGTTTAACAACTTTTCAGACTCAAAATATTTTTTTCATGTGAGAAGATTTGTTCACATAGATATGTAGAACCAAAAGCTGAATTAGAATACATTCAAGTCTTTTAAAACAATTATATCTCTTCAGTAATGACATTTAACAATTGAAAATGGATAGCTATTTATATTAGAACTATCTTCCAGAATTTTCCATTATTCCCTAAATTTTGTTTCTTATAATTGTGAAGATGTTAATTCAGTAAGCTCCATTTCAAAGTTAACAACTCTTGTCCACTCAAAAATTTACAAATTTGTAGATTGTCATTGAGAATAATGCCAAATCTCTCTCTCTCTAGCACGCGTACAATAGGTTGCCGACGACTGCTCTATACGTTGGGTTGAGAAATACCACAATTCTTTGCTTAATCACTCGAATACTTGTACTTAGATCTCTTTTAGATAGATTTTGGACATTCTCCTCACTGTTCGTTGTTTTCATCAAACCCTATAGATTATATGGCAGCTTTCTCATAACAGTCATATTCCCGTAATTTTATATGCAGGTTTATAAAGATCGTTTGAATTGGGGTACTTCTATTCGGGAAACGTTCTTGATGCAAGCACAGAGCGGCAAACTCGTTTCAGTCCTCCTCTCCATACGGAAAGTGCATGTAGACTAATTTAAAGACTAGATATTAGTCTGAACTACTACCTCAGAGTGACTCAGTTCTCAAATGCTGGCTTCAAGCGGAATCGTTTTGTTCAGCCGAACTCCCATGCAACGTTCTCTACCGCGTGATTGAGTCATTTCTGATTTTGGAATTGATATTTCTACAAAAATAAAACCTAGCTATATATTAATTTTTGCTTAAAAAGATGTACTAAGGCAATTACTTCTCATGCATAGTAATTTATATTTATTTAAAAGTTTCCGTGTCATATTCTGAATTATAATCATGAATCTCATCACAGGCCACATTTCTGAAGGAAACCATTCATCCAATGTTGTATGTTTTGAAATATTTCGGTGACAGATCTCTAAATGCGCTGCCATTACAAAGGCAAAAATTTTGATATCAGTTCTACGAAAACAGCCAATTTATTTACTCTTCTATCAGTAATTCATTCACGAAATATGTCGCCCAACACAGCAAATAATTTATATTTATCAGATATACATTTAAATGTCTCAGCATATATCTCGTTTATCTATTGACAGACGTTATCGTACTCTAAGCATCACTCTCGGTCTGTTCAAAGATTCATCTTTTTTTTTTTTTTGCAGAAAACTTTAAAATCCTGCAGAGTTTAATTTTTCTGTGTTTTTCGGAAACCTTAAAATCTTCCAGAATTCTTTTCTTGTACTCGACTAAAATATTTTCTTTTGCACTCATTTAAAATGAGGACTCCTTTTTATCAAAGTATTTTTCCCATAAAATTTATTATTGAGTCAAGTGCTAATCGTGCATTGCAAATCACAAAATATAGAACAGTGAAGATACTAATCATTCTCAGTCATGTAAATTTCCTATCAAATGGGCCCATGTATTGTAATTGAACTTCAAATAATCTTTCAGTTATAATCGGCTGACAATCTTAACTAGGGCTTATTTTAGGATTGGACATACAGTGAGCCTCATGAAAATTCATGCTGGAGCTTACTTTTTGATTGGGTCTTATTTTCGGGAAGCACGCTGTGTGATTCTGACTTTTGTCTTTGTACCCCCTCTCTACGCTCCTCGCAAGCCTGTCTCATGCTGGTATATATATATATATATATATGTGTGTGTGTGTGTGTTATTAATGTATTTATTTATATTTTTAAAAAGTTTTCTTGGCTTAAAATATATCGAAAACTGTGAAAAAAAATTCATTTTCACTGAAGTAATTAAATTATATATCCTGAGTCATTCTACTCTTGTCTTATAGTTGTAATTCTCTGGAACTTTCGGTAAAGATAATGATAAGCTTATTTTATTACTTTGAAAAGGTAAATTAATATTACTAAATATATGTAAAAATTAACGGAATTGTTATATCGAGTTAAATTGGATTGCTCAGAAAAAAAAACCGTTCTGCTTCTTAACACACACACAGAATTATTTCTCAGTAAAAATCTTTCCACTATTTATTTTAAAACTGGAGTATTCAAGTTTAAATTCTTGAAGTACAATTTTAGAAGGATATTTTGTCCAAGACAACTAAAAGTCACACTTTTAGTCGAAGTGCTTCATTGGAGAATGTTCCTATATAGAAGAAGCATTTGAAGCATAAAGGTCTCTGATATAAGCTATAAATAACTTTAGATGTACCAAGAAAAATGCAGGACAGCACAAAAATACTTTTTTTCATAAAAATAAGCGTGTTTCTTCGTATTCCTAAAGAAGATAAAACCTCTAAAAACTTATTTGCTTTTGAAGCAGTTTTTCTTTCACACATATTCCTCTTGAATTCACGTAAGCAAATTGAAAACAAAATTTCTGCTTTTTTTTCCGTTTTCCCTCTTCTACAAACTTTCTGGAGAATTAGCTTGAACAGAACATAAAGCGATTCTAAAGTGAAAGACATATTTTTTTGTAGAATGCCGTATTGAAAGTTTCTTGTTGGACAATCCAATTCTTTCCGTGTGAAAGTGAAAGGTCAGGCGTCAAAAAGAATTCTCTTTCTTTTGTCTGCAAAAGGTCTGGAGTATCGCTGTTTTCGTTCTTGAGCCTGGCACAAGGGAAATCACTTTCCTCCGGATTCCCAAAGGAGGTCGCTGTCTCCATTTGCTCAACTAAAGAGATTCCGATACAACACAACTGAGTTAAGGGCGTCACATTGCATTCAATTGTTTAAAGGGAAAAGCGAAAGGCCAGCTATTAATTTGCAATAGTAGCGGTTTACAATACAAGACGACACAAGGGCTTTCTCTACAATGGTTAATATTCTTGCAAACTTCGATTGACTTCAGAATTCAGCGTAATTGAATTTAGTTTGCTTTCGTATTTAATCGAGTCAACACAATTTCATATGACAGATCATTTTAAATTTGTTGGGTATTCCTTTGTTTAAATGCATATATCTGGATATATATAGTTGTTCTAACATATCTATACTTCACTAACAATAACCAAATATGTAGTTCATAGATTAAAAAGTATTAAAATTTTGTCCACCTTAGAGTTTTATGTTTATCTAGAAGTTTCAGATAAATATTTCGTGTACAGAGCAATATTTTAAAATTATGATAATAACCAATAACTTTCTTGATATAGTTTCAATGATATTTATGTTCTGAATGAGGATCTCAAATAATTTTGTATAATTATGAGGTAATAGTTATTTTTAAAATGCTGTTATTATTTTTTTTTATTTCGAAGGTAAAAAGTTTTGAAATAAGAAAAGACTTCTTATATAAAATACCATAAATGTGAATGGGGAATAAAAATGTAAAAGTATTTTTGACTTTCTTTTTTTTTCAATGAAAGAGCCAGCAGTATATAAATTTCATAAACGTCTTCTCTTGCCATTTCACCATATTCTTAACTAGAAGCAGTTTAAAATGTTAATGACGTAGGTTAAGATTTAAAGATTTGTTCACACACTCACATTTGGTAACCATTTGAGTTACATAATATCAACATACTAATAAGTGAACGTCTAATATAATCTGTTAGTTGTTTCAAATAAAAATAAAGGTGTTGGTTTTAATATTGTTTATAACAGTCTGTCAAGAGCGAGTTTACAAATATTTCTGAAAACACATCGAGTTAATATTTTATTTTTCACATTTCAACCAAAATAAAATATGAAAAATTTTAAGACCTTAACTTCTTTCTGGCATAATTATAAAGTTAAAAATTTAATTATAAATTTAACTGTGTCTTAACTCAGTCTTGAGTCTTTTAATTAAGTGTAGTTTTCTTTTGAAAATGTTCTATCCTCGAAAAAATAAAAAGGTTTTAATTCAAGTTTGTGTTTCGAAAACAAATAATTTGACTCATCTTTTAGATTCATAAAACAATTTCTGCTTACTTCTGAATTATGTAAGCTTTATATTAATATTTAGGCATATTTCCTCATAGATGAATAGGATTTATCTTTTTTTTCTCTTAATTTCTTAACCATATTAGCCAATGAATTATTTTAATGGAACTATTGCAGTAAAACATTTCTTTATAGTCAAAGGTATTTAATTATGTCGAAACAGATTCGAAAAAAATTGTGAAAATTTTGTTTTCAACAACTCTAATCTGTTGCAAGCATATGCTTTGTAATAATTACCTATTGAGAGAATTTGTACTATTTATAATTATTCTTTTTAAACGATTCAAGAATTATAAGGGACTATGTAATTTAAGCGATAAATTTTCTTTTGGAATAGAAATTCTCTCTCAAACAACACACACAAACCACGTTTAGTTAAGGTATCCGACTGCCCCCAAATCATGATTTTTTTCAAAATTTTATAAATGTTTTTATGATTTTATTTTATATGCCATCTTATTAGCTTAATAAAAATATCAAGTTTTTTATTTTCCATTCACTAGAACAAAATTACAAGTGTTTTAGTAAAAGCAAACGCCGTCACTTTACATAAGATGTCAAACTTTAAAATGCGTTTTACTCGAAATGTGTTTTTTTCGTAAAAGCTCAAGCGGAGACAGCGATTGCTCAAAAAGTTTTTAAAATAATTTGCTGAAATTTTTTGTGTATGTTCTATATAACATTAGAAGTGTTTTAAACTTCAGATTTATCAATCACTGTTTCATTTCAAAATTTACAGTCCTTTATGTGAATATAATCTCTGTTTTCTTAAACAATTTCATATAATCATTAAGATAAAAAGATCTAGTTTTGGTAAAAATTAAAATATCTCTAATCCTGAAGGTCATTTCAAACATGAATAACAAAATAACATATCAAAATTGAAAAATTGAGAATTTGTTCATAAAATTTTTGTACAGAGTGGGCCCCGTTTATGTAATTTTTTGCACATTTTTATCAGTTTTCTCCCATTTTAATAATAATAATTTTTTTCTGTTTTTAATTTTAGAATTTTTCGCTTAAAATATACTAAATAAATCTAAAAATCACAAAAAAATCCCCATATCACCATTTTTTCAAAAAAAAGTTGTCGCAGGTAGTCGGATACCTTAAACCAGTGTTTCTCAAACTGTGGGGTGCGCCCCCTGGGGGGGGCATAACTTTACGAGGGGGCGCGAGCATATCGAAAATAAAAGATTTAAAAAATAATTAATTTACTGGAATGAATTAAAGCAAAATACTTTCAGACATAATAAAAAATGCACTTTTACTCTGATATAATTTATAGGCGATATTAAGTCATCTCAAAAATAAAAATTTATTCAATACCTAATTAGCTATCTTTGCTCCTATAACCAAATAAAAAAACTTTTATTTGATTTGCTGTAATCTCATGATGAGAGATTTTTTGTTACGTTTATTTTTTAAACTTAACATACTACTCTTTCAGAGAAAAAACACATCCCAGACCCAGAATCGAAAAAATTTAGGAACATAAAAAATTCATCACTGATTATTTTTGAAATACTGCACATTATAGCTGTAATCTGTTTTTGCTGATAATCTATTTGACCTTCCAAGTTATTGGTACAGTTAGTTATGACCCCTCTCTTATGTGTTTGTTTCTCATTTAGGGAAGTTGTAAGTAATGTATTTCTCTGTTGCGCTTTTTTCCATGCAAAAGAGTTTTATGATATTTGGAAAACCACAGAGAGCACTTTGAAGGATTACTTGACCAACACTTATTTTCATGAGTATTCTCAAACATATAAAGCATAAAGAAAAACGTTTTACACAATTTTTTTAGCAGTAACATACATATTATCCTAATGAATACTTTTTTTACCCGGAAGTGGTCGCGCGGGACACACAGATCACGAAATCGTTAATTCTGGCAAAACTGTTTATTTGTTACTAAAGAAAATTGAAAAGTCCTTGAAAGTAAGTAAGTTTACTTTCTCTTAATTAAAATATTCACTGGAATCACGATTTGTATCGTGTACAATAAAATAATTATTAAAAAAAGGATTGTGGTGACTCAATCACCCCGTGTGACCATTAACGCTAGTATCTGCACCCGAGATAAAACATTTTGAAGTCTTCTCGCTTTAAATATTAAAATTAACACTATTATTCTTCATTGGAATTTTATATTATTTTTCATTGTTTAACATTAATTCAAAATGCTAATTCTGTAAGGCTTAAAATTACAGTTCTCTTAAAATTAATTATAATATGAGCATTCATTTTAAAATATCATTTTACATTTTCATAAACATTGTGGCGCATTTAGGTTTACTCTCCTGACAACTCAGCAAGTTATCAAGAATGTTTTAGTTTTTTTTAAAAAATGAACTCGTTCGAAGAGCGGGTACTTCAGACAGTATAATTTTAATATATCAGTGCTGCACAAGGTATTTTATAACTAAATTATTAATACTAAATTAAGAGAAAGTTTAATAAGTATTAGCGACTTCGATGGGCTTGTTTTGCAGAGGAAAGTTTTTCAAAGGAAAGTTTACGATAAGAAATTGACACTCTGAGTACCTTTTCTATATTTGGCTGAGATCTATATTTTGCATTTTGCAATATATGTTCCAATTTAAAAATAAAATATATATTACTTAAAAGTTACATATATAAAATTTAATATACTTATCTTATTAATTTGTACGGTTTATAATTAAAATCGTTTTGTAACTTTAGCGCCAAAGTGCATTATTATTGTATTCAATACATTATTATTGTATAAGGGGGACGCAATAAAAACTATGATTGAAAAGTGGGTCGCCAGTATTAGAAGTTTGAGAAGCACTGCCTTAAACCACACACACCACGAAATACATTTATTAGACGGAAAACATGCTTATAATACGAACAGTGCATCACAGCTGTACGTCAGAAATGAAGCCATCAGTGACTGTCACAGGAATTGTTCGAATTTTTGGCCGCGAGGCTCATAGTACAGCCAACACCGATGGACGAAGAATTGTCACACGCCTTCAAGGAAATCCAGTTTGCTGGTAATGTCAGCTGCAGCGATGACAATCCGTACCGCGAGATCCTCCACTCTAGGGAAGTCTCATACGGAAGTAATTTCAAGTGATCCAAGAAGAAGAAATCCAAGAGATTGATGTCCGAGAAGCGTGGAGGGAAAGCAACAGGTCCACCACGTCCAATCCACCTCCCAAGATATGTAGCATAGAGGTGAATCGAAAAATGCGCTGGTGCACCATCGTACGCGTGGACCACAAGTTCTGGTGCGCAGTGGTCGCTACTGCATGTAGCAACTCTAGAATTTGCATACGTGTACACTTCTTCAACCCTACCACGAAGCTCCAAATCCCCTCATTCGTTTGGCTTCTCCCCTCATCTGGCTCATCTTCCTGGCAACTATTATTATCGCGATTTTCACCAACTAAACGTGTGGTTGAAACCTCTCTGTTGATTTGTCATCCCCATGCTGCCTACTGTCCTCCCCTCTGAATTTACCGGTAGAATTGAACAATCCCTGTATATCTAAATACCGTAAAATTCGGCCCTGTACTTTCAAGTTGCAATTTTTAATTTTTGGGTATATTCACCGTATAACGTGCACCCTTTTTTACGAAGAAACCTGAAATGTACGTGCGTAATTCTCTTATGTTTTGAAACAATGTATTCGAGATATTCCAAGATTTAGAAAAAAATCGAGTACTTCTAGAACTACAACCCTTAAAGTTCATAATGAATGTCATTTCTTTTAAACAAACAGTATTTCCATGTAAGTGGAAGTCTAATATTTTTTTTGTGCTCAACTTTTTTTA
Organism: Trichonephila inaurata madagascariensis; assembly: GCA_019973955.1. Taxonomy (NCBI): domain Eukaryota; kingdom Metazoa; phylum Arthropoda; class Arachnida; order Araneae; family Nephilidae; genus Trichonephila; species Trichonephila inaurata. Next base: position 792,392 of record BMAV01018605.1, on the reverse strand, counting down.
TAAAGCTCTCAGTTTTATACCTGGCATATAATGCACACCCCTAAATTTCAACCTTATTTTTTGTGTTAAAAGTGTGCGGTATATATTTCACGGTACATATGAGAAGTTTCTGGCAGTTTGGACGTTATTTTTGATTTAGCCGTGTTTGGATTCAGAAAAGCATGTTGTTGATTTTTTCGTTTGTTGACGAATACTGTATGAAAACTCGTATTTATATGGAAGAAATACATTCTCAAAATATAAAAATTGCAGTTACAATGTTGGAACACAAGAACGGACATTATTACACAACCAAAAGCATTCTCCTCAAAAAAAAAAGAAAAAGAAAGAAACATCAGCTTATTCAAATCAACACAACTTCTACAGTATTCTGAACTCATATGATTTAATATTTGCAAGACAATTAGTTGAATCTGCTGGTTGATGCAATATTACCTCAGCCCACTGCACAAATGACAACGTAGTACTTTTTTGGGAACTAAAGCAGCAATTATCGTTACGTGAATAAATAAAAAGGCTCGAGTATAGAGACATACCTTACATGATTTACAGGACTAAAATGAACTACAAAAAAGCCTTTTCAAAGGAATAGTTTAAGAGAATCATAGTATGTATAATAATACCGTTATAATTCGAAACTAAGTAATACTTTTTTCCCCAATGTTAATACTTCTGAAAATCGGGTGCGGCTTAGAATTGAAGGAAAACTGCTTAATAATTAAAACTATCCTTTTTAAAACATGCATAAAGTTAGCTGAAAATTATCTTTATTATTTATTAATTGTTTTATCAAACGCTCACAAGTGTAATGCAATTATTATTAGTAGTGTAATTTTTAAGCACGAGGAAATAAAAAATAAAGAAGATAACTTCTAAACTGGCAACCCACTCCATACATCACTAATGAGTTGACAACGAAACATTAAACATGTATGGATTCGCTACAGGACTGTAATTAGAAGTCCGTGACTAAGCTCGATACCCATCTGTTACGAGTCCATGGTTCAACGCTAGGTTACTAAAATTCTGATATTATCTTCGAAATAATGAGATGTAAGGTCTCTAACCCTATTTTTAAAATAAAAATAGTCATTTTAATGATTATAGTAAGTGCAAGAGAGAGACCAAACAGTTTGATTGACTGATTGTTTATTAACGTTGCATTTTGAAGCTACACGAAAGCTATTTGCACCAAACCTTGTAACTTTGATCCTCAGTCAAGTAAAGATGACACTCTCCATGGTTCCACACCACGCCCTTTTGAGAACTTTGACCCTCGACAGATTTAACGTATGTCAGTCCTTTTACTCAACAGAATCCAAAAGGAAAAAGAAATAGGAGGAAAAAAAAAGAACCAACACATAAAATATTACTAAAGGATTTTGAATTCCGGATCTCGCTGGTTTTTTTAAAGATCATCTTTTATATTATTGAAGACTGATTCAAATTCAGCCAAATTATTTTTAAGTAACAGAGGTAAAAAAATAAGGTGTTTTTCACTGCTCTAAAGGGATCACTTTATAAATTTCGTACTTTAAGTCTCACATTTCTTAAAAGGGAGCACAGTACGATTCAATTGACAAAAATCGGTCAAAAAATCAAATATAATTTTTTAGCCTAAATTATTCATTATATACCTTTTTATAACCTCTCTAAATTCGATAGCTCTAAACTTTAAAAAAAACGCAGAATTATGATAGCTTTTACGTTCGTTTTTATTCACATCCCTATGGCACACACAAATCAAAACTCTAAACTTACTTATCTCCGGAAGGTAAAAAAACTAGTTTGTCTTCATTTAAAATGCTAAGACTTTTTTTCTATTGTGCCTAATGCTATGAATTTTTTTTTAGCTATTGCTAATAGTACAGTGGGTGATCGGTTAACGAACAAATCAGGTAACGAACAAATCGGGTAACGAACACTTTCACGAAAGATTTTTGTGATCGGATAACTAACACATATTCGGATAACGAACACTTCTCGGCTCTGAAAAAAAATTAATATTAAACATTTGTTATCATTTTGATTACAAAATAAGATCACTGAAAGGAGAAATGTTTAAAGCAAGCTTAGTACTGATAATTACTAAATGAAACTTGAATTAACAATGAATTTAAAGGTCATTCAATAATTATTATTATGACTGAAATCAATACACACTTGAATACTTGAATTTCAATATGAATATATATATTTTCTGACAGCTGATAAGTTATGGGCAAGTGGATTTGCTGACATGGCAAATAAATTAAGCGAATTCTTAATTTTTTCAAACAGTGCAGAGTATAAAATATAAAGGCGCCGATGTGACGCGCTACCGCCGTAAAAATACGTGAAATACGAGAAACGGACTAAAAATCATTTTTCATCTCTCCTGAATTATGTTGCTTACCTATTAAACTTCAAAGTTATATTGAAAAAAAAATCCAATAGAATATTCATACACATTAGACCATCAGTTTCAGTTTTGATTTCATTTTTTTAGGGTCTCCAGAACGAATTAATCGATTTCACATAGAAGTCTTTGGTGAATCAATGATCGGTTAACGAACAATTCGGATAGCGAACATAGTCTTGGAACGGATTACGTTCGTTAACCGATCACCCACTGTATATGTAACAAAAATTTGTATGCATTCTTGATCAAAACAATACTTATTTTTTTAAAAGTAATTGAACTCAGAATTTATACATTTTGTATGGAATTTTCAATAAGCATTCATAAAACAAGTATTGTACGAATACCAATCATGTTATCGTAAAACCCATGCCAACTTTTGTTATACACCGTTTGACGTACTTGTAAATCAAATTCCATGCATGCAAGTACATTTTTGTGTGTAGGAGGAGTAACATTTTAAAATCAAGAAATTTTAAGTTTTTTCCTTAAAAAAATTAAATGGCTAGCTTTTTATGAAATTTTGAGCACAAAATCTGTTTTACATAGTATACTCACATAGGAGGCAAGCAACCAAAAAATTTTTTTAAAATCCTTAAATTAAAAATTTTTGAGTTAAATCGTACCATGTCCCCTTAAAGAAAAAACCCCCCAAAAAAACTCAGTCCTTATTATTTCCAAGAACTCATGCTGTTTCTTCTTTCGTAGCAACTAATTTGGATGAGTGTAATCAGATCAATAAGATATGAAATAAATGATATACGGTGATTGTTTCAAAAACTTCTTTCTGCTCTTCGGTAATGGTCATTCATCTTTCCTCAGGCGTCCTTATTTATCATCGTCATTCGACCGTAGTTCAAATATATTTAGTCCTTCTCCGATAGCCCGCAGTCCAGCTACAGTTGTGACACTAATTGAACCAAATCTCAAGTGCCCTTGTGGATGAAAATAAATTTATTCACATACCCTCATTTGTGAGCAAAAATTTTCCACGTAAAACTTTCGTTTATTTATTTTAATGGCTTGATAGTGAAATGAAATGTCTGATTACAATATGAATGATTGCATACAAAAATACATACAAATTTCAAAATATATTAGCTCAGAAATACCCATAAACCGCTAAAAAACAGAATATTTTAACTTTTTTTTGAAAATTAATTTTCTTAAATATATCTTTCTCACTCGCTGCGTTCCACAATGAACTTATAATCTTAAGAAAATGATTTAATTAGAAATAAAATGCATCTGAGAAATTGGCAGAGTCCACAAATACACAAAAAAGCAAGCTTAAAAAAGATATTTTAATTGAATAGGATACTATATATATATATATATAAAATGCATCAATAATTAGCAGCAAAAGTTTTTCAAAGCAAATAATTTTGGTGCCCGTAAGTCTTTTTTTAACGTTAAAAGAGTACTTTTTCAGTGACTTCATCTACATTACATTTTTTCCCCAAAATAACTTGTTATTTGCATTTAAATATTCTTCGCAATTTCAAACTTGCTTAAAATCTATAAAAATTTGAAGTTGTACTTTTATTAAGTAATGAAACAAATTGTATACGTGTGATTACTATGATAATTTAAATTCACATTTAAAAACCATTCGAATCAATTGAACTGCAAATTTCTCAAAATTTTGTTTATTCTCTATTAATAATTCGATTCGACACATTCTGTGCAAGAAATTAATACTATTTTACTTTTGAGTTTGAACAAAATTTTTATGTTAATATTATTTGAAATTTTAAAATACTAGGAGCAAAATTAAATGAACGTGAAAGAAATAGCGAAATATTTAATAACATAAGAAATTCCAAACATATTTTAAAACACAATTTGTTGCATTACAAAAACATGGTAAAGTTAATTCCTTTTAAATTCCATGATGTTTCCACTATAATTACAGAATATAATATTTAGAAGCAACCATTGTCTTTAAGGTTTCGCAATTTATAGTTTAAAATCGTAGCGAATCCTTTTTTAACTTTTAAATTATATGATTAAAGTTGATAAACTGTAACATCTGCATAAAAAAATATGTATAGTTCGTACTTCTTACGTGTACTGTTTTAGTTCAATTTCATTGTCGAAATCTTTTGAACCTTCCTAAAAAAGGAATTCTAGACCAATTGTGTATGGTTATAAAATGTCAATAATTCTAAGTCTCCATAGCAATTGCTTAGAAAAGGATTTTCTTCTTTATAAGTATTCGGAGAAAGTATTTCGCTTATTCCACTTGAAGAGGCTTGTCAGCCTCACATGTGAGAAAACTTTCTAACTGCTACAGTTATCAATCAATGCCTGTGAGAATGCAAATATCATGTAACAGAAAAGTAACATTCGAGAAGAATGAAATGCTAGGAATTCTACTCTTTTATGCAATGGTTGGGAAATTTAAGGCCAAATATGGGAGCAAATTACATTACGTTAATGCACTTAAAAGTAACTTTTTGTTCATTTATTTTTTTCTCTTTATTTATTTGTTTATTTATCTTCTTTTGCTTTCTTTATTTTATAAATAAAATGAACTATTTGTAATGCAAAATATTGGTTAAAAGCTATGAATTTTCTCAAATTCTTTGAAAATGATATTAAAAAAAATCCCGTTTAGTACATTAATTTATTAAATATATCATAATAATAATTCATAAAACTTATTTTATACATATTAAACAGAGTGATAGAATTTAAGTTTTTTCCTGGATATATGGGTCAAGCAAATATTTGATGTTATGAAATGCGAATTCTTAGGAGTAATTTAAAATTATCCATGACTACTTTATACTCTTAGTGTTGAGAAAATGTTGAATTCAGCAAACACCTATGTCTTATAAAGATCTTTGTTTCAAAATAAAAAGAGACCCTTTTCATAAAAATAAAAATTTGTTTGAT
>BMAV01018605.1:690189-782090 GCA_019973955.1 Trichonephila inaurata madagascariensis | reverse complement strand
TAACTATAATAATAACGACCTGTAATTAGGAAAAGCATTAAAACCCTGCATAGTATTGTTTTGTATAATGGCCGTAATGAACTGAGATAAGGAAATACATATAGAAGGTGCTCTTTTTTCAAAATATCTATTGCCTTGTTACGTCAATAACTTATTAAGTTAATACTTGAGCTCCCTCCCTTTTAAATGTGTCAAGTTTGAAATTAGCTTGAAAAGCAGCTAAAACGTATCATTATCAATCAAAAATCCTTCAAAACTCATCAGTTTTTATATTTGGAAATACAGTATCTTAAATGATAGTGTAGATTATGAGTATCTTCGTATATACGTTATGTAGTGAAGTTCCTCATTTTTATACATTCTCTCATGCAGGAGCAACAGAACAGCTTTCTGTTGCTCCTAATGTTCACTTTGCCTGCAAATTAATAATAGTCATATAGACCTTCAATTAAGGCTGAAAGCAGAATGATTGTATTTGTAACACATTCTAAAATGAAAACATTTTCTTTTCCAAACCGGAAAATATACTTGAAAAAATTATGAAATAAATAATAAAAATTAAATATGATTATTTAAATGAAAAAAAGCAAATAATATAAATAAACCAAAAATATCACTTTTTTTTTTAAAAAAAAGGTATCAAAAATACTAATTGATGTAAATTTTCCAATTTTATTGCTAGATTATTAACTTATTACCTTTTCTTATTTCTATTTTATAGATTTTTCATTTCCTCAATAAAAGAGATTGGTGCCTTAAAATATGTTTAGTTCTGCTATTTAGTCCCCTGCTGTAATGGGCATTTTATTGTTAAGTTTCTTTATATATACTACTGGTCATCTAAAACACGCAACATTAAAATAAGCAGAAAACATCTGAACTATATTTTTAGAGAAATGACTCACAGTAAAAAAGTGAAGTGAAATTCATAATTAACCTTGAAAATTTCGAGAATCCTGTAACTAAAATTGTTCTGCAAAGTTTAATGAAATTTGGCCAATGTAGAAATTTTTTCTAGTGCATAAAAATAAAAATAAAATGTTACATCTAAACACAGCCACTAGAAGGCGTTAATACCATTATACCAAGTTTCACAAAAATCAAGACAATTTACTGATATTTTGTTGAAAAACATGTTCAATATACTACCCATCATTGTCTGTTACCACCCGACAGCGTACAATATTATGTACAACGATTAAATACAGTATATGCAGTGGAAGGTTGCTCACATGGCATATTATGCTCTCTTTAAGGTCGGAGAGATGAGACAGAATCTCGGTGGATGGTCTTTTGGATATCCTCACAGCCAAAAATTACAATGATTCCTGTCTAAGGATCGCGCAAGCAAAGATCTATGAAAATGAGGGCTGATAATTTTGTTGTCAGTAAAATGATAATGGAGCTCTTGTATGAGAATTATTCATCTTGTATAATTACTATGTAGATGGAATACATTGCCCACCTTTCAGACCTTAAATCTCGAATTATTGCAATAAAAAGGCATATCATTGCGTAGTAATATTTCATCTCGCAGGATCTGCAACGCTGTTTCTTCAAAAATGTACAAGCTCAGAATTAGTGTGGTAGTAAAGCCACAGTACGTCTATACATATGAGGAATGTAACATAATCTCCAAAAATTTAAATGGGTTTTTCAAGAACCAGATACGAAAAATGAGCTCAAAATTGTCAAGCACACAATCCAAATGGATGTGAACCTTGTGCGGTTACATTATGCTCATGGTCATTAAATTTGAAGTACACATTGCGCAAGAGGTTGCAATGAAAAGGTTTACCAACCATGAATAAGTGATAAGAGCTCAAGTACAAAAGTCAATATATAAGGATAGTAGCATAAAGCCTTTTGAAAAATCCTGTGAACAGAGACAGAAGAACGGATGAAAGGGTTTTACTATAAATTAAATGAAACGTGATATCCTCCACCTGTGTCACTACAATATCCATTACTTGTGCTTTAACAGACTTTCATTCGCTTTCTGGATGAACGTCTAATGATTCACAAGCTTAATTTGTTTTACTTGAGAAGGGCTTTTCATATCTTTATCAAAATCCAAATTTTCTTCAAGCTTTAGTAGGCGAGCGCTCATTTCGGCAGAAAAAAATGTATCAGTTAAATACGCTCCTGTATAGTCAAAGTAACTTTCCTTACTATGGAAAAAAAAATGTGACTTCAGTTCACATATTGCAGCATTTTAGCAAGTGCACATCTGTGTGAGCCCGAGTCTTCTACGGTTGCAACATTTGCATATGCCCGTATTTCACCTTGTGTAGCGCCATCTAGAGGTAGATTTTAGATTTAACTTTTTGATGAAGATAAAATTCTCATGACATTTCAATGTGCCTTCTCTAAATTCCATGCAAGTTTGTTGAATCGTTTTTGCTTTAGGTTGTTCTCAAATTTCAAGTTAAATTAAGGACACTTAGTATAAGTATATGTAAATAGGGAATAACACGAAACGGAAGGTCATTTAAAGTTTGTCATTGAAGAATATGTAGTAATTCGCTTATTTGAATTGACATTTAAAATATATATAATTTTTTTAGATTCAAAGAAAAAGCTTTCATAATTAAGTTTGTATGTAATGCTCAATAATTAAAAAATGAAACCAGTTTCTGATGTACGAAGAACATGACTTTTCCCGTACGGTTTTCAAATGAAATGGAGATTGCAGGAAGAAACGTGAGATTAAAAGGAATATTAAAGTTTTGTGTTTGTCCAAATATAAAAAAGTGCGAAACACGCTTTTTTACATTGAAATTCCATTTCAATTTGAACTGCGTGAGAAAGCGATATTGGATTTTGCCCCGAAAGCATCTGATTACTAAGAAGAATCAAGTAAAGAAACGGCGAGGATTGTTGCAACTACGAAAACACTTGACTGTTTGGATAATTTCCTGAAACTAATAACGTAAGGGCAAAAGGAGGCGTTTTATTTCCCATTTCCATATTACAAATACCTCCCTCCCTTTTTCCTATATGTTGTTTCCCATATAATATCCTTGGTCTCTTCCCCCCTTTTTTTATTCTACATAAAGAAAAGTTCTCCTTTTTGAAGCAACATTTTTGATTGTGGGTTGAGATCTTGTGAAACAGCAGTAGTGTTCTATCTAACGATCTGTACAGATGGTGAAAAATTCTCACTGTCAGGTTTCTTCTCCCCCACCGGGAGTTTTTTTTTCTTTCTTTTCTTTTTAATCTTTTCAGTTTGCTCGGATTCAACTCTTTTCCCTCTCTCCCTCTAGATTCACCGGTTCCTTTTTTTCCTTGTAGAAGTGAACGCTTTTATTTTATTTTGGATTTGGTTCCGCTTTTTATTTTATGCTTTCCATTCGAAATCGATTTATACAATGCTTTAGAAGAACGCTCTTCTCTTTGTCTCCAGCCGCCTCATTGTATAAGTATTTACCTATTGCAAAAAAATTGATTTCACCACGAAATGTTGGTAGAAACATTAGAATGTCGACAGAATTACATTGTAAGGCATTTCGCTGTTACTGGATAGAATAATTTATATATCGAGAAACTAAAATTGACAAATAAGTTGATTTAGATTTCAATCGAATATTTCTTGTCTGAAACCCAATTTTTTCCCCAATTTTCAATATACATATAATTTACAATATTTCTCAGCGTATCATTTTAAAAAATGCCACTCTGAGATTTCTTGTGTGAATTCTAGTTAAAAATCTTTAACTACAATTCATTACAAAACTTTACCTCAAAATATTTGGCTGAAACTTTAAAATGCTACTCTGATAATTCTTGTAAATAAAACCAAAAACATGCCATTAAAACAAAGCTTTATCTTAATATATTTGGTTCAAGCATAACCAGCTTATATACCTGTTCCGGGGTTGTTTGCATTACTTTATGCAGAATTCTTTAGCTAAGTTTTATATTTAAAATACTACTATTCAACAATTTTTTAAAAAAATGTTAGATTTTTTTTATATTGAAAAATAATATTTCTCCAAGATCTTGTATTCTTGTATTGAAAATACACTTTGAATTTGTGAAAAATGTTATGAGAGAGATAACATTCTTATTAGAAAGCAGGAAATGATGTTTATTATAATTTTAAGGATGTCAACAATGTAAATTATTCTATAAACTAAGAGATAATTTTTCTTAAATAGCATTAAAAAATTATAAAAGAAAAAATTATAGACTAGTTTTCACAGATTCTATATATCTTACGTTTCAGCATTTTTTCTTGAAATGCTAAGTATTCTTTTAGTTCGAGCTTAAAATAAAAGATAAAACGGAATAAATTGATTACTTTTTACTTCTCTTTGAATAAATTGAAGCACTTGTTTAGTAAATACTCTACGCTCCGCTATTAAAATTCATTTTGAAAGCTTTATCTGAAAGATTTGTTTTTCTTGCAATTCTAGGAATATAACTTGTCTTCTTATATATTTCTTTACGATGTTTTATTCCGTCACTAAAATAATAGAAGTATAAACCAGTGGTTCTCAACCTTTTTTTGCCACATACATATGTTACCTTTTTCACGCGGGCCGCAAACATATGTTGGCTATTTCACTCGGGCCGCAACATGAGGATTAATGAAGGAGGAGGGAGAGAAATGCCTTAAGACCAATATAACATAGAAAATTTAAAATGTGGAAATTTGATCAAAATATTAAAACTCCTATTTTGCTTTTTTTACTTATTATTTTTTACATTTTTAATTTTTGTCACTAAATTTTTCTTAATTGGAAGCATTTAAAAATCACTCTTTCACAATTTCTGCATTAGTAAATAGTTTCATATGATTACCAATAATATAACAAATTTCATAGGGTGCCTTTGTTACCACTGTGACATTACTACTGACAAAACACTTTTTTTTACTGTTGTAAAGATTATTCAAGAAAGCCTATTTACCACCTCTTGAAAGAGATCTTCGAGGAAAAGTGTCATTTAACGCAAATCTTGTTTATTTGTATTTTTTAAATACAACACTTTCGTGACAAATCAAACTATTACTGGTCCAAGTTTGTCTTTCACTGCAGAATAGTCAACTTCCCAATCGTCTCGAAACAACTTATTTTCTTCGAATACTTTTTGTTTGCAGGATACGAAAGACAGTTAAAAATTAGTTTCACTCATAAAATGGTCGCTACTCTACTATTGTCTTTTATCACTAATATATATATATATATATATATATCAATTCGAACTCATACGATAGCGACAGCAAAAAACAAAATTGATATATTTTATTACTTAACAAAGAATTTCCCACCAAATTTTTATAAATAAATGAATTTTTCAGAGTAGTGGGTCATGACCGGGCCACTTAAAAAGGCCCAGTGGGCCGCAGGTTGAGTATATATTTATATATATATATATATATTGCTGGTATAAACCAATACTTTAAAAAAGAAGTAACTTGCTTTATGACTTGATTGAAAAAATACAATTAAAACGTGAAGGAGTACTTTACTGTATCATAATTATTTGATATAAATGAATTATAAATTTTATAGCTAGATTTTATATAAATAAATCTCAGAATTCTTCCATTTGAGTTTCTTCTGTAGCTGCATGGTGTTTCTCATTAAGTGGTTTATTGAAATCAAATGTATAATTTCTTTTTCTGATTACAGAAATGAGTGTTCAGGTTAGGTCTAGATATCTTGCCAGTATCACATTAATGTATGCATTTTTGCTTGAGCTCCTACAGTTACATATTATATCTAAATTTGTAGCATTTATCAAAGTAAAAACAATTAAAGATGATATAATATATGCATAATAATAAATAATGTATACATAATAAATTTTTATATGGAATACCTAAGCTATTATAAAAGCATACTCAGTTATAGAGATGTCATTTAAATCATATTTATATTGCTATACAGTGACTCATTTTTAATAAAGTGAAATTAATTAATAAATAATAAATACACTTGCTTTATTTTTTGTAATAGATTTTCATGAATAAAAAATATCTGCTTGCAATCTGTTAGAGAGAATAACTACAGTTACCAGTTTATAAATTTATAAAATTTATATTTGTAATATTTTCTGTTAAAATTCTCTTATGATTAAAAATATAACAAAATACACATTTCTTGAGAGTTTTCACATGTGCGACTAAAAATAATTTAAAACTCATTTTCTATATATAAATTAAAGCTATTAAAATTAAATAATATTTCACATTTTATGGTATATCTAGATTAAACTAAATATTTAAACAGATGATACCAGAGCATTTGTTTCATGACATCATTTGGTTGTTTATTGAATAAAAATAAATTTCTCTCTCTCTCTCCAAATGCTTTTAAATTTCAAACCTATATTTTAGCTTTCGTAATATAAGTGCTTTTACTTAAAGTGTTAGAAATGTATCAAAAGTTCCCAATTTAAACTGATGAATGATTTGTCAAGGGAGGTTTCAAATTTTTCAGTGAGGGAAACATTCTAATTGAAAATATGTTTCTTATTCATTACGAATCCATTAGCAATTATTCAAACACTTTATCTTACTATTAATCAAATGTAAATTCCATCCGAATAATTATTGGTACTATTAATCGCTTACCAAAGGAACGTTTTATTGGAAGAAATGCGTATGAGTGGTATGGTGTTCCTTGTGTATGAATTGCAGAATTAATTTAAATGTCTTTGTAAGCTTGATATGTTCATGAAAGTGGGTCACTCTACAAGGATTTAAGCGATCACTAAAAATGAATTCAAAGGAATGAAGGAAATGATGATATTTATTATTTTACTTCACAATGCAGCATTAATTTTTCACAATTTTTCCAAATATTTACAATTTTTAAAATAACATTTTTGCGGAAGGATGCTTTTATCTTAATATGATTTTTAAAAAAATTGATTTCCAGTTTTTTCTCCCCAATACGCTTAGAATATAACAATTATCTATTAGTGGCATCTTACAATTTCGTACTAAGATATGACACCTTGGCAAAACAGGAACTTGTAAATCACGCACGAAACTTCCACATTCCACCAAAGTAAACTTCGAGATCCCTTTCGATTCAACATGTAGTAATACTAATTATTCAACTAGAGTGCATTTAACTAAAAGCGGGATTAAGACCCTGCACTTATATAAGGATATTAACTGCTTATTAAGAAACATCTAAGGTATAAGTCTAATTTAAAAATAATAATATCTGTTATGCATTTTTTTCAAGAGTAAGTAATCTACAATCAAATTTTATCACCATGTAACTTATTCTTATTTAATACTGCAGCAAAAATTCTTTTTATTAAGGTTGCTTTAGACACTCTCTATATAAAAAATGTCTACATATATAAAGAATGAACAAATATGTAGAATTATATACATTAAATATATATCTAGTTCTATTTACAGTAGAACCTGTTTTTGTGTGGTCCTTTTTTTTATACGATTTTATTTTTATGCGACTTCATTTTAATGAGGTCTTTTTTATGCGGAATATGAATTTCAACTGCTTTGGTGCCACTGTAATGTTTTCTATCAATGTACATATATACTCTTCAAGACGCTCTGTTCATTGTTTATAAACAATCTGTCTTCAATGCACGTTCAACTGTCTCTCTCTCTACGCGTTAGCGGCACGCGCTTGATTGAAGACGAAATTGTCAATGACAGTAACATTATCAATAATTTTTATAAATTATTAAGACGGACAAGAAATACCGGATTCTTTGAGAGCAAATAAAATATATGCTGGAATACAGCTTTCTAACAAATCGGAAAAGCATTTTCTTAAAATGCATACCAATTCTGAAAGGAGTTAGAAATTGAAGTAAGAGCTTCGACAAAGCATACGTATGTAATTATCACGACGTTTACAAGTAACTGACCGACTGACCGTCGTCGCAAAATTATCACTTACTTTAAGGTGCCAAAATATAAATTAATTGGAATTTTATTTTCAAGTGACGAAAGCAATTTCGAACTAATTCATCACCGAAAGATGTGTGCTTTGGATTATGACAAGTAGCAGTGAATTATGTATGCGCATTTTGAAAACTTCTCCATGTATACAATTAAAAATTAAGTGTTTTTAAAATGTGTCCATGTGTAATTTAATTATTTACTTTGTTTGGGAGCACTTTCTCATGCATTTCGTAAATAATTGACGTATTTTCTTTTTGTGACTTTTTTTTATGCGGTCCCTCTACGCCGTATAAAAAAATCTGTAGTATGTAGATAAAGTTGTTTGCAATATGTAAGTATTTGTGCGGTTTCTTTTTATGCGGTCCCTATCTACCGCACAAAAACAGGTTTTACTGTATATATTAAAACATATATAAAGAACTTGTAATTAGTTCCTTGAATTTGAAGATAAATTGTCTATTACTCTTAGATTTAACCAATGGTCTAAACACTTCCTTAATATTTTATTGGTTCATAACTTTTATATTTATATAGTTTCAGAGCACATTTATTTATTTTATTCCTTAAGATTTCTCGTCTCCCTTAGTAATATAAACAGAATGGGGAAGATTGTCTACACATAATATCAATTTTAATTCTAAAGCAGTCCTCAATCTTTTGTGTTTATAGATACTCTCAGCATCCTTTTTTTTATATCCAAATTTCAAATTAGCATTTTTTAAATCTTTAGTATCTTAATCCTTATTACCTCTCACTCAGAGTATTTTAATGTATACGCATATAAAAATATACTTCCAAAAAGTCATTACAAAATCTAGTCAGAATGCAAACTACTAAAAAAAGAGTACACACAAAAATCTCTTAAAATGAAACCTTGAAAGCAAAAGGAAAACTTAACAGACCGAAGCAATTAGATTTGTCAAAATATTGTTATGTTTTCCAAAAGAAGTTTCTAAGGGGAGTAATGTAGAGTTAAGTGAGCTTTAATACGTAGAACCTCCTTCTTTCGTGGAGAATTTACATATACCACATTTGAAAAAATAAGCAAGAATATAAACGAAGATTATACCTAAATTATCTCAAGTAATAACAAAAGCAGTAGAAGAAAAATGGTATACAAAACTGTCTTTATCTTCGAGGCTTTTGTGAAATTTATAACTGTATAGCAGGACGCTATCTATAAAAACAGTTCCAGCTCTAAAATAGGACTGTAATTAATATGAAGGATGATATATACGTGTAGGAAGTCTATGTATGTATCACAAATTATATACTATAAGGCCCTAAATCTAACTTAAAGCAATATTAAAATTAGAAATGAAAGTAAACACCTTAGGTCACAGAGTTTAATGGCCACATTAATATAATAGCAAATTCTTAGGAAATAAGACTGGATGGTTAAAAGCATTTTTAAGAACACGCACAACCGATATTTCTCCCCATATTTACCCATACTATTGAGCTGAAAGATAGATAAAATAATGTAACAATTAGTTTCTATATATATATATAAGAATACTCTTCATAATATAATACTAATTAATTAATTTTTAAGTTACTTTCTAAAACCAAATACCATGATATCATTAATCAACCCACTACAAGAGAAAACCGAAAATTCAATCGTATATAAATGTATTTATGAATGAGGTACTTGAGGAATTAATGCCCCCAAAGCATTTTAATGATTATTGTCATCTATGTATAAAGAGTATTTACATATAGAAATTTAATATTAATTAAATTTTTAAAACGTAATTAAACTATTTTAATTATTTTTGAGAAAGAGTAATTAATGGTTTTAGAAAATGGTTTGATGGGAAAATTAATAATGAGTTATAATTTAAAATTTAAAAAATTATTTAACAAAAATAGTTAGTTAATTATATATATATATATATATATATGTATGTATATAAGTGAATAATAAATAAATAAGTAACTAAATTCACTTATTTAACAAAGTAAAATAATTGTCTTAAACGAATGGTTTAAATGAATAAATTTTTAATAAGAATAAAGCATTTTATAACCCCTCCGAACAAAGCTTGATACCGCTAGATATTTCCTAAGATTTGTAATCTTTTTTCCAATATATTATATTTCAATTGTATTTTCCTACTGGTATTAAAAATATATTATATTAAACATATTTTATTAGCAAAAAAAATATTTTGGTGCTTTAATTTGCTGTTATTTTTAAGCCACATTGAAATAAATATAGAAATAGAAAATATTTGAAAAATCATATTATTTTAAATTTTAAGATAATGTTGTGAAGAAGTCAAAAAATAAGTGAGATTTAACTATTAAGTAATTGCTTTAAAAGGCAAGAATATAGGTGTGATTCAGCTAATTGGAAAACGGTGCTATAAAAAATGTTAAAATATATTTTTATTTTGTTTCTGAATTTAATTTATTTCTTAAATATCATTTATATAAGTACCGTATAATATGGCTTTAACCCTTTCGAGGGCACAAAGCTAAAACATACTTTTCTATGATAAAGTTCTTGATAAATGTAATGTTTTCATCCTCTATAAATATTATTTAGTCTAAAAAAATGATCTAATCAGGGTTTTTTTTCCTGGGTGGTGGCTAGAAGTTATAGCCACCGCGCACTTGAGACATTTAACTTACTTTTCAGAACAGAAATAATGAATCATATTACAATAAACTTTTTATGAAAAATTAATATTTATGCAAATAACTGTTTCAATAACATTTAAATACAAAGTACAAATGTAATAAAATAATAATACAATAATTGTACATTATAGAATACTTACTAAAATATACATTGAAATTGGTATGCATCCACATTCTATATTTTATTTAATTTTAGTATAAAAAGTTTGAAATAAAGTAATATTTTTGAGGATTTATATTTGTTATTTCACAAATTTGATGAGCTATTTACAGTGGAACTTTTCAAAGCCAGTTGGACCATTTGCTTGAAGGCACAGCAGTACGTTGCAGGCCCGACACAGCCATCTAGAGAGATGAACTTTCTTTAGCTTTCCTTCCAAATACCTAAATAAAACCTTTTTCTTCATTGCACATTTGCCTAATTCATTAAGATGAGAGAAAAGTATACTTATGACTTCTCGAAAATTTTTTTTCAAGGAAACAGAAATTTAATTTATATTAATCAAAATAAAATTTGTAGATTTGCACAGAGAAAAACTGTTTCTAACTACCCCTCAAAAGGATATGAAATGCAAAAAAGGTATCGTGCTGCCATCTGTACTGATTTTTATGCGTTTTAGCTTCAATTAACGCATGTGGGTAGACTAAATATCCAACACCCGCTTGGAGAAAAGTTTTTTGTTATGTGACTAAACCTATTAGCCACTGTCCGTGAAAGGGTTAACTAAGGAATATGTTTATAGATATCTAATTTATTTCATTTTACATATTCTTTGCCTTATTGAATTTAACTTGATATTTCTTTAATATAAATTAGTACGGAATATATTCAACTGCATTTCAATAGGTCATTTTTTAAATGTGAAAAAATATTCTAGGAGTATGTTTTTTTCGAAATGCTTTTGAATTGTTCAGAACAATGTGGACGAGAAGAATTTATTGTTAGGTGTTTGTTATGTTTGGAACATCTGTTTTTTTATATTTATATATTAGTTGTAATTAAAAAGTATCTAAACATTTTATGTGTCTTTTATATAGTTATGTTAAATTCTGTATTATTTGATATTGCTGAAAATTGGTGAAAAGTTAAAAACAGCTTTCTGTCTCCGATGTTAACCCCTTGACATACAATAAAGTCTTGGGGGGGGGGGCTTTATTCATTTCCTGTGTCATCGTAGATTTTGACGTTTGCGAGACTTCTAGAACTGTCTTCGGTGACAGTGAGAGTCATCCGCTGATTCTGCTTTGTTTCGAATACTTAAGCAACTTTCTCTTTCTCAACAACACTGGAAATACACACTCTCAGGAAAGGGTAAGTGTTCTTTAAAGTTATTTATTTATTTATTTATTTTGTATCTCAAGAGATTAAAAAAATATCCATATACATAAACATTTAAAACAATCACAGTAAATATTTAAGATCTTAACCATTATCTAAATGGAATAATTTAAAATTAAAAAAATTAAATATAATTGAAAGTATAGTTGTCAATTAAATTTTAAAAAATGGAAATTATAATTGTTAATAAAATTTAAAAAATGGGAAGTATAAGTGTTAATTAAATTTAAAAAATGGGAAGTATAAGTGTTAATTAAATTTAAAAAATGGAAAGTATAATTGCTAATCAAAATCAAAAACCTTAAGTTTTGTTAATTAAAAATAATTTTAAAAGAAATAGAAGCTTTTGTTAAAAATAAGGGAAAAAATAATGTTAAAATTATTTTGTTAATTTGACATGAATATTTAAAAGTATGAAGCTTCGCTGTGCTCGTTAGTCAACAGAAGCTATTTCATCAGTTTTAATGATTTCAAAGAATGTTGACGGGAAGCCAAAACTCATTAAGTTTTTGTATCAAATTTATTTCACATAAATATTTAAAATTTAAAAATAACCTCCTCTTTCCTTGAATATCAATTAACTAGTTAAACATATGTTTGAAACTCTCTTAGCGTAATTAAATGACCTAAAACGCGCGCGCTTTTAAAACCATAAAATTTCCATTCACATCAAGAAAAAAAAAATTCCGAACGAAAGAAAATCAGCAACAGCCGAGAAAAGATTAGTGTCGAATTTTTTTACTTATTTAGTTCTCACATCGTCAAATAAAAATAAAAAAGGGAAAAAATATATTCACAGATGCAAGGAAGTGAAAAAAATGAGTTGCGAAGAATTCCGCTAGATTTCGTAATTAAAATTCGTATATATATAGACACAGTGAAGGCGCTACGTATTTATTAGTTCTGTAAAAAGTCTTTTAAGTGAATATCTATGAAGAAATGCGTAATATTGATAAATAACAGTTCACAAGCATAAAACTAAATTTTTTGAGATGCGATACTCTTCTACTTTATTTTATTTTGGAGTTTTTCTATTCATTGGAATAAAATATCGAGATGTAAAATGCAAAGAACTTTGCTGTTTCTTTGGGTATTTATTTATGTGACAAATGGGAAAATAATTTAGAGAAAAAAAGATAATATTTTTTTTTCTGGATTCTGGTGACTGTACTAAAAAAATAAAGGGAAAACAGAAAATGTATAGGGGATATAATTAAGCTAAGAGGAGGGGCATCTTTGGGAATGAACTTTGATCATAGAATTTTTTTTGACATCAAAGTCTCAAAATAATTGATAAATATTTTTGAATAGTGTTGCATTTATCTCAAAATATAATTTAAGGTCAACACCCGTAATGGGTTTTTGAGATATTAGCTTAGTTTGTTCCAATTATTTTGTAATATTACTCTAGCATATATTCGAATGAACAATAATACGTCCTTTAAAAGAGTGCACTTCTTACTTTTCTATTTAAATATTCAATAATGTAGTCATGAAAGTATTTATTACTTTTATTTATGTTTAAATAACATTTATACTATACTGTTCGAATTAATTGGGACAAATGGAAGAAAAGAGATTTTTTCTAATACCTTAGCTTTTTATCATTAAATACCTTAAATAGACTGAAAATCTGTATATTAGTATTAAGTCTATCTTTTTTTAGCAGAATTGACCTTTTCAACTCTTCTTGGAGTTGACTCCACTAGAGTAGCACACATGTTCTTGATTTCATCATCTTGGAAACGCACTAGTATAGCCCTTTTTATCATTTGCTCTGTTGTCGTGCGATTCATCTTCGCGAAACGATTCTTGAGAATATGTCATCAGTTTTGAATAGGATTTAACTTTGGGGAATTTTCAAGCCAATCGAGCACTTTTATTTTATTTTTCGCATAAAAGTATGAACCAATTTCAAATTGTGACAAGGGGCTAAGTCATGTTGAAATGTTGCATCGAATGTTTCCATGAATTGAACAATACTTCTACATAATATTTCTAAATATTTGATAGAACTCACCATGTATTTAAGGTGAACTAAGCTTCCAGGAACCTTTGTTGTGAAAAGAAAACCAAAAATCTGTTAAGTAGGGTGACTTACAAGCTGTTGGATTTGATCTCTGGTTACAAAGTTTCAACTTCACTTCGTCTAACTACACTTGATTTGTATCCCTGCACAAATAAATGTTTCATCAGTCAAAGTCACCTTCTTCCAGTCGTTAACAGTCCATGATCGGTAATTTTTGGCCCATGCTAAACGTTTTTTTCATCATTTTCTGAGTTAGGAATAGTTTTTTTTTTCTTCAGTCTTGTTGCCTTAAGGTATCTGACTACGTTCGGAACCGTGATTCTGCAAAAGCGTATAAATGGATAATATTTATGATATTTAGTGTCACTTGGATTAGAAAATGTATATAAAATTGTTTTAAGAATATTATGACAATAAAAAATTATTTAAGTACAATATTTTGACAAAAAATGAACATGACAAAGAATGACCATTTTCAAAATATTCTCCTTCTGTGAAAAATGCTTCTATTAAAATAATATTTTGCCTGTATATAGCTCAGACCTCTCTACAGAGGCTCAACTAGAATTTTTAAAATGTATTACTTAGAAGTGGGTTTATACATGTTTTACGACAACAGAGGGGAGAAATCTTAAGAAGAAAACGCCGATAATTATTTGAATTGGTGGTAACTCTAAAAATTTTGTGAATTTTTCAAAAATTTTAGTTCAGACTCTCTGAAGATGTCTTTACTTTATATAAGCGAAATATTATTTTAGAAACATTTTTTATAAAAGGAGAACATTTTGAAAAAAGAATATTCTAAGTTAATTTTTTTCCAAAATATTGTACTTAAATAATTTTTTTTGTCAAAATATCCTGAAAACAATTTTATACATGTATTCTAATCTAAGTGACACTAAATATCATGAAAACTATCCATTTATGCACTTTTTTAAATTCATGGTTCCGACCGTAGTCGGATACCTTAAGACCACCTTCCAGTAGTCTTTTCCATGCAGTTAAGGCACTAATTCAACACCATTATCCAATAAATCCCTTAAAAGGCACCCACATTTTTCTTTTCTTTTTGGAGACGATGATCCAGAATTTTGAAATGTTCTTGAAACACTTTATTCGATCACACCAACTGCCATAATTATATCTCTCACAGTAATAGAAGTGTGTATTCATAGAGAGCGATTTATTTTAGAATGGTTCCTTGGCGTAATACCCATCTTTAAATAAGTAAAAGTAGCATGTCTTGTACAGAGCGGAAAACTGGAATTAACAGCTGCCCCACTAAAAGCCTCACAACTGAGCTCCTGATACATTAAAATGAATAAGTTTGATTCAAAATCGATATGTCACTCTACCTAAAGGCAGATATAACGGTGGTTCGGGACATCACTAGAAATCACATACCAACTCAAACAAGAAAACATGCTTGTCCCAATTAATTCGAACACTGTAGCATATCTTTAGGACAGTGCTTCTTAAACTTTCAACATTTGCGACCCAATATTCAGTCATAATTTTTCCCTTCGTATAACAAAAATGTATTAAATTCAATAATACTACAAAATTAGCTAAATATACAACAGGACTTGTGAACCTCTTAAGTGGCACCGATGTATATAAACATCTCTCTCAGCTAAAGCGTTAATTGCCCCAAGCGTATATATACGTCTTTCCAAAGTACGATCTTTTCTGTGCACTTCTTTCCATAAAATTAATTTCGAAGGTTTTGGAATGCAATCAAGGGACCTTTACAGTGTTTGCCAAGGATTTGTTTATTTCAGAGGATTTCCTTTAGTTTTATTCCTTTTCTTCCCCCCACCAATACATCACATACGCGCGCTTACGTGGGAAACGGAGGCAATGGGGAGCGCGCGAATAGCGTAATTTTGAATTGGCAGTGAAGGGATTATTTATAAGTCGTACAAATTATCAAGATAAATGTTAATTTGTGTATTTATTTTTATGTGTGGAAAACCCATGGGGTCACTTGTAATTATTAAGCATGTTCTTAACTTAGTATTGTTAAATTAAATATAAATTACAACGTGCAATACTGATACTTTTTTAAGTGTATTATATCAGTGTAAATGTGTATTTTATTTTTTATAATGCCAGTATGTATTTTGTTTGTTTACTTTCAGTAAATTAATATATATATATATATATATATATATTTATAATAATCTATTGTTCTCGAGGTTTCAGTATGCTCGCTCCCCCTTGTAGATTTATTACGTCCCCCTAGGGGGCACGCCCCACAGTTTGAGAAACGCTGCTTTAAGATGTAGAAACATATTGTACATCATTCTATAAGAGGTTTGCAATTCAAAAATTTCATGTAAAATGATACATATTTTAAAAATTACAAATCCGTCTAAAACCTTTAAAAAAAATCGAATGTAAAAGGTATTTACAAGTAAAGGCTTTTTATTGACATGAATTTTAAAAATTTTTTTACATCCTACGTAAGCAAGAAACTAAAATATTCTGAGAAATTAATTTGCTTTTAATATATATTACGATAAATAATTGTATTTCTATTTGTGTTGGAATTGTTATTCATGTATGTGAATACGGATTTTATTCAGCAATTATATATTTACTAAAAAACTTAGATTTAAGTATATTATTTTATAAAAAATAGGGATTGTAAGCTATATAATAAATAAAACTAATTAATAAATAAAGTAAACTCTGTAAGCTTATTTTTATTATTAAAACAGTCATTAAATGTATTTTCTTTATAAGAAAAACAGTTGTAAACTAATTTTATTCTGTTGTTTCATTTGTTTTTCACGATGAAAAATTAAAAAAAAATATTAGAATACTTAGAAAGAAATCCTTATTTCAAATCACCATCATTTTTATGCAAAAGAAAAGAAAGATGAAATTAAACATTTATTGCTCATTGCTGAAAGATAATCAGAAATCCATTATAAAATCACTCGTTAATAATTGATTCATTTACTTCTGAAATTGTATTTTTTTTTATTTTTCTGTGTTTCTCAAGAGAATTATTTATATGAAACGTTTTGAGAATTTGTCTTAAATATCACTACATTGAATATTTTCCAAATGCAGATAAGATTAAAATAATGTTGTGCGTACATAAAAACTCTTTTCATCATTAAAAATGCAAGGCATTAATAGATCCTAAAACCCCATTTGCATTTATGACTGGTGTTATAAAAATATATTAAAATCTTCTATATAATCAAGTAAGCTTAGAATCTTCAATGTTTGTTAAGAATGTGTATACTTGTATATATATACACGTGCGTGTGTGTGTATGAATAATATTTCTTTATACAAATGAAATAATTGAATAATAAGATTTAGTAAAGTAATAAAAATTTTCATGCTTATAAATAATTTATTAAATACTCAATTAATTTTTAAATATCCATAAATACTTTGTAAGTTTCTCAAATGGACTCTCATAAACTTGAATCTTATCTCTGATGGTGTCATTGAGCTATCAAATTTACCGGCGATGAGCCCCAGAGAAATCTTTTAAATCTTTGAATTTACTAAGATGATTAACCGTTTAATAGATTGCAATGATTCTCCATAGACTAATATATGAAAAAGGTGAAATATCTCTCGTAGTACATTCATCAATTAGGGCGTCAATCTCTTACCTAAAATAGTAGCTCTTACAAATCAATCGCAAGGATATATATAGTTACCGACTACATCCCTTTCTGCAGTAATGGATAAAATAGCACAGAATTTCTCTCCCCCCCGGTCATTTAACAGCTTAATCACTTTGAATACATGCTCAAAATTAATTTGTACAAGAAGTGTTTGTCAAAAAGGGGTGTCATATTTCTCAAATTACAAATGGCCAGGTTGATTATAAGTCTGCATTAAGCAAAATCAACATGACCTTCAAGACTAAGCAACTATATCTCATCTTAAAAAAAGAACGAAAGATAAACTCTGGGGAAGTGGCATTTACGATCTCCAAGGCTAGGGCTCCAAAGCTGGGGCGTTGCTTCTCCAGAAGCAGCGCCCTAGCTACCTTTCGTCTAGCTACGATGCATGACTGTCTATATGCACACCTTCATAGTTTTCAAACAGTTGATAGTCCTGTCTGCCCCTTTGGTGCGATGGTGCTGTGATGAATGCTGAATATCTTCCCGTCGGCTCAGTTCTCTCTCAGAACAATCTTTCCTCAAGATATTGGGAGGCTAGGAACCTTCTAAACAATTTGCAGTCTTAATCCTTTTTAATTTTTTCATATATGTAAATTATTTTAAGCTCTTTTATATTATCCTTTTCGTTTTTCTTTTTATGTAATTCTTCTTTGTACAAACTTTTCAGTGCTCATTTTAGTTTTGGGTGTTCTATATATTGCAGTACTGCTGTATTTAAATTCTAGATCTCTGTATGGGATACAAATACTTATCTCTATAATGCCAGCTGCATTAAAAATAAAAAAAAAGTTTGTCAAAAGTCTAATACGCGTATTTTAAACACGTTTTAACTGTACTACATTGAACCAAATGGCGTCACGTTGACTGTCATCTATAAATGGAGAATACAATAAAACCATTCTGATATGTTTAAGCAACAGACTTAGATAATGGATGTAGTTATTTTTTTAGGATATCGAATTTTATTCTCGTGTATTTTGTATTAGAGTTCTTGCAACATTGTGAAGTATTGTGTAGCCAAAATTGTAATCAACAAGTGATGAGTCTTTCCACAACAATATCTGGATCATTCGTTTTCAAGATTAGTTATCACACATAGAAAACTTAAGAAAATTAGCACTTCGAAGATCACAGTATTCCATACACATAGTGACTAAAGGAAGGATTATTGGCATTATCACAACTTTCCCAGGTCACTTAAATGAGTTATAATATGTGGTTAAACTGCTAGTTAACTTTAAGGAAGGGGGGGCTTACATTCAAGTCAGCTAATGATACCAAAAAGATATTGCTTTTAATTTTCTCTAACTTTTCTTGTATACAGGGCATTTTTCTTAAATCTATTGCAAATAAAATTCAATAAATCTAAAAAATTTATAATTTTAAGAAGTTTTGTTTATGTAAAAGAAGGGGAGTTAAAGGTATAATAAATTATTATTATATACATGCCTTTGTTAGAGTTTAATGTTGTGCCCACATTTTTTATGTGTTCCTTCAACAGTTACTATAAATAACTTGCTTATTACTTAACTTAAAAAATCAAATTTTTGCACAGTTTGATATTTCTATGTATTATTTTGAAAAATAAATTGTTTTTTTTTATTAACGATTAAAAATTTAATTTTTTATAAGTAAATTATGAGAAGCAAAACTAGAAAAATAATTTTTTTATACAAAGCCTTAAGAGTCTCATGAACATATTCAAGTTTATCCACTTAAATAAAACGACAGTAGAAGTCATGAAGTTTTATTAGAATATGACTTCATTTTTGCGTCGGTGCTGGATATATTGGCTTGGATACTTTGAACGAAGTACGCAAAATGAGAAAAAGATTTTCAGTGAATTCATAAACTCATGAAAAATTGATGTACATTTCTGACGCAGAATATTTATCAGAAGGACTTCGATGCAGTTTATGTGTATATATATAGAGCCGTGGAGCTTAGTATTTAATTTCTCTATACTTTATGCGCAATATTATGCTCCAAATTTATTTTTCATAAGTACTAACGATATATTATGTTGTCTAATTTTATTAAATGAAAACAATTGTTAAAAACATAATTTGAATCAGACTCTGTTCAATATTTCAGGTGTTCTAATACTAAACTTGCAAGTGGACATTTTGTACCTTAAAATATTTACACACCCTATCATTGCTCAGTAGAACGTAATAATTTTTATATTCGTTTTCAATGTAATAGCTGGTTAATGTTTATGTATTTGTATTTTAAACTAAACTTCATTAAAAAATTAATCTTGAATGATAAATTTTCCGTGATCTAAACATTCAAAAAGCGAATTTACAGAGAAGATTTTGGGTTTTTTTTAAATATCAGGAAGAATTTAAAGCTATGCATGCATAACCAATAAATAAGGCATAGTTTATGTGTATCACTAAACTAGAAACTTACAAGAATATGCTGTTCCGAATTTTGTGTAAAATAATGTAAATAATTTGTATTTTGATGTGTAAAGCATTTATATTTGTGTTATATTTATTTTATGTTAAAAGTGTAACATTCACAAGCAAGGCTGTCCCTTACATTATAATGATGATTCAATGGGAACCTGGCGAAATCTTCGTAATAGGGCCAAGTTGGCGTCATTTTTGGTGACCATTTTGGCTTTCTGGCGATCATGTTAGCGCAGTCAGTCTGGTTTTGACTAACAATCAGTTAGTATTGCTTTGACTGTTGAAGCGATTAGTGATTACTTCGGCTGTTGAACAAGTGATTGCTTGTGAATAATATATATAGGTGTATTTTAGACACCGATAATTGTGTCTGAGTGCTGTTGAAGGTGTGAAGATTTTCTGAGATTTATTCTGCGAATATTGCTGCGGAATCTTGTATTTCAAGGATTGGATTTTTGACAATAAATTCTCATCGCTCTTAAAGAACTGTCTTGTTCTTTGCGAATGCTCTGCATAAAATCCTCGAACCCCGATCAACGTAACAATATCTATTTTTAATAATGAACACAAATCCCGGAGAAGGCATGGATGTTTGTAAATGTATAGTCCCTTTGCAGCATGAGGGTACTCTAAATAGCCGTCTAGCCTCCCTCGAGGTTCGTGGGAGGTCCTGACTACCTCCAGGGTGTTCTCTCTCAAAATTGAGGCGAAACCGAGCCAAATCGTACGGTCATTTGTATGGTGCAAGTAGCTACAGCCAACAACAGGTGTACATCTAGCCCTTTGTAGCCATGAACTTCATGGGCCTCGCTCTGACACCTTCAGACAGGTGGCATTATCAACAACAACATATGATACAATGGAACGTAACTAATCAGAAAAAGAGGTGAATATTTACAACTGACTGTTTTACCATATTTTTTATTTAAATCAACTTCTTAATAGAGTTAAGCACAGCTGTTGATAATAAGATGCAAGCTGGATTTTCCATATTTTTTCACAATTTCATTAAAGTTGTTTGATTTCGAATTGATTTCAATTTGCAGAAACTCTATCATTTGAGACCTAGCTTTTTTTTGTTAAATAAAACAGCCTTTGACACATAGATTGACACACAGCCCCTGTTCACATAGATTGGGTCTCAGCTACCGCGATGATAAAATAGAGGTGATATTTAAAGTGTCTGTATTGTTCTAAAATAAGAACTTAATTATATTCACTCGCGTAAACGTAATTATATTCAAATACAAGTTCTAACCTAGATAATTTAATAAGTTTTGGCAGAACACCTACTTCATCAAGAGCACATAAATTAAAACCATAACGACGTCTACTTTGTTCATCGGTGTTATTTTTACATTTCTAAATGCTACTTTATAGGGATATCGGTTAGTTAAAATTTGTTACAAATGAAACTATAACCGATCGAAAGTTATTTACTTAACTTTCAAAGCTCAAATCAAAATTCACATACTTACAGCAAAGTACGAACCTATTTAGGTGTCAAGATTCTGTTTCATTAGAGTGAAATTTAGAGTTATTCTCATGGCTGTATTTTTTTTACTGTTTCCAATTAACAGCATATGGCAAAAGTTCGAATAAAAAAATAGAGAGCGTGGGATCTTGACATGTGTTTTAAGAGCAAGCTTTTAGTTATGTGAAGTGAAAAAATCAGGAAACTGACAATTTTAAAAAAAAAAATCTATGTATTAAGAAATATTTTATATAAATGATCAAGTTTAATTGTTTAAATAATCATGCACATTCTCTGTGAAGAGTAAATCAAGAATAATAAGTAACAAAACATTAAAAGCTGAAATTTTTTAATTCCGAATAATCAAAATACACACTTTAAGTATCTTACTTTTTTTAGTAAACACATTGCCATGGAATGTAATTACTTATGAAACTATACAAAATTCTGGAATTATACTCTAAAATAGTTGTTATACTATCCTAAAGATTTCAGAATCATTTGTGTCTCTTTATAGCTCTAGGGAAAATTTTACTGCATATACGTGCGTTAAATGAATTCACTTTCTAGAAACTCGTTGAAAATTATCCTTTTCTAAGAGAATGTATGTTATCGTTTGTGAAATTCAGTGATGAACTAATAACAATTCTGAAAATATTTCCAACAATGTTTACTAAAGACTGTTTCCCGATTGATTTGTAGCCACTGATCCATTAGAAAAGAACATTAAGGGGAATACGCTTATTGCAGACCACTCTTAAACCACCTCTTCCAAATTAGTAAATTAAGGATACCTGTTAGCATGCTCATGGAATTGCAATGAATTTCAAGTTATAGCCTTTGGACAAATTGACGATCATCAATATCTATGCTGGATTAATTTTAGACAGTAAATATGGGATATTCATTAGACGTGAAGTAATTAGAATGTTGCTACAAAATAATTATCTAAATATCAGATTTATTATGAGAAAATATCTAATAGCTGCCTAGAATTTCACAAATTAAGCTGTTAATGATTTTATAATTTATTTGTGCTAGGAGAACAATATAATTTCAGTTTTATTTATGAAATGTGAAGTACGAGTGATGAGTGGAAAAGTGAGAACTTTTGAGTAGAACTAAATGTCTAACTTTTGAAAAATATTTTATATGATTCATTTACGACAACAAACAGCAATATTCGTCTGTGAGTAATACGAAAGAAGGAATGATACTTTTAGGGTTTAAAAAAATATCTTAAGAAAACTGGCATTGTTTTCATGAACATCCTGTGTGTTTGTAAAACTTATACACTCTAAAAACTAAATTTTTACTATCTTAAGTCTTATTATTTTTCATAAACCTTTTGGAAAAAATGCTGCTTATTTTTTACACATACCAGACATGTCTGTTAAATAATGAGACTGACGGCCAGCGACCGACAGCTACTCAGCTTGAAGCCTTCTCTTTCGAATGCAGTATTTCGCGTTTCAATAAACAAATCCGTATGGCTGGGGTCTTCGTTTGCATCAGTGTTTTTTTTTTTTTTTTTTTTGCCGGAAAAGTGATAAGTGTAACAATAGATTAACGAATTGTTGTGAAACTCTACATGAGACTTGAAAACACCGCTACTGAAATTAATAATTTATTGAAGCAAGTGCATGGAAATGAATATTATTTGCGTGCACGTTTTTTTGAGTGGCTTAAGCTTTTTAAAAATGGATGAAAAGACGTAAAATATAATTCCCTTACGAATCGCCCTTCCATGTCAATAACGATCGACAATATCGAAAAAATCGGTTATCTGGTTTGATCTGACCATCAATTAAGTATTCGTGCAATTGCTGAGATTATTGGAATTGACAAAGATTACGTGCGGCAAATTTTATGTAACAACTTTGGCATTCAAAAAGTTTTTGCCGAAATGGTGCCTAAAATTATGACATTTGAGCCACAAGAAGCTTTCAAAAATGTTTGCACTGACACTTTGAATGTCATTGAAAATGACCCAAACTTATTGAAAAAGATGATAACGTGTGAGGAATCGTAGGTTTTTATTCATGATCCTGAAATAAAGTGTCATTCCATGCATGGCGTAGCCCATCCACTGACAGCCAAAAAATCTCGAATGAGCAAATCCAAAATTCCAGTCAATGATGATTGTTTTTTTTCGATATTCTTGGGATTGTGTTGCTTCATTGTGTTCCCCAATGTCAAATTATTATATTAATCACTATCACTACTTTCACTTTCTTGCTGAACTCCGTGAAAGAAAAAGAAAGAAACGACCAGAGCTGTTTAGGTACAAGTCTTGGGTTCTCCACCAAGGCAATGTGCCGTCTCGTTTTGCATTGTTTGTCAAGAGGTTTCTAGCGAAGTACAGCATCCCAGTATTAGAACAGCATCAGCTTTATTTGCTGGATATTGAGCCATGCGAATTCTAACTTTTCTAATGTGAAATCCTCATTAAAAACAGCATGATTTGAGTCTGTTAAAGCTGGGAAAGAGAAGCGGCACGCGTCCTGAAGGGGCTCACACAAAAAGACTTTCAACACTATTTCGTACATCGGAAGATTCGCACGGAGAGTTATAGGAATAGAAGAGGGGTGTACATTGAAGGTAATAATTAGTATATATGTATGGAATCAAAATAAATTTTTTTATTATACTTGCCTCGTTATTTAATAGCCTCACCTTGTATATATAATTGTAATAAAATACTCCTTTTAGTATGATCATAAGGATTTTTGAGCCTTAAGAGATGACTCTAAGAATGATTAGAGCTTAATGCTGTGTGAGTTGTGTTGTGAGTGAGATTTACTATATATTCTGCTATATCTCAATCTTTTCACAAAGACTAGAATGCAAATTGAGTAGAGAAACTTAGGATATCAAATTTACTAGTAGTTTGTTTATTTTATAGGAATTCAACACTTTTTCTCGAAGATTGTTTTACTAGGTAAACTTAACATATATGACACCGATGGAATGTATTTTCGTGAAAAATTTCTTGTACAATATTAAAATGCAATGCTGAATATTTTTTGTATATTCACGATTAAAAATTATCTTGTATAAGTAGAATATTATCACACAGAAGAATGCTCAAAATATTAATTTTTAATCCCACCATTTAATTATTTGGTAAATGTAAACGATCAATACGTTTCTTATGATGATAAAAAAAAGTACAAAGGAAGCAAAATGTATGTAAATAATATATGTGCATGTCTTACAGCGACTATGACTATCTATGACTCTTGCCTCACTTTAGACAGAGATGAATGACTTGTCGGTAAAAGTCCAGATGTTTAAAAAAAAATAAACGCCAAGGATATGGATGGTTTCACATTATATTAAGATCATTAAAGTTTGTCAAAGTATGAAACAAGTGATAATAAGTGAGTGTCAAATCAGAATAATCAGGAGAGTAGGGTAAAACCTTCAAAACAAACTGCATTATTTTTGTACGAGTGATAACGTTAGCATGAGGGCAACCTCACGTAATAGAGATGGAGAATTCTGCTGTGCCGATTGATGGTACATGGCTTCCTCGCTAAGCAATGTGGATCACAGTCTATTCAACAAAAGACAGTACAGAATAAGTGATTTGCCTTGGAAAAAGGATCTTCTAGTGAGGTATTTTCTGCGTATGCCACCCAGTCAACGAAATTTCTTAAGAATAACATCTGTTTCGATGTCTATGTATGTAGTTCAGAAGGTCAAAAAGCACAGTCCATTGATACTTTACTTTTTGACACATAATCCATTTTTAATGTCTTATTCCAGTCTTTTGCAATACTGGTTCATTTTTGTACCGGGAAAATAAGGAAATATTGGTAGAGATTCTCCATTCCTATTCGTCTCTATAATATAGCTTCTGCAACTTAACAACCTAACTTTCTGATGATATCCAGCTCTTACTACCATATTTCGGATGTTGTCCGGATATGTTGAATGATTCGATTATTCTGGAAAGATTGGATTCAGACTGGATTTTTCACTTCATCAAGAACCTCTTTCAAGGAGTTAACCCAATGGTGTGATGTAGAAGTTAGAAGAGGGGGTGCCAGCTCAGGTGTCGTCCTCGCCACTTGACCATGGTTCAAAATTACGAGGTCCGTCGCCAAAGCCCCTCGAGTAGCTGAATAGAGTGACTTTAATATTCACTCACTCACTCAAATGAGTGAAGCACCATCACAATTAGACTGATAGTGATAACTTCTGTGTTCGCTTCCCATAATTTCCTAAATTATCGACTACTTATAACACAATGTCTAATATATATTCACAAATGTTGAATAGCAAGAAACACAGTGCATTTTTGCACAACCTGATTATCACCGATTTTATTAGTCAATGATTTCGGTTATCACAAAGCTACGCGCTATATCAGTTCAGCTGAAAATTTAAGTCTCCAAAGATGAGTTGAATTTTTGTACGTACCTGATAATATCAATCATGTGGCAGCCAATATTAATGTTTAAATTTTTTGCCCATCAAAAAAAAAAAAGAATTTAGCTCATATTTGCCGAATGTTTTCTCATTTGAGCTGTCAATGAGTTTTGGCGCTTGGGCGGATGTTTTTAAGGTATCCGAAGACGTTCGGAATACTTTTTTTTCAAAAAAATATATTAAAACTTTAAAAATGCTTTTTAGAAATCAATACCAATAAATACTAATACCTAATTAACAATATTTTTAGAAAAATTATTTAATTTTCTTAAAAATCACAATTATAAGTAGCATTTTTGAAAAACTCCAAAGTAATTAGAGAAAAAAAAATAATAAACATATCAGTATAAAAGTATTTCTGTAACAAACTAGATGCCTTTATCTAGAGAATGTTTTAAAATTTAAAAGTTTTAGATCTGATTGAGTAAATATTATAAGAAAAGTGACTTTCCTTATGAGACCATTATTTAAATAACAAGGCATAACTCAAAAAATATTCATGCAAAAAGAAATATATTTTATTATATTCTCTAAAAAATAACATATATATCGGGCTCAAAAGTTTTGTTAAAATAGGTTTGTAATAGTTTGAGCTATCCGACTCGCACACACACACAATGACAGATTTTGAGCAATTTAAATGCCCCCTTTTTGTAGATTAAAGAACCATTTCCGGTTTTTCTAATTTTATAAAATTGATTGTCACTTGGCTTCTAGATAATGTAGAAACAAAGTATGTTTCTTAAAGCCAAGAGATAGCTCTGATCAATAAAATAAAAAAAACAAAAATATGTGTTTTGACCGAATTTGCTGATTTCAACGTGTTCGGATACTGTAAGCTATTATGTTAATTTTCTTTTCATCAAAAATATATGTAGAGTTTAAACCTCTTATATAAATACCCGATATCTACAATTTTAACAAAACGAGTTGAAATATATATATATATATATATATATATTAAATATCCTTTAACTTTTAAAATTCTCAAAATATTAATATAAATTTATTTTATAAAATGTGTATCTGGCTTTGACAGTATTTCTAAGTTCATTTCATTTTTCTTATTGAGAAAAATTTTATGATTACTTTGCAAGACTTTTGACATCTAAAAATTTAATTCTGGTGTTTTAACTAATCAACATGTCATCTTCAAGTAATTTTTTCATTTGTGTAATGTACAGAAAACAGATGGAAAAACTACCACCTTTAGGTAACTGAGAAAAGCAGAATAGTTTTATACAAATATACCGTTGTTTCCTTTATGCGATTACTGAAACTTGGTGAGTCATCCATTAAGTTTCGAAGTTTGAAAATGATCGTGCGTTCTGTTTTTCTCTAAGATTATTACTTTCTCTTTATCTTTCCAATCTTTTTTTCCAGCTTGTTTCAATGTTATGAAAATTTTTTTAAACAATTATTCATTCAATTATTTTAGAGATGAAAATAGCATAAACGTGTGCAGTAAGATAAGAAATATTTCAAAAAGAATAAAGCTAGGTTTCGTGTGAAGATTACAAATTTATTGTGGATACTTCATGCAAAAGATGCATCATTCTCAACGTGATCATCATTCTTGATTTATTCTAATCAAGCATCGCAGATTTTCTGTCAAAAGAGAGCGAAAAGTGAGAAACAGAAACATAAATCATTGTAAAAATAATCTCAAAGTAAAAGATATTTTAAAAAGACTCTCTTATTCTGAACTCTTAACCGATTATAGCTTATACTCCTAAAGATTATTTCCCTTTTTGAAATACTTTTGCATTTAAAAATAGTAAAATCCGACTTAAAATTAAGTTCAAGTAAAGGATTTGTTAGGCTTAAGTCTATTTCCCCTTGATTTTGATTCCTTATCCTGTACTTGTAATTTTTTCGTGAGAAAGAATAAAAAATAAGAAATGAATTTGTAATTTTTTTTTGAATCTACGAATGTATATTAAAGGAAAAAAAAGAAAAAGTTTCTGGTTTGTTGAGAAATATATTTAATTATTTAAGAATAAATCAATATTCATTTTTCTTTTATAAATTCTTGTGTCTTATAAATAATGTAAAAAAACTTAATATTTTGTATTAAAGGCTTCTAATACAAAATTTGGCTACATAACATTTAACATAAATTTATTTTAATCCTTAACTAATTAGATATCTTTGCCTAATGTGTTTTTCGCAGAAAAATATCATATCTAACTATCACACAAATATGTTCTACTTCAAAAATTACTAGAGCAGGTGAGAGATACTAATGTCAAAATTTGAGACAGTCTGAAAAATCGAAAAATAATCCATGTGTTCAGAGCAGGGGAGAGGTCTTGTGTAGGAATTAGACGCTGTTGGAATTCATTAGTTTCATTTACTCAAAAAAGTAATAAAGCAGAACACACACACACATAAAATTATAATTAGAGAAATGTAATATTGGTAATCCTTATATAAGATAGGTATAAATAAGAAAAATTATTAAAGATGTGTCACAAAAACCTAAAACGGCTCGAGTAATTTTTAGGAAGGTTATGTAATAAGTAACTGTTTTTTTTTATATACACATTTTCCGTAGCAGTTCAACATTTTCCATATTTTGAAGAATTTAAAAATTGCTCTTTCTTTGAAAAACTTAAATACATCTATATAATGTATATTTGCATTATTTTTCTTAAAACAACATTTAAATTTAAATAAATAGTATTCTGTAAAAGTTTTATACATAATATATAATCACGTTGGAAAAGGCTATTATTCTTTTGATCCCGACATATGACAGATCCATCCGACAGTTGCTAGCAAAGACAAACTAAAACTAATAATACATTACTTATCATTATAATTATATTATGAATTGAAGATTTTCTAAAAATCATTCTGTATTACAAATTTTTGGTTTATGTTTCAAATTCGATAGCGCTAACACACTTTTTGTTAAATGTACTGATTGCTTGTGAAAATTTCAACTCTATGATATAATCATGGGAAAAAAATTCCACACGAATTAATTGAAATGGTTTAAATAAACGATACAATTTACTGAGGAATCAAACAAAATTAGTACAAAAATACACTCTTGGACAAAACAATTAGCGCATCAAGAAGAAGTCGTCAAAATGAAACGAAATTTTACATACGTAATGGCTATTTTGATATAAGTAAATGATTAGAAAATATCAAAGAAAATGGATCCTTTATTTCAGAGAAAAAGGCGGAGGAATTAATACCCTGTTGAACCACCTCCTGCGCGAATACACGATGCGATACGATAGGGCATTGAAGCATACAAGTTCTTTATGATGTCTTGAGACATTTCGTTCCATATTTGCTATAACCTTGCCTCTAGTTCGTTCAAACTCGTGGGATGCCCAACTCAACATCCTAACGATTTGAGACAAATCTGGGGATCGGGAAGGTCAAGGAAGGGTAGTAACAGTGCGGAGACAGTATTGCGACATCCTTGCCGTGTAAGGCCTGTGACGTCTCTCGCGTCCTTCTTCTAACATAACTCCTAAGTTCTTTGACGGCCACGATTAATGGCAAAACTTTTCAAACCCAATACCAAGAAGAGAAACGGATCGAATATGCAAATGAGATATACTTTAAAAGGATAGAAGCTTTGATGAGATATAACGACAAGCCTAGAGATAACTTAGTGCGGAATTGTTTGGAATAAAGGTTAGACGTCCTACAGCTCTGGAAGAAGGATACGTTCATCGCAATTGAATATAATTAAGATTAAGAAAGTCTGAATCTTCTCATCTAAATTTACGTAATAGGTATTTCTTCAACCTAAGAAGGAAGATGACTCTATAAAAGGTAATATTTTGTATAGGAAGTTAGATTAGTCAGTTAATTTATTATAATTAAGATAAGTGATCTAGTTGCGCGATCTGACTTGAATATAAGGTTTAATTGTTGGCTCATTTTCACTTTAAGAAAGTTGTTATTTAGAATTAAGTAATTTAAGTTATTCTTAATAAAAGTTGTGTTAAGAAATACATAATGTCTCATCATTTAGATAATCCCACACCTCTAGCTTACGCGAATCACCCCAGACATAGTCATCACAGGATGGCTATGTCGCAGGCCGAGCATTGTCTTGTTGAAAAATGGCTCCTGGGAGCCGTTTCATGAGTGACAACACATGCGGTTGCAGAATGTCATGGACATACCTCTGGGCTGTCATGGTGCCACGAATCAATACTAGGGGTGACCGTGTATTGTAGGCAATGACACCCCATACCATAACACTAGCTGTGGGAGAGGTGTGTCGCTGTAAAGAAAAGGCAGGATTGAGGCGTTCACCACGCGTTCTACACACACGAACATGATTGTCATCACTGCTGAGATTGAATATAGATTCGTCACTAAAATCGACCTGGTTCAATGCCGCTGCAGTCCAGTTTCCTCGTTCATGGCACCACTCTAAACGGAGGCATCTATGGGTGGGCGTCAAGGGCAGCACACGTATTGGGCACCGTGATCCCAAATGTCCTACAGCCAGACGCTTTCGTATGGTTCGAGAAGAAACCTGGGTCCCTAGTGAAGGGGCTACATATGCCTGGATGGCGGCTGATGAAGCAGTTGGCTGTACGCTTGCATTTCTTATGATGTGGCGGTCTTCTCGATAACTGGTCTGTCGAGAGCGTACTGAGCCTGGTCTTCGTATAAATGCCATTTCTCGGATCCACTGGTCCCAGCATCTCCTTACAACACAATCAGAGCTGCGTAATGGACGAGCTACTCTACTATCTGACCACCCAACTTCCATCATGCCAATGATTCTTCCTCTCTCTCAAACTGTGACAGCTGCTTATATTTTCTTCGAAAACGGCGTAATGGCATGTCTACCTCAGCTCTTACTTTATAAATGATTCAGCACACTCAAACAAGTTTTGGGTACTTGTTTTTTACTCAACGGAGAACGATGTTAAACATCCTCTACCGGCTATACGTAATGCGCAATCACGCTGCATTTCTAATCATTGGCATATCTCTCCGTCATGTACCTTCATGCCAAGTATCGCTACGATACCGCAGTTATTTCTTGGTGGGCTAATTTTTGTGTCCATGAGTGTAAAAGAAATAAATTGATATTATGTGCAGCTACCTTGATGTATATGATGACAAAATTCATCCGTATTCTGCCTGACGAGCAGTATGAGCCAGTTGCCGACTGATGTACTCCCAGAGATTCTCAATGGGCAGCATCCTCTTTTTCAAGACAGAAAAAGAGAATACTGTCGTGCAATGAAAACCACTTGTATATTCCGAGCAACAGGTTGAAGGTAGAATTCTAGTAGAAGTACAGTTCCAGGGGTACAATTGATTAGGAGTAGGATTTCGGATTCCTCAACATTCTTCCCACTATTGTCGGGCTTCCAACTTCCCGCTGCTCAAGGTTCCCATAATTTGAAGCAAGTGCGATCGTTCGTTAGATTCATCAGCGTCAAAACCATATCTCCAACCTTGCGTCCAGTATAACGCTGAACAATACATTCTGGAAGAAGGCGTCTGACGAATACGCGTCTTGGTACATTTTGTAAGGGGACTTATGTAAGAAGACGACATGGCGTCAATCAGTACGTCATTGGGTATGTTGACGAGCCCATTGGGAAAGGAAACATCGGTATTTATACGGGAATTTCTTGCACGAGAACTCTTGCTCAGAGAATTCCTTGCATGTAACCCATTGTGCAACGGATGAGCAAACAATGATACTGGTGTAAACTTTCTCCAATGTTGTGCCAACGTACGAGGGAACACAGTATTCCTTCACCGCCAGGCAGACGGGGTGTTTGAGATCCCAAGGTAAGGTATTGTGTTTGGTACACTCACTAGGTTTCAACTTCTCTCTCTTCTTCCCCCTCCCACCATTGCGAGTATCATTTAACAATACGAATATTTATTTCATGCGGCCTCATTCGAAATCCTTCGTTGCTCACTTGACTCTGCATTTTTAGAGAGAGAGAGAGAGAGGTAGTAGTTGTAGTAGTATGTTGACTTCTAATCATTTATTTACAAATCTAAACAATGGTACAGACATTCCAAGGCACCTTTAGAAAGATTTTTATTCACGATTTACAAGGAAGTTTAGAGGGTCGTCTCGGTCCACACATGATTTGCAGTTCTAACCTTTTGCTTATCCTAAACACGTTTTGTATTTTTTTCAAGTTTCATTTAATTTGCATAGTTCTACATGGTGTACTAATTTTTGCATATGATAGTGTAAATAAAAATATGTTTGGTGAAAGAGACCATTTTTGTGTGTGAAGAAAAATCAGAAGGGCAGTTTGAGAACCTATTTATTTAACAATTTCTAAGGTGATTCTTTACAATTGCTTATTAAATATATTAGATATACTTCTATATTTTTTTTCAGATATGCTCATACAAAATTTACATGTATGGAGCAATGGAATTCGAAAGAAAACTAAGGAATTTCTATATATATATATATATATATCTTTTTTTTATAAAAAAATATTTTGTTCGCTGATTTAATATTGAGTGTTAAAGTAGGATTAAATTATAGCTCGATGGAGAAACATAAAAATTGCCTGGGCACAGTGGAGTGAAAGGAATTAATATAATTCTCCGATACATGGAATATTTGTCCTTTTTTTGTCCAAAAATATTTGCTGCTCCAATCCATAGAGCAGCTTTACGTGTCAGACATGGGGAAAAGGGGAAGGAAAGACAATCTTTTCATTTTGTCTCCATACGGTCATCCAAGTCCCTTGATTTTGTGCTTGTTCCGCCCGATACAATAAATCAATTGATTTGGCCAGGGTTGGAGGAAGGAATTTTCGATTGGTCAAGCAACTTGTGAACGTGGTGAGTTGTTTGCCACATAGCTAAAATTGGACTCACGAAGAAACGGGTATTTAGACGAACTTGAATTCTCTCTGCAACAAGGACTATTCAAGGCAATAGAACATTGTTATGCATATATTATATTTGAAGAATTACCACTCTTTGTCTGCTCTTGTATATTCTTCATAAATGTTTTAAATTAATACATCGTAACAAATTTTTGGTTTGCATGTAAATAGTCTATAGGTGAAAAATTCAATAAAAAGTATTGCGAATTTTTATTTGAAGCACTATAAATGTGTAACAAAAATAACTTTTTAATTATAAATTATTTATACATTAAAAGTTAAATGAATACAAGTTATTTCATTAAATGATCAAATATTTTAATTTCCTTATAATATTGAACGATAAAAAACTGGATTATAAAATGGGACGTTAAAGTATAAGTGGTTAATTACATTCAGTATTCTTCAATCTAAAAATTAATTAAAAATGTATTTATTTTTATTAAGTTGATGAGAATGATATTAACATTTTAATTCAAACATATGTTTAAAAATCTAAATTACAAATGAAATCTGTAGAAGAAAAAAAATGGGGAAATAAAATTTGATTAACTTATAAAACTGAAAGCCGCTAGAGTGTTATTATTTAATATAATTCTCTTTGGAAATTAATAATTTTAATTTAATAATACATTTTTAAGGAACGTCTTTGAAGCCCCGTTTCACTTTCAAATTGTTTTGATCTTATTAAAAAGTTTGTATTTTTTAAAATTCAATTTATATTTAGATTTATTTAGTTGCTCTATTTATTCAAGGGTATTTTCACAGCTTTGCAACTAAAAAAATAAATAGAAATGTATAGAAAAAAATAATGAGTATTGTTTTAAAAGAGTTATTCAAATGAAAATAAATTTTATAAAAGTTAGCACAAAACATTAAAATGCTAATTCCATGTATGAAATTAAAATCAATTGTCGCTACTGGAAAAAAACATTATTTTGCAAAATATTTAGTTTCTTGCGTTTATAATTTAGAGAGTCAATTGAAGATATTTTTGCCATTTAATGTGAAACTCTTTAAATTTGTATTCATCTTCTAAATATACGTTTAAAAATTGATTTGAATGCAACATTTGAGATATTTCTAAACCATTATGGTTAGAGATCATTACCTGAGTCAAACAAAAAGGAAAAATGATAACTTTGTTAATTTCTACGAGGTAGAGTGTAATTTATAATATCCAACATTTTATTGAAAATAATAAAAACCAGAATATATTAATTTATTTCTCTAAAACTCATTGTTCTGAGAAAGAAAAATGATATAACAAAATTAATTGCTATTGAACTATTGAAAAATGAACAACGACTTATCCAGTATCTTCTTCGTTCTTTACTAATATGAAGTTTTTTAGTACGCATATTCCAGTGGGTTGGAAATCAAATCCAAAATTCCCCTTTTCCTCACATTACTGAAATAAAATACTTTAAATTTATTCTCATCATACATTTTATTAAAATATTTGGTTTGTGTGAAAGATAAATAATTGTCAATGATAACTGATGCATAGCTTTTTTTAAAGCCCAATTAATGTCATTGAAAATTGATAGTTGGATTATTAAAGTAAATCAACTTGAAAGAACCTGATCCCGATTTCAAATGGCAGTTAGGTATTTTCTTCGAAGATTATTTCTTGCAAATTTCAGATCATATAATAAATCAATTAAGGCACGTAATTTTACAGATTCGATAGTGCTTCTGGATTTACCAAAAATAAAGTTTTTGGTTTATTTTCAAATACAGGGATTAAGAATACAATTATACACATAATGAACATATCTGAAATAAAAACTTATATATTTGGTTAAAGTACTTGAGTAATTATACAAAAAATTTCG
Source organism: Trichonephila inaurata madagascariensis (assembly GCA_019973955.1). NCBI lineage: Eukaryota > Metazoa > Arthropoda > Arachnida > Araneae > Nephilidae > Trichonephila > Trichonephila inaurata. The sequence continues at coordinate 747,479 of BMAV01018605.1, read as the reverse complement.
TTTTTCTAAGAAAATTCATTATTTAGCCATGAGGGGATAAAGGGTTATTCTCAGAAACAGAGAAAAATTGAATTAAACTATACTCTCTAATATTGCTATTATAAACTAAATACAGTATATCCTCAACTTAAGGCAGAGTTTTTGACTAATACGGCGTATGTGGAATTGATACACTGGTGGACAATTGCTAAGGGCGAATTATAAATAGTTGTATCGAACACAAATAATTAAAATTTTGAGACTGAGAAGACTAATATAAATTTGTCACCTCATTCGTACATTATAATAAAGATCATTGGTTGTTAGCTGAAATTTGGATTTTAAAATTAATGGTTGATAAAAGATGGTTTCGAAAAATATTAATACCAAAAATGCTCACTTCAGGTAGTGGTATGGAGAAATGGAGGGATTCAATAATGACAGTTGTGACGTTCGTGAATGGACGTTGCATTTGGAGTGTATAATTCTTAACTTAAATCTCATTCTGCTTTGAAAAATTGTGTTAACGTATACTGAATTTTAAGGAAAGTTTTAAAATGTTGGTGAATTTAGTTTACTTACTAAGAACACTCTATTAGGACAATTTTCATCTTACTCCTCACCTAAAGTAAAACTAGCTTTTGACGTAATTTAGAATACAACTAAGTTATTCAAAAATTTCTGAAATAAGGAAGACTTATTTTATACAAATTTATATCTATAGTCCATTAAATTAATTCGAAAAAATTGTGGGAAAACAATTTGATATTTCATAGTTAAATCTATTTTAAATAAAATTGAGCATTAATTTAATTCTTATAATTCTCTAAAATTCCTTTAAAGTAGTATCTAACCTCAAAAGAAATCTAAATGACACAAGAACATTTTCAGTGGACATTAAAAAAATGACATTTCACTTTTTATGCCTGTCCTTGCACTCTGATAAATTATTCTTCTAGTCTTATCAGTAAAAAGAATTCCAGCTTCTTGAAGTTTCTTCTAAATGACGCTCGGAGTCTTCATCCGAAGAAATGGGTGACTTCAATTGAAACACTTAAAATTATACTTTTAAAAAAAAGTTCGCATAATAGCGAGTTCGATATCAATTTTCGAAAAGTTCCCCTTTCTTAAGGGACTACGCGTTCAATGAAGAATAGTACAATAAGACAGTGCATTTATTATGAGTAAAGGAGCAAAATAATGTCAAGACCTTGGCGACGCGCTAACAATGTTCTTACAATAGCTTTAACATCTCATTATTACGAGACGGGAACGTAATTTGGGGGTCTTTATATTCGGGGGCCGCTTGTTAAGACTGTGATGTCTTAAAAATAGGAAAATAGTAAAAAAAAAAAAAAAAAAAATCTCTTTCCATCGAGTCTCGGATACCATTTCTACGTTTCGGGTGACTTTATTAAGTTACGTTTTTGCTGTTCCTATCTAGAGGTATTAAGCCATTATTGTACTTAAGAGAGAGCTACTGCGTATGGCACCCTTGCTTTGGAAATTTATTTTTGTAGACACTGAAGAATAAGCCCAGAACTGATAACAAGACATGGAAATTCAATTTTTGTATTATTTTTCTTAGCATACTTACACTGATTTGTGGAAAATGCAAGCAATTATCCTCTTAATGCCTCCGTTACTAATTGATACTCATTAAATCGAATAGAAGACAAGTTTTTTTAAGTCGTTATATTTCTTTTGACATTGCTATGATATTTATTTTAATTATTATACGTTTGTCTTTTATACAAATACTTGTAATTATTTTTTACTTTCATTTGAAGCAAATGAGAAATTTTAGGCCGCTTTAAGGAAGCTTTTTAAAATTATTAGTCAAGGTCGTATTTCAAGTAAATTAATTAAAAATATATTGTTTCTTTCAAATGAAGAAACTATGAAAGTTTAAGATCGTGTGATATATAAATATAACTTGATAAATATAACTGATAAATATAACTTGAAATATTTCTTATGCATGTGCTTTACAATTTTTTTTATTTAATTTTAATACAATGTTTTGAAATTCTACTTCTCTTTTTTAATTACGTCTTCTAAATGCAGGTATAAAATAAAAGCACATTGAAAATGTTTTTGAAAAACCATTAGTCTAAATTTTGTAATTCATTTGTATTATTCGCATACATTATAGTCCAGGCATGGAATTACATTTAGAAACCAGTTTTAATGAATGCATTTAATCTAGTTTTATGAATTAAAAGTATCAATTTGGCTTCGAAATTATTTTTTGTACTGCTAAAAACATAAAATAACTGACTTGGAGAAAACAGACAAATTCCATTAATTATACAATAACATTATTTAGACATTTTATAAAATAATTTTTCAACTTTCTTTTGAAAAGTTATCCATTAGAAAAATGATCTTTTAGTCTTTATTTTCTTTCCTTGCAAAAATATTTTAAATAATAATTTTTTCCGTTGCTTTTTCTGACCTAAACCAGATAAATTTTCTTACAAGAAATGTACATTTTACTATGTGGACACAGTTTAAAACCATGGCCACACATTTCTGTAAAAAATGGTTTTGTATTGGTTAATTTAACGAATACTTTCATGTTATTAAAAATGCTGTATAATTCAAAATTGTGTTTTTAAGTTCTGTATTATATTTTCATACACACCCTAATTTGAATAAATGTTTTGTGTGTGAATATTTAATTTATCATCTGCTGCACCTGCGTTTTGAGACGTTGACAGAGGAAGAAGATTATACTTAAAGATAGAAAAATGTACTTATGTGAAAATTAAGAAAAACAAAGTGAAATTAGAAAATACACTTGCAAAAAAAATTGAAACTAGTAAAACAGGAAGTAACGAGCAAGTAATAAGAAGTAATAGTTTAAAGAATTTTAAGTTCTTCAGTGAGAAAACATAGTTAATATTCCTAAAATCAAAATGTGTGGTATTGAAACCTATTTCAGAGAATAGAGTCATTCATTTTATGGCAGTAATTAAAGCAAATTAAAATCACTTTCTGAAAGCTTCATTGATTTCATGCGAGAGTTTTTATCAGCCAGAAGTATTTTTTTTCATAGAGAAATGACTTCTAAATACAGTTCTATTCATCCAGACAATACGCTCAGGAGCAATACTGCATTAGCTTTTTAGCGAAAATATATCTTTCAAGTTAGAAAATGGTTTTGGAAAAAATCATTAAAATTCATCTGATATCGAAAAAAAAAAAAAGGTATTTTCAAACCTAGTCAAAAATACTTGATTGAACTGGAAAAAAGTGAGAGCTGATTTAATGTTAAAAGTAAAGCATTTCTTTCTATTCAACTAGTTCTAAAAGAAAAACATTAAATAATTAGTTGCAACTTTACCCCCCAGGCAGCATACGACTTTAATGAGGCGGCTCTTTAAAAGCCATCGAAAATGGTTTTATTGTTCTTTTTAGAACACTTTCGCGTATTAGATGTTGCTGTAGTATGTTTTATTTTTAGGTTTCATTGCTGATTGCATTTCTTCTTTTCTTCTTCTAGAAATGGTATATCAAACGGTGAAATTGGAGTGGTTGAACTAAATAAAGGGAATTTTTCAAATAATTCATACCTGAAAGCGATTCAAAACTTAGTAAATACGGTTAAGATTTTGAATTTAATTTTTGCAACCTTTAGAGTTTAGTTTTCTATTATTTTGAAAGTAATAAAAATGTGGAGAAAGTAATGCTTAAGGTATATTTATCTCATGAATGAAAATTATATGACAAAGCAGGAAGCGCACTTTGCAAAAGTACATCTTGTTTATTAACAACTTATATTTTTGACTCTTCACATTCATTTTCAGAATGTATATTTCATCAGTGAGTGCTAATTAACTTTGCGCTCTAAAACAACTTGAGGGATATTGGCGATGGACATGACAAATTTGAACCACGGTCAAATGACGAGGACGACATCTGAGCTGGCTCCCCACTCTCATAAGTTTCCCACCACACCAGTGGAAGCACTTTGAACCACGGCAGATTTAACGTGCATAAGCCCTTTTACAAGACAGGTCTTCAGTAGCACCAAAGCTCGAACCCACGATTCCATAACGCGCCGGACACGACTTCATGACCGTGACCATTACACTACCGCTGACAAGTAGGGACTCTCGACTCTTAAATTGAAAATTTTCAATTTTTTTGAAAAAAAGTATGTGTTAAAGCCTCAATATTTTTGAGCATTTTGGTACCAAAATTGTGTGTTCATACTGTGAAAACTTCTGAAGTGATTGAGAAATAAGTAGTGAAACTTAAAAGAAAACATTATCTCTAACTTCATTTTTCGCAAAACAAAAAGTTTTAGCTTGCTCGCAGGATTTCTCAGAAACTATTTAGAATATCACAATTTGAAATTTTATACACGTGTTCAAAATAAGGCTCTTCATAACTTATATAACAATTTTCAAAAAAAAATTTAATATAATTTTTTTATTTGAATTTTAATTAATTTTTTTCTTAAAATTTTAAAATTTTCGTTATAATTGTATTTAAAAAATATTTTTTTTTTCTCAAAATTTCTTAAAAGTTAGTATAATTTCAAAAGTGAACATTTTTATACCAAGTAAAATTGATTTTGTATATTTTAATCAATTTTGTACTTCAGAATGAATCAGAATACTTTCCTGCGCCGTGTGAAATACTGATTTTCATATTTTTGAAAAATTGTCCAATTTTTATTTCTTTATAACTTTTTGAATTTTTTCTCCAACTCTCTAAAAATTTGAGAAATAATGTAAATATATATGATTATTATGTAGTAACAATTTTTAAGTTATTGTTTTGCTAAGTTACATTGGTTTGAAGAAGGATGTTTTTTTCGAGTGTTAAGAATCCTAATTCACTATAGTATTTTATTTTTAAGAACATGTAAAATATGATTTCCCGGAAACTCCTCCATTTTTTGGGGCCGACGAAATTTCCCTGAACCTTTTCATCAATTAGTTGGACACAGGAAAAAAAATATTTTTTTTAACGGGAAAAACATTTTAAGAGATACATAAAATGATTTCCTTTGAAAAATAACACAATATATATTCAAGTATACTATAATATAAAATAGGACATGTTAAAATAATTACTCTTCTAAGACATAAAAGACAGTATTTTACTCTAGGCAACTGATGAGGAACAAATCTGGTTCGTTCTTCAAGTGAATGCCATAGTTGTGTTAAGGACTCAGATGCAAGAAATTCGTCTAAATATTCAATCCTATTGAATGAAGCAATGGGATGAATTACGTATTCCTAAAGGGACAGAAAACAATTCCTTCAATCAATACGTGTCTCGTAATTGCTCTTTATGCGAACTGTTATCTTTGTCTAAAACAGTCCAAGTGCACCTTTGAACGGTTTTATAAACAAAAGCTCTTCACATTACAAGACGCGAAATCTGGAAGGGAAGTGCCCCGCTATTGGATTGCGAGTAAACGTTGTCGCGAATGCGGAACAGTTAATCGGCTTTCCATAAAGGGCCGCTGCTTCAACTTCAAACGACCAAGGTCCAGATGAGTCTTGTTATTGTAGTTCTAAAAGTCGTAAAAGTGGCCTCAAAGTTTAATCGAAAAAGTCGATAATAATATAGGAAAAACTTCTTACAGAAAAACAGATTCAAATATAACCATGGTAACACATGTTACGGATGAAACAATCTTGATTTGTAATCAAGAGATTGAAAAATAACTAATGTACATATATCGCCAAAATCTATATTTTCCCATTTTTCAGTTAGTAATTTTTATCTTTCCACTATTGCTTCTAATCAATATCCGAGAGGTTTGGTGATAATTCCCATTTTTAAAACATTTTAAAGGATCTTTTATTTTGTTTTGGTTAATTTAATAAGTATTTAATTGCTTGAATAATTTTGATGCGAGTTACATTCCCATTTCATCATTGTTCTAAAGGAGAGTCAAAACAAGCAAAATTATATTATCTCTCTCAATCCATTAGCCCATTATCGAAAAAAATGATGTTAAATGTTTATTTCTTTGATCCATTCTTTGAATTAACAATTCAGAGTTAGCAGTTCTGTACAAATTAATTACGGTGAAAGTATTAAATGCTTCACTCTACCCTATATTTATTTAAATTACATACAAATATACCAGCATTATCGCAGAATGTAATTTTTTTTTAAACAGAAATAATATTATGAATGTGACACTTTGTAAGTTTTATCAGTGTGTCTTAATTTAGGTTTCATTACATTTTTGCGATGTTTTTTTAAGTATTTCTTATTGAATTATCCATTTTAGAATAACGTTTCTTTAAATGTTTTACAATTTTTTTATTATTTATGAGCTAAAAATAAACAGAAATTTCCAAGGTAATCAAGTGCATTATTTAAAAAAAAATTTAGCATGTACTTTGTTCACAGATTTTGAACTATAGTTTTTTCTTTTTCTTTTTTAGTAATTCATTTGTTTCATTTCCTTCTTTTGCAGACAACATTCCTTTTTTAAGTTTCTTTTCGAGTTCTTTCTGTATTTGAAGAATTATGTCTCACTATAAAATCAGAGTCATATAAGTGTAGTTAAGAAAAACATAATGTATGCTTTTATTCTCGAAGTGATGTTCACATTTCTTTTATGTATAAAAACAAAATATACCTTTTCTATAGAAAGTAAAATGTGTATTAGCGCATCACATAAACCTCATATTTTAGCTGAAATGTAAAATTCATTTTTTTTTTTATGTTTGAGATGAATCAGAATCTAACTAACATAGTATTATTACATCAGATAAGATCAGAAAAAAACCCATTATTATCACAGTATTAAAAATCACCAACCCCTTGCAAACCAGACTGTGCTTCTTAGTATCCCTAGAACGCCCAGATTTCTGGTGACACTGATCTTGACGTTACGACGCACATTTCAGTTTTTTTCTTTTGACGTTGACTTAAGTGCACGTTCGTTCATGTTTCGTTTCCTTTTCTAAAGTTTGTACAACTGTTGTTTATTTTTACCTTTCTTGCAAATATGGCATCACCCTTGGAATTCAACGAAAGTGATACTGAATGAGAATATTTACCGGAAGCCGATGAATACGACAGCGACTCAGATACAGATTTATCTATTTGTGATGAAGAAGATGAAGACATGGAGAAAAAGTAAACCACACTTATGTAACGCATGTGAAAAAGCCTTTTATTCCAAGGAACATTTGGAGCAATTTCACGAAGATCTATAATTTAATTTAATTTTCCTAACACAAAAAAATTTATAACTAAACTTTTATAATTTTATACAATCTCAATAAAAGAAATCTACCTTCTAATGTTTCCTGTGTTAGTTACACTGGTTGTACATCTAAATAGGCCCTATCCCAAGAAAAAAATTCCATGATGTAACAATGGGATTTTATCCTATAGATAGCATGTATCCACTAGTGGTTACATGATATGCAAGGGGTTAATACTTTTAAATAAGAGATTATTGAGTTATTTCAATAACTTTAAAACAATTACAAAATTAATTGCACATAAATGTTGCATTTTACTGTGCATTCTTTTCAATACTTTCTCATTTTGAATTAATGGATTGAACTTTATTTTTTTGACATAGAATACCAAAAACAATTTTTTTAAATAATTTTAACATATATGTTACTTATTATTTAAATCATTGGTGAGGAACCTGAACTATAAAAAAGAAAAATAGTTTTGTATATAATTTTATTTGTATTCCAGTTTAAAAACACTGCAAATCAATTTCACTGCCTTTCGTTGGCATTTTCTAGGTTTCTTTTTATTGTAACATAATAAGCTTCCAGTTCTTTAATCATGCCCTAGAATAATTCCTTTGAGATTGCTATTATACCATCAGCAATAGCCCTGAGAGTTACTCATGTGCAACATTAACATAATCAAATCTAAACCCGCAAATAGCAGAATTGCCCCATGTGAGGGATTCAACTCTTCCTGTTTGCCGTAGAAGTAAATTTCGTTTGGCTTTATATCCAATGAAATTGTGAAAGGAGTTTTATTGCTACTCTAGTGGTTTTGCTCAATTTACTTCGTGTTTTTTATCACTTCATATCTGGCAGAATGCATTTGTAAAGAGACACGGATTGGAAGAGATTTCAAAAGATAAAAGCCTTTTAGACCTAAAATCAGGGGAAATCGGGTGCCGTCCTTTCGATTCTTCCAACTCATTGGTATTCTGTTCAAAGAATATCTTCCGGGTTTCCCAAACACTGGAAGCGAGACAGAGGATAAACTGGATTTCCTATACTAATGCAATTACTTATGCTGAGAGGTCTAGTTGAGAAGGGCATGCTTAAGAATATATCTCCTTCTTAAACATATGATGAAAGACAAGCGCATAGTCACCGGAGATTTGAAAATATTTCTCTGACTTTAAATAAAAAAAAATTCTTAGAACTTTGGTTTATTAAATCCTTTTGACTTATATGTCTACAAAACTGGAATGTTCTCTTCATACGTTTATATAAATTTTTATGCAATGACTGGAAAGAAGTTTCCAAAATTTTACTTTCCATTTACGGTATTTAAACACGTAAGTGAAGTTTCTTTTAATTTTTAATTAAAAGTTTTACTCTATTCAGAGAAATAGTTTTCATTGTTTTTTTAAGTGAAAAGCTTCTATAAAAACCCTTATAATTTTATTTAAGAGCAAATTTAAATAGAAAACTACTTTTTAAATGTAGTATATTATAAGATTTTGATGACTCAACAGATGAAAACACGTAATAAGTTTATCACAGTTGCTGTCTAACTTTTGCTAAATCGCGGTAGAAACTTGCAACCTGTAGGATGCTACAGTTCAGCACAACAGAGAAGAGACCCCATATTCAGGTAGAAACTAACTACAAAATATTTTACCCTTGTGTGATTCTTGGAAGTACTCAACCTTTTTCTTTTATCCTTAAATGCAATATCGGACTTTTTAAATGAGGTATAGTATATATAATTTCATGAAATTTTCCCTTACTTTTTCAATATGCTAATATCCAGGCAAATACTTAATCAAAAGTATTTTTTGCGTTTATGTTCAAAAATCATGAAGAACTTTGAGTTGGATTTGAGTGCGGCTAAGTACACATACAAAACTTTCTCTTCATCAACACCATCAAAACGTTTTCGAAAAAGTTTCTTTGTTAATGATTCTTTGATCATTAGTTAAGAAGCGATTATCATGATTAGTTATTAATGGTTCAATTGGGTATTTTTCTCACTATTAATTATATGATGTACCGGATGGTTGAATAATTTCTTTCAAAACTATTTCAACCAGATCATTGATTATTCTTGGTAACACTAAAGATCTTTAATCCTTTCACATGCTTTCTTTGTAGAATTATGAACATTTACTTAAATGTTCAATTCGTTTGTTTACTGATATTTAATCGTTTCTTTTTGCAGAAGAGTTAAAAAAAATGTGATGCCAAATATCATTTTACTTTTAAAAACTTACTAATATTTTTAAAAAATAATAAAATGGAATGATGGAGAATATATTATAAAATAATTAAATGGAAATATAATGATGGATACTATAATTTCAGAAACATCATCATAACTATTAAATTGCTGAATAGTAGCCTAAATATCAAATTAAATACAAAAAAGCAGCAAAATATCGTAGGTAAAAAGAATTATGTTATTGTTGTATAATTTATCTCTTCAGCTAAGTAATAATTTAGACTAAGCTATGAAAGACCATACTTTGAAAGACAGGAATCTACTTGAAAATATTTAGAAGATTCCCCTATACTCAGTTAACAGTTCGAAACTGCTGGGGATGTACTACAGACGTAATATGGGGAATATTTTAATCCTCTCACATAAATCCTTTATCTAGTGAATCCACTTCTGAGAGTAGCCAAAGAACAGTGGGACTGTCAGAAATCCTATAGTATTAGATTCAACAATCCTTAAGTTCATGCTAGGTTGAATTCATATTTTCAAGCTAATCTGAAACTTAATTTTCATTATATAGAAAAACTTCTTATGCGTTTAGACATCAAAGATCATTGAGTTAAGAATTAGTCCTTAACCTGGAATAAGTTGTGAATGGGATAAAATAGAATAAATATATCGCAGATATGCAGATGCTGTCCTTTACATAAGAGGATAATGCAAAGAGAGGGCATTTTAATGCAATTAGCACCGAAAATTTGCCATATTCTCTAATAAGCTTTACGCATAAAGTTCAGGGCGTACACTTTCCACAAACACATGCATAGCTGCATTAATTGGCTTAATTTACCATTAACTTTATACTTACTATGCTGTTTAATACTGTGGTTTTAGTTCAACTACCTTTCCCTAAGGCCATAATGATAATGCTTGTCTTAAATAACTTCTCGGACATTAAAATACAAATGCCCACAAATCACTGCAGTACTTGGCTTGATCACCAATAATACGTTACCAAAAAAATGTCAATATCAAATTGTCGATTGGATTCACAAGCCAACAAGGCTACAATAATAATCATTTTAAATTAAATTAAAATGAAATTTACTGAAAATAAAAGGAAATTGGGCTATAAGATATGCAAAATGCTAAACATAAGCAAACCAGGCATATTTTCAAATGGTCTCTCCACCATTTTGAGTAACGCTATAAGAAACAAGTTCAGTTATAAAAATAAATTTTATTCGATTGATCTTGTGTTTTTCAGAAAGTAGGGGGAAAAAGTATTGGAAAAAAGATAACAAACTAGAACCAAGCCATATTTTTCGGCCACATATGGTACTTGGCTTTTATAAAGAAATGAGCTACGCGCGCGCGGAGAGCTTAAAATTAGTTGAGATTACTCCACATTTAAAACATTTAAAAGAATAAACGAGTTAAACTAATTTCATGGTAACTATTTAGAAGTTAAAATGCAACTTTTCCACAACTATTAAAAGTGAATTCGAATCCAAGAATTCAATCTACTTGCTAAGTATCAAAATTTAATTTCACTATTTATATTTGTTTCTAAGTATGTAAAAAAAAAAATAGGCCAATTATTTTAATCTTAATTTCAATTATTCGGTTTAAATTTCACTGAAGACCTTTCAATTTTATTTTTATTAAATTATTTTCTCTGAGTGCGCTAAATGTATCCTAAATTTAGGCGGAAATTAAATGTAATAAGAACTGAAGAATCTATAATTAAATTATCTAACTTCAGTGCAAAGAACGCATAATTTTACTCAATTTTAATTAATCATTTAAAGTTCATTAAGAAAATCGAAAAGATGTAATTGAAAAGTTTTCTTATTGATCCTTTCAAGAAAATTAAAAACAATTACACATGTTTCAAGATTAATCAGGGAATTTCCTCAATTGTTTCAAGTCTTGCACTTGAATAAAATGATAAAATGAGATACCTAAATATGCCAAGAACATTCTTTTTTCATAAAGCAACGTAAAATATCATTTATTAACTTCAGGGTTTTATTATCTTATATCTAATAAAATTACTAACCACACACACACACAAATATAGTAAAAATTTCCCTCTATCATAACTAAAATATTTGAAATGGTAAACAGTTTTAATCTTATTCACTTCGCATTTTTAATTCGAGCCAATTGTCTTCAAAGAAAGCACTCGAACTTGGGTGTTCGACACGAGAATAAATTCATCATTACACTGTGATTCGAAGCTCATTTGTAGCTGCGGTAGCCTAGTGGTTATGACCAGGAACTCGTAAGCGACATGTCGTGGGTTCGAGTTCTGGTGCCACTGAGGATCCACCTCATAGAAGGGGCTGTTTAATCTGTCCTTCCGCGTTGATGTGGCAGTTAGGAGAGGGTGTTTCAGCTAAGCTGTCCTCGTCACTTGACCGAGGTTCATAAATACGAGGTCTTTACCAATAGCTCTTGTATTGCTTTGTAGTGTGATATAACTCTCTCTTATACACTTGGATCAAACTTAGTCTAATTACACTTTTTAATGTTTTATCCTTTCTTTGTGTTCAAATTTAAATTAATTTACTTAAAAAGTGATTTTTTAAATAATTAATATAAATTTTTAAAAAAATCAGTCAAAAATAAAAATTATCTAAAATTAAAGGCGAATATTGTTTTGTCTCAAAACAACAAAAACAATTGTATACTTTATTAATAACTATGGATAACGGAATGATTATATCTAATGCTCAATAAATTTTTTTAATATGCTAGTCTTTATTTCTTTTTCACAAGTCATATTTTCCCCTAGATGCTTCTTTTTATATACAAATTTCAAGATACATTCATAGATATGCTACATGTTTCTATCTTTGAGAGAATCTTTATCTCTTTCCCCTTTACTATATTTATTCTAATGAACTATCAATAAAGGGAATTTTTAGGCTTAGTATTGTATTAGTCTATTCACAATGAAAAAAGATAATTTAAAACAATTGTAATAATATAAACCATAACTCCCTTACCCTTATGAAATAAATATTTTACTTAAATTTCATATCTAAGCAAATATTAAATACGGTTTTGGTTCATTGCTTATTTGAATAAATGAATTTGCACTTATTATGCTTTGAATACCATACAAATAACTGAGAAATGACATGAATTCTGAATTGGAGAACTTGAGATTTAATTTGAGAAATATTTAATTGACTGCGTAGAAATAATCTTAATAGAGTACTGATAGAAAATCTATGTATAAAAATCAAAGCATATACATTTAGATCTGATGGTAATGCTTTCCATGGTGACTGAAAGGTAAACAGTTTTATTTTAAGAATACAAAGCAGAATGAAGAATTGATTGTCTCTGTACAACTGTGCGAAATATAAGTATGAATGGAAATAGAAAATCCAATCATGGAAAAAATAATGAACCAAGAATTCGTAAATATATGTTATGCGGAAACAATTGTATTGGACAATTTCTTGAATTAAGCTGAAAGGAAATAATTACTTGCAACCGCAACAAGGTTTTTTTTATCGAACGAGTAATAGAAAATATACTCAAACACATTTCTTGAAGCTTCAATTTTGTATTAAAGAACAGCTAAGACATAAATTATTGAGAATGAAAAATAAAGGAGATAAAAAGTGTATGTGAAAAAGGCGTACGTTCTATATTAATAACTGAGTATTTTATCTATTACACTTCATCTATCCAAGCTAGATAAGGGATTGTTAACTGCTAAAAGTGCAAATATGTAGATGGCTTAAGCATCCATTCATTATTTCTCTTATAAATTGCCTTTTAGGAGCAATTTTGAATCGTTTAACAGGTCTCTCCTGTTTTGAAACGGAAATATATTACGCATGTGTATTTGTTTTTCTTATTTTTAAGAGTAAGATTATACTAAATAAAACTATCTGTGATTATGATAAAAAAATTTTTGGCCTTAGTTTAAGTTTTAAAGGTAAAAAAATAAATCAGTAAAAATGCAAGATTTGAACAGTGCTTTCACACTAAGACAACACGATGACTCCTGGTGACGAAACTTACAATTTTTCAAGTAACAGGGACAACATTTGACCTATACATCTCTTGTAATTTCTTTACTACGCCTGGTGATGAATTTGAGAATCAGTTCATTCTAAGTTTGCATTACGTCCAATTATTCCACAGAATGAGTCTTTAATTAAATCAGGCGGATCACAACTGATGTATAATGAGCCACTTAAGCTTCAAAAGCAAATGAATTAAAAGAAATAACTTGTGGAAATGTAAATTGAGATTCAGGTCTGATCATTATTTTTAGCTCACCATCAGATATTAATAAGTTAAAAATATTTAAATTTATTCCCACGAAAGTTTAAAATAAGTTGTTTTTATTTTTTTACCAAATAAAATTCAAAAATAAAATAATTTAACTTCTGCGTCACAAAAAAATGTTTCAGTACTATTCGTATCAATCATTTTCATTTCTTGAAAACAAGAACTTTTACAAATACCTGTCCCAAATATATGGAAATGAACTACGTAGAAAAATTATTGATTCGTAAATTAGTATCACTGAAGTTTGACAACATTTTTGAAAAATGTCAAGATAAAGGACTAATAACCAATTAAGTTCGTGATTAAAATTGCTTGATTTACTAACCTATTATAGAGTAAAAGCAATTGGATGTACCATATATCTCGTGATAAACATTTTTTAATCCTAGGACTTTAAAAGAAAGATTGGATGATGCAAGCTATTAAACACAAGTAATTTATTAAATCTTGTTAAAGAACTAAATTTTATACTTCTTTTTCTGCTTTGATCAGATATTCAGTAAAATAAAGTTTCTTGTACTTTGCTTAACAGCTCGTTTCTATGTAAATTATGATTGATATCATTTTCCTGATTGGATGGATTCAAACTTTTGGTTTTAAGTTATCAATACATTCCAGTTCAGGAACAAAAAGATTTATTTTAAAAACTGATACAGCTGCAAATTAAGAAGAATTTCAGGGTTGGTTATAAACTTTACCATCTATAAGATATTTATATTATCACCTTTATAATGGTTTATTTACAAACATTTTAAGTTACTGATTTTTGGGTAAAATATTATAAAGTAAAATTTATTTATGCTAAATAATATGAAGGAATAATTAATGATAGAGTGGCTTTATGCTTCAAATTATTTTTAAACATTTAACAAATGTAAAATATTTTTATGAAAATAGATTATCTGTGTGAAACTATTTCTCGTGTTTTATTTCACCCAATGAGAAATAATTCAATTACAGAAAGAAAAGAACTTTTCCTATCGACATTTATCGACGGATATAAACTTAGAATTTTCAAATATTTTAAGCTAAAATTTTGTAAATTCCCCCCCCCCCCATTGTAAATGTCTACCAAAAACTAAAACTTTTAGAAGTACTGCTTCGTGTATTAGCAAAAATTGCTTACGTTACTACTAATATAAATGGAATAAAATTTTAAAGCGATGCAAACAATAAGAGTGAAAATTAAATTTTTATACATTGTATGTGCAAGGGAACAATTATAAATTGTAAGAAAACGATATTTCTAATACTTTTCCTATACTTTTAAATCCTCGGTTTATAAACTTTATCTTTTTGAAGTTGCATGAAGAAGAAAGTTTTCTAAAAAAGGATTAAAAATTTTGTTATAGCCATATTTTGCTCATATACTTTAATTTTTCGAAAACAGCTTAAATCGAGCTAAAATTTAAACAGTTATTTCTAAGTACCTTGTATTAAAATATTTGCACAAAAATATTTTCAACATATAAAAATAATAAATTAATATACTTTGGAATAGGAGTAAAGATTTATATACTCCTACATTTTACAGCTTTAATACTTACGTTAAGTAAAAGTGTTTTCTTTTTTTTCAGACCATGTGTCATTATACCTTATTCGTAAAAATTATTTGTAGAAAACTCTAATTTTGTTATTTAAGTGTTAAAAAAACAATTTTCGCAAGAAATTGAAATTTTCATCTTTTAACTACCCCTTTTCTTCAGCTTATTATATCTAATCTACTCTAAATATCCTGCATTTTGAAATAAAAATGTTTTGCTTAAGCTTATTAGAATAAAATCCTAAGCTTTTTATACTGAAGCAACCGTTTTACTGTATATTAATCCTTTTCCTAGCACTTTAAATTAGTTCTTAGAAATTGAGGGGGGGGGGAATTATACATTAAAAAATATATGCTTTTTTGTCCTTAATATGTAGATATCGAATTATATCTTAATCTGAAATTTTATTTATAAAATCGGCTTTTTCAAAACTTTGAAATCAAGTTCATTATTGAAGGATTAGCATTAATACACTATTCTTGAGGACTTATCTGTTTTATAGGCAGTCTGCTTTTCTAAGAGGCAGGCATTAAACCAAAGGTGACCCTTATTTTAGTAGCTCGTTTTTCTGAGTTTATATTTTGATTTGCCAAGATTTTTATCTCTAGATGTTTTTAAATATATTATACGCATCTTTATAGAAGTTTATACCATTTAATCAAATAAGATACTTCATTTTTTAATAAAAAAAACCTATTAACCTATAACTTTTTTGAAAAACGTATAAAACGCAAAATTAACTTAGATAACAGCATGAAAGAAAAAAAAATCCAAATATTATTTGCTTTTGAAAATAGTTTATAAAGCTAAAATAAACAAATCAATTTAGGATTTTAAAAATTTAATTTATAATTCTCCGCTATTTTCTTTTTGTTGAAGAAAAAATGAGAAAACAGACTTTTATAGAATGAAAATGCCTTAGGAATACAATTCTAAAGAGGAATTTGTAAAATAGAATAGCAAAATAATATGAGTGACGTATTATATTCCCTACCCGATAAAGTAATACAAGTTTGTTTGGGTTTTATTCATTTACATAATTACTCATAAATTACTTCTCTCAATTTAATGTTTAACTATGCTGTTACTCTAAATCACATTAAAATGAATGACTTTAATTAATATATTAATTAGAAGTGTGTTTTTTTAAAAAAAATGAACATGCAGCCTGCCTCACACCTGTATGTTTACTTGTTAAACCTTATTCATATTCTTCAGTTATTAAGCGAATAATAGAGTTGATGAATATCTTTATTTTTACAAACAACATTTCTCTATTTAAAGATACCAATAAAAATAAACAAAAACATTTTAAAAGTATTTTCCTTTATTATTTTTATGCTCTGTTATTAAGCATTATATCCCGTTGGGAAAATGAATGTGACGTGAAAGCAAAACAAAAAAGTAATTAATATTTTAACTTAAACAGAACATTAAGTATTACAATGGGAAAGCTTAATAAAGCTTATGCTGTGTAATTTTTTTTCTATAGGAATAAAATAACCTAAAATTAAACTTTTTGAAGTAAGTTGAATTTCATAATAAAAATATATTTTAGCCCTTAATAGAAATAAAGTCAATCGAAAAAGTTGTTCATCAACTTTTTGACTATTTCATCAAAGTATTTTTGATTTTTTTGAGTAACATTTTGAAAAATTTTCTTATCAGTTTTTGAAAAATTTCAACAAATGTGATAAAAAACACTTATATAAAGTTAAGCAATGATGATCATGGTTATTACCGAAACAAATCAAATATTGGAGCAAATAGTGTAGAAGTTTTCATATATAAGTTTTTACATCTAGAAAACTATACTAAGAATAATGTATGAGCTTTGATTGATTCAGTTAAGAAATTTAAGCGAAACTTTGTAAAAAAAAGTATTTATTAGCCTTTAATTATTTGTTTCAAAGTGTTAGATACAGTAATTTTGATAAAGCCTGATCTAAAGTTTAAAATAATAGTTTTAAAATTGCTATGTTTCAAATATATATATATATATATATATATATAAAGTATTTAAGCAATATTTATTTAAACGGCTCAATATATATCGAGGAAATTACTTTTAAAAAAGAAAAGGATTACGTTATGAAATATCAAAACAGTAACGTTGAGAAAGAAGCAAATATACTAAATGATTTAAGTTGAAATAATTTTTAAAAGTTCAGAAAAAAATTATTCAATACGCTTCAACAGAATTAATAAGAGCATGTTAATTTTTAAATGCTTGTCAAGAAAAATTGTTTTCTGATAAGGAGTCATGTTTTCCGGATTTTTATTAAGCTGCATGTGGTTTAAAATTAAAATTCATTATATTTCCCCAGAATTCATAGTAACACTTGTCTTTTATATGATCTGTTGCAAATAGAGATACTCTGTAGTAAGAAGCTACATTGGCCAGATTATTGAGATCACGATTTCATGAGTGAATAATATCCAAGTAAAAAAATAAAACTGAGATTGAAAAATTATTTTTCTACAATTACCCCGAAAATATGATAAGAATTGAAATAGGAATAGGAATAGGCTAAGGAATATAGAAATTTCAAGTGTTTCGGACTTCTGTAATTGCGCACTGTACTTAAAACAAAATTAACTTGAGCCTGATTTTATTTAAAGCATTTTCTTCGCTATAAGAAGGAATGTCACTGTAAAATTAAAATCTCGAGATCCGATTTCATTGCAAATAATAGCAAGTTAAAGCCATGATTCTGCCCAAACCATATTGAGTAAAAGGATAGAGAAATCTGCAAGGTAAATGTAACAGTATTTGTGGTGTACGAAAAATGTTTATAAAAAGTATAGTAATTTTGTGTGTTTGTTTCTCTCCTGGTTGGAGCATGGTGGAGCTTAGTACACCATCAAAAGGCCATTGCGCAATGTCGTGAGTCAATACACTTTGAGAACACTTTAAATACACACTTTAGTACTGGATCAAAGTATTCAGCAGGAGGATCAAATTCAAAATATAGTAGTTGTTTTTTAAATCATTACTAGAATTACTTTTATACAAATTCTACCTAGAATTTTACTCAAGTTCAAAGATATTTGTTAACTAAACATATCAGAGTAGAAATATTATGTCCCCCATATTCGCTCAATAAAATTATATTTATACATGAAGAAATTCCAGACTTAAATACGTTTTTGAATTGTTAATAATAATATACTCGTAATAATATGAAACATAATATATTTGAAATGATTATATGAGACAAAAACTAAAAAACACAACTTGGTCTTTTGAAGCTGGCTATTGAGAAAAATTCATAAGTATTTTACTTTTAAAATGTTCCTGTTTCTTACATCTAAAGACATACTTGGATAGCTTTGTTATACAACCGTTATATGAGATAGAAAGCTTACTAAAAAGTGTGATAACTGAAACAACCAATATTCGTTTTGTTTTGGCACTACTTAGAGTTTACTCAAATTCAGTTTCGAAAAAGAAATTCGTATGGAATTGTAGCATACTGCAATGAGTTTAAAATTCTTCAAAAGATATTAGTAGATCATTTATGAACTAATATATATATATATATATATATATATATATAGCACTGCAGCATCCATTTTATATTTATTATCTCGATTACTCTTTTGTTGTGTGATTTTCCTGCTGTCTATGTGTTTGTCGAGTGTTATTGTTTGGATGTGATCTCTTGTTAGTAGAGAATAGATATATATATATATCAAATTATATATATATATATATAATATATATATATATAATTTTAATTCTTGAAAACTTCTCATACTTAAGCTATTGAAAATAATGTATCAACATTTAAGGAAAAAATTACACAAAAGCTTTCCAAATATTCACGTGGTTCTCATTTATCTGCCGAGATTTAGTTTCTGAAGTATAATAGAAATTTAAAGAAATAAATCAGAAAAAATAAATAAAAAATTAGAAAATCACAAAAATTTGACATTCAGGAACTTTTTGTTTAGTTTATGGCAGCTACGTATCACATTTATAATTTAATAAAATATCTGTATGTAATATTTTAAGGAAATTAAAAATATCTTGAACAAAGCAGTATTTTTTTTGTATAGAGAAAGAAGTGAAAAATGATGGAAGTCATTCTTTTTCTTACAAATGTTTAATGATTTTATTTTTAAAACCAAAAACAGTTTTATTCGTGATGATTTGTCATTAAGAATCAGGCCAAATTTCATTATCACTGGAAATGTTGTTATCATTGAGCTCTGGCTACTGGTGACGAATCTTGCAATTTTAAACCATTGCGAAATTACAAGGAAAATATGTAATATTAAACAGAGGTATAACTGATTAAAAAAAGGCTTTTATCTATTACTAAGTCAAATTGCATTGCTTAATGCTTCATTGAATAAATAATTCATAATTTTTTACTATTAATAAAATACTTTTACATTTTTGTACATTGAGATATTATGAACGATTCCATTACGAAGATAAAAAAAAATGATATTCTGAAGCCTTTCAACAGTTCATTTCTTTCTGTGTTATTTCGAATCAGCAGAACAAGTTAAATATAGGTATATAAAACAAATAATAAAAATTCAAATAATTAAGTGAATAACAAGTATTTAAACATTTTGCGTAAAGAGCTTAATCGTAAATTTTTGATAAACCTCACTACAATGTCCGTTGTAGTTTAGTATAAATGTTTTGATGAATTTGCAAGTTAAACATAATAAACTGCGCATCTTTTAATAAGTATTCTAACTTAATGATGTAGTGTGGAAATTAGAAGAGTGAAGTACCAACTCAGTTACGTTCACTTCACTTGACCGTTGCTCCAAATTACAAGATATTCCATCAGTAGCTCTAGTGGTGGTTCTAGATTATTCGTTAATTGAAAACCAATCAACCATGTAATTTTAAATCTTGCATCAGTCAAGAATTAATTAATTCAGTATGTAAACAAGCTGAATCCACTTTAACGGTTCTGAATCATCGTGGTATTTCTCTAATTAATCTATGCTATATGAAAATGAAGCTTTCTTTAAACTTCATAGGATATTGAAGCAAAATAAAAAGGAGATAAATCATTTAAACATTTATCACGGTATTGAATGAAACGCGTAAGGGTTATTAGTTATGTAAAATTATTAGAATATATGAAGAGCTATATTTTTGAAAATAATAAGTTCTATAGTAACTGTATTTTGAAAGTTGAAAGTTTCCGTACATATTTCAAGCAGGTAACAAAATTATCTTCCTGGTTATACAACTATCTATAAGTCACAAAGCTAAATATATCCAAATATTCGAATGATGCTGTAAAATACATATTTCTAATATACACACGCACGCACACACACATCTGAAGAAGATCTTCCCTTCCACCACCCGAATATCAAATACTTAATATGATATGAAGATGATGTTGAATTCTCGCAATTCAAACAAAAGATAAATACAGAATAATTTCAAACAGAATAGGAGTGAAATCTCACAAAAAATTCAATCTGGTTGTATTGGGGCTATAGATTTTACTTCCGATAATTACTCACGAGCTCAACGTTCAGTTCTGGAACGATATTGCTTAAACCCAAACCATACAGCTCTATATTCATATGCAGAAAAATTTCCGTGAGAAATATATTGGTTTATACTTCTTTTGCTCTACGAGACATTTACCAAAAAAAAAAAAAAAATGTTGACGTTTTTGAAAACAATGATTTTTAAAGGGGACAAGCGTCTCTGATGACGAACATCAAAACATCAACAATAAGTAATATTTTACCTAAAATCTAGAACTGAATTAGATTTTCTATTTGTTTTACTTTTAGAATAACACCAATCTTTTCTATATTTTCTTATTTCACACACACATATTTAGTATACTAGATAAAGACTACTTCATATTCTGCTAGAGACTACTTCACACTACTTCATATTCTGCAATCAGTTCGAATAGAATTTTGTTAAACAACAGTAGCCAGTTATAAAGCTGTCATACACGTACCTCTCCTGGAAAAGAAGTTCCGGAGACCGTGTGCTCGGATCCCCTATCATCGGTCCGTCCGTAGTGTAAGTGGAGTTCGTGAAATCTGTACTTGTAAGAAAGTGGTCCACCACTGATGTTGATGGGAACACCAGGTTGTACATCAGATACTCGGAATGCGACGCTGTGACCAGTGTTGGTGAGGATGCCACTCACCTGAAACAAAAATAAACTGAATTAAGAACTTAATTATTTATAGATGGATAAAAAAGAAAATAAAATAAGGAAAATAATAGGAATGAGCTATAACAATCAAAAACGTCGATTAGGTATAACCTTAGTACAATAAAATAGTGTCATAAATTAGCAATAAATTTAACTGAAATATTCCACTTAAGCGAAGCGTCTGAAAAAATGAAAGTCTAAGATAAAATTTTGTGCTTCATATTATTACAGTTTTATGAGAGACGACATTTTTTGTACAGTAATCATCGGCTAAAGCTCCTGGCTTTTGATATCAAGGATAAATATAAGCCTATGATGCGTAAAAGTTGCATTTTT
Source organism: Trichonephila inaurata madagascariensis (assembly GCA_019973955.1). NCBI lineage: Eukaryota > Metazoa > Arthropoda > Arachnida > Araneae > Nephilidae > Trichonephila > Trichonephila inaurata. The sequence goes on along the minus strand of BMAV01018605.1, from coordinate 725,740 downwards.
TGCAAATTTTATCCTTATTTTCCTAACAAGAAACTAGGAATGTATAAATAATTAATAAATTAATTAGAGTTGAAAATAAATTAAGTGAACATATCCAGAAAATTGCTCTTTTTCAGCATGAGGAAAGAGCTGTAGTAAAAGTACATGCATCAGAGAATAAAATAAATCATGGAAAAGATAAATTTTGGATAAATAATTGGAATCTCTCAAAGAGCATTCTGTTATGAAAAATTAGTGAAAGAAATAAAAATGTGTGACACATTTAATTATTTTATAAAACAACTGATATTTTCTTTCATTTTTTTACTACAATTTAAAATTTTAAGAAAATGAAAGAAAAATAGTTAATTTTTGGTTAACTGTGAGCTTATCGTAATAGACGAAGAAAATAAATACGTTCATGCAGCTTTGTTTGCAAAAATAACAAGGCTGACTCGTCTTGAATATGTTGTAGCTCAAAATTTTGTTACCGTGGTGTGGAAATTGGAAATGTTAGGTACCACTGAGTTTTCATCCGTGTTTATGACTGCGGTACAAAATGATGAGGTTCGTCGCCAACAGACCTTGTGCTTCGAAATTCAACTTTAATAAATATTTAAGGAATAAAATATTTGAGAAATAATTTGGTCAGTGTGGCAAACCAAAATAGGAATAGTGATATCTAGCAAACATTCACCAAAATAAGAAGAGCGACATCTATCAAACGTTCCTCAAAAGCAGACAGACGGGGTGTAACTGTTGAAATATCAACACCAGTATATGAACTCATGCATGTTAAATAATTTTTGTTGTACTCAAAATGTATTTTGTGCAAATGTCTTAAATGTTTCTTCACTATACATCTGAATGTCAAATTTCTTAAATGTTTGTCTTTGTATATCTAAACATCTTATTAAAACCTTTTATCAAAGATTTTTGCCATCTGATTGCTTCTCACATTCAGTATACAGTTAAATATAAATATATTATAAAGCTCTCACATGACTAGGGGGATATTGAAAGAATGAGTTATCAAGTATCATCTTTTCCTATGTAAGAAGCCAAAATTGCGAAATGCAAATTTCCTATCATGCTCCAATTTTAAGGAATTTCATTTAGAGGTTTTGGATTATAAAAACTATCGTGCAAAACACACTTATTTATAATTATGTAACAATTATCTTTTACACATAAGATTGATCTCATATATATTTTTAAAACTTTTTACATCAATAGAATAAGTCAGGGTTTCTCAAATTGTGGGGCGTGCCCACCCCCCAGGGGTTCGTGATAACCCTACGTGGGAAGGAAGGGCCACGAGCATATAAACAAGTCGAAAATAAAATATTTAAAACAAATTATTAATTTACTGAAAAGAAGCAAAACAAAATACATTCTGGTCCATTTACACTGAAATAATAAATATACTTATACATGTATCCGTACTGCACAATGTATTTGATAATTAATTTATCAATACTTAGTTAAGAATAAGTTTAATAATTACTATTGACCTGGATGAACTTCTCATATACAAAACTATATACATAATTTAATACTTATCTTGATAATTTTTACGTCCTATGATTAAAGTCGTATTGTAGCTTTAAGTTATAGTACAACATTATTGCATTCAATACATTGTTATTGTACGGATGGGAAAATTATGATTGAAAATTGGATCGCAAACATTGAAAGTCTGAGTAGCAGTGGAATAAGTAATGAGAGAGTATAAAAAGAATCGGCTTGAACCATGGCCGTTAAAACTTGTCTTTAGATGATTATCATTACTTCTTTCCTGCTCAAATCTTTTTACGTACATTTTATTTAAGTTTACGATATTTTTCTTTTAAATTTGGGGGGAAAATGTCCAGAGTTTTTGGCGATGAGGTATGTATGCAGAGAACTAACACTGAACAATTATTGATGTCTTACACCACAAATAAATATTGTCTACCACTTGTACTTTGTATAGCAAGTAGGTGAACAAGATAAGAAATAGGAACCTCATTCTTGTTGCAGGAGTGCCAAAATTATTTTCGTAGGTGAAAAACACTAGAAAAATTATACTATTTACTATATACATGGCACGGGCAAGGAATCGTATAAATGACGGTTACTTTTGTATCACAAATATTAAGGGACTCTATGTAAAATAGGAAAAATAAGTTTAAGTGATTGAACTTGTACATTCAGCACAATGAGCGATCATAATCTTATAATAGTAAACTTCTACAAGTATCCAAATATATGATGTTTTTACATATTGCGATACATTAGTGAGAAATGGAAATGGAAATTGATGAAGTTAAAACATTCTCTTTTTTATCTGATATGAGTTATGTTCCTGACATAAATCATGCACCACATCTAATTATTCCAGAAAAATTGAATATAATCTCGTGAAGAAGTTAAAACGTTCAAAAGTGACATTCAAAATGACTTGTATTGAATTTGCAAATTTGGAATGTCCTCCAAAAGAACACCATTATAATCATTTCCCGAGATCAACATAAGAAACTTCCAGGTTTTTTTTTCACAAAATGCAATTTATGCTGTTTTTTAATGATATAAGATAGATAACATCTGCTTTAAGTTCCAAATATATCTTGTAAGAATATATAGTGATTGTTCATCGATGGCCTGAAAATCAACTTGGAGACTGAGCTACTCCACAATAGAACTCCACACCTGCCATCAGTTACAATAACATATCCTTGTATAGTAAAATAATTATGAAAATAAGAAGATTTTGTTTAATGGAATCATGGTTCACTTAATTGTAATCTATCTGTAAATTTTAGATCAATTTTCCCGCTGACTGGTATATGATTAGGTAAAATAAAATACTGCTATTTCCTGACAGAGTGGCGTACCAGAGCAAAACATCAGCATCATATAAAAAATAAGAGCCCCAACCACTAACAATATGTGTTGCAGGAGAAAAAAAAATAGCCTGAACATTCCTCTAATCGATAAAAGACCCCCTTTACACATAAATTTGGAATTGATGAAGAATTTCGTTGGAGTGATGAATAAAGATGGGCGTGGATTCCGAAACCTGTAAGAACGGTATCCATTGCTAAGCTACGAAAAATTATGGAAGGCATTTTTATGGGTCCAAAAAACCGGTATTTTATGAAGGAGAAAACATTGTGGACGCATTAAATGATTTTGAAAAAAAAAAGAAGCTTGGATTAATTTTAAAAATGTTTTCCTTACTATGAAACTTTAATTAAAGGCAGCTTAAAACTTTACAAATTTAAAGAATATTCAGCGTCATTGAAAATTCCCTTTCTGGCGTCTCATTAATTTTTTCCCCCTGAAAGCATAAAAACAAGTGCGTCCATCTGGATATTTCTGCAATGAAAGTCCGATATTAAGGTAAGAGAGCCCTAATATACTCAGGGATTATTGCTGGAACCTTATTGAAGAGGCTACTAATTGTATATATATATTACTGCTATACAAAATCTAAAATTTTGGAAATTTCAAACAAATATCATAAATGTCATTTTTTCAATTTTTTAAGCATTACTTTTAAGTTTTGTAGACATTTGCTTAACCCCTCATTATAATACTAAAATGCCAAATTCTAAAGTTTATACGACAAATATGTGGAATGAATCTTATAAAATAAAGATTTTCAAAATTTTAAATATTTAAAAAATTCAACGCGTGAGGGAATATTTTTAATGTCATATTTTTTTAATACCTTCCAAAATATAAAAACTACCATTTAATGAGGAACAGAAACCCTGTTTGCCAGTCTTATAAAAGAGTCTCAAATTTGATGATAAAATAGAAAAAATATATATTTCCTTCTTTTTCCCACTACAAAGTTCATTTTCCTAGTGAATGCTTACACACACATGCAGCCCTTCCAACTTATGTTCTCAAATTACGTAGTTAAAAATTTGTAGTTTAAAAAAACAAATGACAGAAACTTCACATGCATTCGAGTACAAGCTCTTTCATTATAACATATTATATAATTATTCAAAATATATTTAATAGTGAAATTATTTAACATTACTACAAAATGAATTTACATAATATTCTGAAGTAGATAAATTGTGTTTGCTTGGAGGCTTAAAAAATTCATACTTTGAAAGTGAGAATAAAAATCGCGTTAAAAAATGTCTTTTCTTTTGCATAAGATTAATTTATAATAAGTTTATATGCTTTCAACGTGGTATTGTTATTCAAAATCCACTGTAAAGTAACTTAAAGTTTTGTGAATTACATTAAATTCTTTTGGATGAGGATTTCTACCTTTTAAAGAAGTTCTACAAGTTCAAAAGTTTAAGCAAATCTTGTTTTTTGAGAAGACCAAACTGAAGACTTTTTGAGGATTTGAGATTTTTAAAGAAAGTTTTAAAATTTAATTAAAATATTACAATTCGTTTTGCTAAACCATTCTTTTCATGTTCTTCTCCTAAATCATTTAAACTTTTTACATACAATAATATATTCATTTTTTAAATAATGAGATATGTTTAAATAATTACTTAACTACAATTTATGCTTAATATAATATTTCCAGTTTCTTTATTCAAGATAGAGATTATGCATCAATTTTCTAAGTTTTCAAAACTAGCCAGGGTACTTTTACTTCGCCTCATCATTTGCAAAATGAAATGTCTTGAAAGAGCCAACCCTATACCACAACCCTAGTTTTATAATCTTCAGTGATTAAATAACATAAAAAAAGATCCCAATTTTCCTCAAAACATTTTGCGGTCGGATAAAAGGGTTAAAACAGCATTATGTTTAGCAAGAAACAATATTAGATTTTGGTAGCTACAGAAAAGAGTTTATGGCCTAATTATTCAGAAGATCAGCACGCCAGAATTCTCTATAAATTTAATGAAAGCGGCTGACAACAGTTTCTCTTGTAAGAGAAAATACCACGAGATAAAAGTTAAGCCTGTTTCTCCTCTTTAAAAAGTATTTCTTCCGGATTGTTGCTGAGCTTTGGAATTTCTATCTATCTTTCAACTTCGTCTTTCCGCCATTAAATCATAGGGGTGGTTGACACAGGATATGCGATTAATTTTGCTAAAGGGAAAATGGTATTTTTAATCCCGTAGATATATATGGTATGTTGCATCTTGATGGATCCTTTGCAACATATAAAATTTTGCTGCAACCGCATTGGAACTATTACAGTGCAAAGTGCTTTTAACACGACTTTTCACTTTTTGTTGAGGCCATTTGTTCTTGCTCTTTATATAAGCCACGCGAAATTAAAATATTTTATTCCTTAAGAATTTAATTATTTGACGTTATATCGTCACACACATAACGTGACTTTCTTAGCAATATAATGAGTTGATTGATTTTGTGATGAGCGAAAAAATGAGTTTTTCGATAAGAGTTTGGATAAAAAACTATAACTACTTGATTGGAGTTTTTTCAATGGTTAGAGGCAACACTTTTTTTTCATGCAATCTCAAATTACTGTTTATAAAAAAGAGAATACTTTTTGGATGAAAAATGCTATTGTGTATTGGATTTACTTTACATAAAATGTGATTACTGCAAAAATAATTGACCTAAGTTTTAAATATGCATATATATATATATGTGTGTGTGTAAGGATATTTAAATTAAATTTAAAATTAAATTCCCTATACAACACTTAACACTTAACTTTTATTTTCTATTACATCTTCAAGTATTAAATTAAACACCCAATTATTTCTCCGAACAGATGGTTCAAATAGAACACTTCTAATCCCAGATCTTTATGTCTTATAGACCTATATGTCAGCATTAACTTTCAAGTATAACCCGTATCTAAAAAGAGGCACTTAATACATCGGGACATAAGTGGTAAATCCACTTAGATTGTCACTTTGGCAGTCTTTTTCTCTCAGCGACAGACGTATAGATTGCTCGCTGAATAAAACCATTTTTAAAAAAGCTTGGTGTTGACTTGAAACATTTCATATATATATATATATATATATATATATATATATGTAGGAGAAAAGTGAATCATTCACTCACTTCCTCTCAGAGAGATATCCAAAACTTTTGGATGCACAGACTTGAAATTTTGTAAGCATGTTTCTTTTATTAAGTAGAGATCCTCATATAACGGGTTTTGTGGAAATTAACTCCCAAGGGCTTACGAGGAGGAATTAGATATAAAAATCTCGTTCTTGAACTATCAGACCAACATACTTGAGATTTCACAAACATGTTTTCTTAATTGAGTAGAAATCAGCTAAGGACGCGTTTTTGGAAATTGACTCTGACGGGAAGTGCGGAAGCATTATATGTAAAAAAAATCTGTTTTTGAGGTTTTAGACCGGCAGACATAAAATTTACAAAGCATGTACATTTTGTTGTGTAGTAATTCGTTAAAATGGGTTTTAAGGAAATCGATTCTGGAGAGGTATTGGGTTTCTCTCAATACCTCTCCAGAATCGAGTTATAAATGTAATCTCCAGAAGATAGTTATATTTCTTTTTTAGAAATTTAAGTCCCACCTCTTTTAATCAAGAGGCAATGGCTATAAGAATATTGTTCAATATAATTGAAAGCTTAGTGCTTTAACTTAGACATCAATAATTTAAAAACAGTGCATAGTCAAACAAAATTCTTCCATAACCAGTGAAGCTGGCTGGTAAAATCTAGCATATATATTGAAATTACTCTATTAAAATTACGTATGATGTTTTCAATTACGTTTACGAATTTTTTTTTCTTATTTTATTAAATCATTTAGTCTGATTTTATTCTTTTTAATGAATTCTACCGCTTTCAGTGAGACCACATTCCGTTTGCGTTGCTAATTATTCAAACTGGATTAGAACTATTGTGAAATTCATCTAGGTTTTATAAGTAAGATTCTTCTCAAAATGACTTTAGATGCGAGAGTAAATTATAGACACTAGATCAAGAGTTAAATTTATGCCATGTGAAGTAGGTAATATTTCTCTTCATTTTTGTACAATTTTTCTTATAAAAATACAGCGAGAGAAAGAGTGTGTTGATTAGGATTTAGATATTAATTACTTTTAAGTTGCATTTGTTCTCATTCTCAGTTATACACTTTTTTCTCTGTTTTTCTAATGCAGAGTTAAACTTTTGTTAAAATTCTCAACCTGAGAGTTAAACTAATTAGTTCTCATTGTTTGATATGGTCTATAATCATCAAACATTACACATATGTTTAATACATACACATAACATCCTACACATATATTCTGCTGAAAGTGTAAAAAAAAAAAAAACAATTGGATATTTGTAAGATGTGTAATGACTTGATAAAATTTTTAAATACGTCGGTAAGACAAACTATTTATTCAAATTCAATTATAAATTAAATAGTTAAGGCAATTCTAGTTCAAAAGTACTGAAGCTAAATATAACAAACAAAAAACTCTAATTTACATTTTTTTTCCAAATTTCTTCTTCACTTGCCATTTATATTTAACCGTGTGTTAAGAGAAAGTTACACCCTATTTACTCTGTACATTCTCCAGAATAAAACGTTCTACTTAAATTTGAAGACATTTTTAAACTATAAGAGCATAAAATAATATCTATTATAATGTCCAGGGAATCTATGCTATACCATTTCAATCCTTTTTAAAATTGCATGAGAAGTAATCAACGCACAATTGCTTTCAAATGAAGCAATCAAGGCAGGTGTTTCCTGTGCATGGTGCATTACATAATTTTGCACGAGATCTGAAGAGAAACTCAATCATTTTGACGAGATGACGAGCGTGTCGTGATGTCGTTAGGTAAAGAATTTTCACTGAAACACTTCTTACTGCGTTTTGGAAGAAAAGAAAGAAAGAGAAACGCTTACATCATTTCAGAGTTTACATGTTGTTGTTTGTTTCATGAATTATATTGATAAATTTAGTTGATTAAATATCTGTATACCTTACACTTAGGTAAAAGTTAAAAGGAGACAACGGTGTTTAGTAGCTAGATAATTAGTACTTAGTAGTTATAATAGCAAGTTTATACTTAGGTGATTTGTTCATATAATATTTGTAATTTGAAGTTGCTAAATGAGATTTTTATTTAATTTCGCATGAGTATTAGCATCTTTTTTTAAAAAAAAAAAATGTCAAATTATTGCAATCTCAAAAGAATTGCAGATATTGCAGAAATCAATTATTGCAGCGTCAAAAGAATAAACTATTCGCCTTATATCTGTGAATAATTTTGCATTAAAAATAATCATTTTCAAAGTATTAATCTCGTATAAATATGTAATTATTTACTTTAGATTTCATTGAAAGGCTTTTAGTATCTGCTGATATGTCTTTATTTTTGAGGTTTTATTGATTTTTTTAATGTATTTTTGTGTTTGAAAGAATAATTAAATCAGTTTTTCTATAATAGTAAATATAATTTTAAGTATAAATGATTATATCATTGCCTAGCTCTATGAAGAGACATTAAGTTGTTAATCATATGTGTATGTAAATATTAAAGACAGCTAAATTTAAAAATGCTGTTTCGAAATATGAATGAGCAATACAATTTTATTTCGTTTAAATAATAATGATATCAAATTTTAATTTAAATCGTTTCAAAAATATTTCTAACAGTAAGGATATAAGATTTCACGAAGTTTAATGCAAAATACCCTTTTACAAAACTTTGAGAAGATTAAGACAAAGGAAAATGATAATGAAGAATATCTTTGTTTAATGTCTTTCTTGTGTTTATTACTCTTGTACATTTATCACTCTGTTTTTGAAATGTTACATACAGGTTTAACATTTAGGAAGACAATTCTGACAGTTCAGTACTTTTTACCTTTAAACTAAATTACATTTATAAAATACATTTCTCTTATCTTCTTATAGAAAATATGTTAATAAAAAGGAAGTACAAATTCTACAGTATTTTACGTTAGTCCTAATTTGTCCCATTTCAATTTATATTTCAAAATATTTTCTCATTTATATGTATATGTGTGTGTAAGCCCAGTAAGTTTAATTGTTCCATAAATTGTCGAAGAAAATTCTCAGCTACATTTTGAGATCATCCTATTTTACGCGCGATTCCTCTAGCTCCATATCCATTAAAAAATTTTCGTGTTCCGATTGATTTAAACCATGCACGGCACAGTAAAAGAAAATTACTCAAATACATTACAACTATATACAATTTTGAGCAGAAAATGAAACGTGGACCTTTATCTATTTGCCTCATCATGCATGCTCACTTCGCTATTACCACAGTGCATGAGCATAACCGGTCTTTGCATATCCTCCTAACTAGCACACAGAGATTCTTCCTGCATAATATATAAATCATTCTTGCAAACTTCAGTTAATTTAAGTTTATGAGAGTACTTAAATTTTTATTTTAACTTAGGTATTTTAAAGCAATTATGGTGAATCAATAAATTAGTGGGGCAATATATATTCACTTTTGAAACATATCAGACCATTTTCAGTTTCTTAATTTAAAAACAATAATATTCATGAGAATACAGAACAATTTAAATAAAAATATAACTACAGCAATTCCATCAAATGTTACATAGTAATTGAATAAAAATACCCATGATAACATGATAATCCAAAAATGTGTATACTTACACAAGTATGTATACTCACTTGCTTTAAACATTTATAATTCAAAAAGTACAACTCTTTTTACTCATATATTATCATTGTTTCTAGTAACTGGTTTTGATACAACTTACAAATGCATAAAATTAGTTCTTAGAAAAATGTTAATTCTAACTTTCTGTAGTTATTCAATTTAATACATTCTTATGTATTAAACCTAACTTTAAAAGTACATTCAATAAAAATAAAACAGCCTGGAGTAATTTTACATTATTTTATTTCTTGCAGTTTAAAAAAGTGTCTTCACTTTCTAAGCGAACATTTATTTTATTGCAGATTCATTTAATGTCAAACCAACTTAAATTTACTTAAACTGATTATTCGAAACAAAAAAAAAAGGGTTTTTCTTGAGTTATTAATCAAATAACCTTAATTCAAAATTTTCTTTGATTGAATGCCGTGTAAAATAAAACAACAGCAAGGACTTTAACTTAAAAGGAGAAAAAAAAAAGACTTACATGTTGACTCCGAAAATAAATTACATCATAATCTTAACTTGATTTCTTTTCTTTACTAAATGAATACCTTTCTTTTTTGTATTGAATAACGATATTAATGCATTAAACATATATTTGATTCTTTTTTTATCCGCAGACACAATTTTAATTTGATGAAGGTCAAGGAAATATATAAAATATGCAGAAAACTATTGAATAGTGTTCACTGACTCGAGAAGTAGCTTAAGGTGGTGAGGAAATATGAATAGCAAAAATTAATTCGTTTTTCATCCCTAATTTAGTAACAAATTACCAGCGGGGAAATATGTGTTGCGAAATTTCCAACTTTTCAGGTCTGATGTGAAAACATATATTGCAATATATTAAAACATACTTTTCTTGTAAAAATAAAGCAATCATTTTGTAGGCGGTTGTACAGACATTTGTTATTAAATATTTTATGGATCATCGTGCTTTGTAGCAGTAACTCGTTAGAACACTTATTTGTTTTACACTTAAAAATAATTTCATTTCTCACAATTCAGAAAGTCTCAGTAATCTTTGTAGGTAAAAAATGCATGAATTCAATTTTTAAAAACTGTATGCCTATTAATTAACTAAATGCATGATTATGAATGAAATTTGTTAGGAGATGGAGTTAGTTTGATCAACACAGATCTCCCTTTTATAAAACGGCTATTTACAAGCAAATAAGCACTTTACAAAAAGTTGTCTGTACAAAAAGAACAAAACTCAGTTACTTTACGTTTGTAATATTGCCAAAAAACATGCTGATATAATTTACATATATTTAATGAGATCGATGAAAATCTGACGGAAGAAATAAAGTTATTTAGATATATATCACAAGTTCGCATACTTAATTCAATATATGTAATTCAATTTAGGATAGAAAATAACTAGTTTTATTATGTTATTTTGATCTGTCCTCATACGTATGAAAAATACTATTCCGTCTTTCAGCAAAACAAGGAAAAAACATTTGATTAGAATTCAAAGAAACTGCATGAAATTGGACTAGCTAGAATGGAATAAAAATTACTCAGAGCTTTTCATTTTATTTTTATGAAGTTTTTCTTTCTTTTTTCAGAAACCAACCAAAAACCGTATTATTTGAAACTAAACAACTAGGAAAGACAGAAGAGAAAAAAAAGTACAATTCTGAAATTCAATCCCCCTAAGAAATTTGTTACATTTAATGCAAAAAAACTTATATTGTATCGGACTTAACTAAAAATAAATAAGTCTCAAAATATACGAAAACCGTGGAGCAAATTTTTAAAAAGGAAAAGTTACGAAAAAATTCATTTCAATGACACTTAAATATCTAAGCATCTTAAACTGTGTTTGAAACATTGGGGTTTTTTAAGCGATTATTTTAAGACGAACGAATATCAAACGAAGCATTTCAGAGATAAATATTGATTTTTTTTAATTGAAGAAGTGTTAAATTTTAATGAAAATCTTTTTATTTGCTTCCAGAATTTCAAAGAAGAAATTGAATAAAAAATTAGAAAAACAATTTAGACTTTTGTTTATCACACAAATAAAAATAGGATTCTTTCAATGTTTAATTATATATATACTTTCTTCTTGAAACACAACTTTATTTTATTAAAAATAAATGTATATAATGAGATGAGAAACATTGGAAGCATTCTTCTTGTTGATTGATTGATTGCTTACATTACACAGAGAAAAAACATAAGTGATTTTGGCACTGGATCTGTTAAATTTAAATTACCGTCAGGTGAGGACAGTGATACCTGAGCTGGTACCTCTCACTCCAAACTTCCATTCCACTTCAACGTAAGAATTTTGAGCCTCGACACGTTTAACAGGTATAAGCCCTTCTACGTGATGGTCTTTATTGGTTCCAGGACTCCTACTCATGACTCAAAAACTCCTACTACAAGTTCGTAACCATGATCAATCGACTCCAGCATTCATCTAATATTGAAAAGCACGTTCTTTTCCGATGTACTTGGTTTGAGAAACCTTCCCTTAAAGTATCCGACTACGTTCGGAACCATGATTTCGTAAAAGCGTATAAATGGATAATATTTATGATATTTAGTGTCACTTAGATTAGAATACTTGTATAAAATAGTTTTAAGAAAATCATTACAATAAAATATTACTTGAATTCAATATTTTGTCAAAAAATGAACATAGAATGACCTGTTTTCGAAACGTTCTCCTTTTATGAAAAATGATTCTATTATAATAATATTTTTCCTGTATATAGCTAAGACCTCTATACAGAGCAAGAACTAGGGTTTTTGAAATAGGTAACTTAGAAGTGGATTTATCCATATTTAAGTACAACAGAGGAGAGAAATTTTAAGAAAAAAATGCCGATAATTATTTCAATGGGTAGTAACTCTGAAAATTATGTGAATTTTTCAAAATTCCTAGTCCCGACTCTCTGGAGAAGTCTTTACTTTATATAAGCACACACACAAAATATTATTATTACAGAAGCATTTTTTATAAAAGGAGAATGTTTTGAAAATAGGTTAGTCTAAGTTAATTCTGCCAAAATATTGAGTTTAAATAAATTTTTTTTGTCAAAATTTCCTTAAATTAATTTTATTCATGTATTCTAATCTAAGTGACACTAAAAACCATGAAAATTATCTATTTATGCGCATTTTTAAAACCACGGTTCCAAACGTAGTCAGATACCTTAAGAGATCTGATAAAAGATAAAAAAAAAAAAAAACAGAGCTGCATCCTGCTAATTTTGGTATCATTTATGATTCTTCTATTAGGAATTTCAGGACTACTGTCATGAATAAGACTGTTTTTTGTGAAAGGCTATAAAAAATCATTTAGAAATATAAAATTGCTAAAAAGATTTTAAAATTTAAATGTCATCAAATGATTTTGAAAATATGTATAAGCATAATCCTCCTCATAATAATTTTATCTGACAAAATCAGAAATTATGTACATAACCGGAAAACTATTACCGTATTTACTCGAGTCTAAGCCACCATCGATTCTAAGTCTCACCCCAAATTCTTAAAATGCTTTTGTGGAAAAATGTTGTCATCGATTCTATGCCACACCCCCAATTATCTATAAGTTTTTGAGAAAAAGTCATTCGATATACGATACTTCAGAAATTGAGAAAGAAATTTTTAATGAAAAAAAATAAGTTAAGAACTAACTTGTTTTTTTTTACCAGTATTAAAAACTTTCAAATATGTACATGAACCCATAATTACACTTTTCGTCAGTTTCATGTTTCCAAAAGGGTATATCAATCCCATTGTTACAGCTGACTTCGGAATGGGTGCCGGCGTCGTCATTTTCCCACATGGAGTCGTCTTCCGTGCCAGCCAATGCATTTGTTTTGCAATATTTTTTTTAAAGAATGTATTGTAGAAAAATGTTAAATAAAAAAAAAGACCATTGAACCTTTCCAATCAAAAATTATGTCATTTTCTTACGCCATCAACATATATTTTTTTTATCCGTGTCAAATTTTCAGTGACTGCTGCTCTGTTTCCGTTTTTGCCTGCATATAAAATTGCCTCCCTTTGCATGCTTGCGTCATAGAGAACTCGCCTTGATACGATTACCGATATCTATGATGTGTAGGTGATTAACATATTGCATAACCTTATGCAAAAATATTTCCTAAATATGGTCGAGGTTTTGAATATATTGAATACTGGAGGTAAGCTGTGGGAGGGGAAAAGTCATCGGTACAAGTGGTCAGAATGGTTGGTTACATTTTACCGTTTGAAAAGTATGGGAACTCAATTTTTCCCACCTAACATATGTTTTGCCTTCGATTCTAAGCCGCACCCAATTTTCAGAAACATTAACACTGAAAAGATAGAGCTGCTTAGATTCGAGTAAATACGGTAGTTAATTTTAAATTTTATATCAGTATTTCCAGGACTAATAAGTAAGGTGCCACTGATTTTATGTATGTTTTAAGCAGAGTTTCACGTAAAAACATAAAGTTAAATCAAATTATTGTAAGCAGAATTGAGCGCAACATATTTAAAGGAGACTAAGTAATTTGGAGGAAAATTTTACGATAATTGTAGATTTTGATAAAGGCAGGGCGTAATATTTTACAGACAGCAAAAAAATGTTCAAAATAACAGGAAAACTATTTTTGGCCAGGAAAACTTTAAAAATGATTTAATGATTCAAAATGTTTGTTGTGCTATGCATAGGCAAACACAAATAAAGATAAGAAAATTTTTTATTCAAACGATACTGTGTGTGTGAAAGGAGACTCAAACATAAAACCAAGCTAGAAAAAACTCCTAGAAATACTGAAATTATCATGAAGAAACAAAAAAAAGTATAAGAATTAGCGATATCAGCAAAAAAAGGTTTGCTATTTAAAAACACCATTCAAAATGTCTCAAGAGCCCAATAAAAATTTGAAAGATTGTCTTGGGGGGAAAAATATATCTGTATCATTTGCTTGCTCCATGGATAATTGGTGCAAAAGAACAAAATGATGCTAAATGGAAGCTTTTTAGGAAGTTGAATAATAGTTAATTTTTATTAAACCCATGTCTCTTTAGCACTTACCAATTAACAAAAAGCTGAGAAATTTGAAAGTTAACAATATTTTCTAGCCTTCTTAAGCTGGAGGAAGGTATAACGAAATTTCCATTGCTTATTAAATAACTTGAGATGATTTACATTTACTGAGTATATTCTTTGGACTATGAGACATGCATCCATGTCATGCATTGAAATTTGAATTTGAGCATTTTAATGCTTGTATATAATTATTTGTCCTGTTCAATTTTTTTAAATGTTTATCTATACCACAGAAATTGCACTAACCCCGACGTATTCCTTTGGCAGACTTAGTTCACTAGGAAGTGAAAGGCACATGGATCGCTTCATTATTCGGTGTCGTGAATCTATAGAACGAAGATAAAGCTCTATTATGTCGCAAATACCCCCAAGTTTACCGCATGATGAGATTACGATGCTCAAATCACCAGTGAGTGGGAATTTTGGGATCAGCAACGAGCGAATCAGCACTCCGTCACACGCTAGCCTCGACTGTTAGTGATGGGATACGAAACAATTTCCCGTTAAAATGACCCATTGTTTTAAAGTACTTATGATCACGAGTAAATTACATTGGATTTTCAACAGATTCGTATTTCAAAAAATTTATTCAAATTGTTTTCGGTTCTAAATAATGAAGTAAGAAGAAGAATACACATTACATTTTAATTCTCAATCCATTAGTATTGTTTCTTATATGCTGAGAATATTAATGGTGGAATTAATCACAGCCAAATGAACAAGAAAACTGACTCTTCACTTTTGTAGATTAATTTAAATCACATTACACCACTGTTACAAAATGAGTGGAACGCATCAACAAATGGTTGTTTATGTGATACAAGTGAAAAATATTTTGTACACTTCAATTATGTTTACTAGAAAAATTTCTGTTATTAAAATATCAAGTCTTTAACGAAAATTGTAGAAAGGGAGTAAGGACAAAGAACATGTATTATACTGGATGAAAAAAAATTAATATTCCAGAACAAATTGAGCAGATTTTTTAAAGCAAATATTTTTAATGATAAATGAGACATTTCGTCTTAGCTCCATTTATGTGATACTCCATATACGCTTAACAGAATTGAAGTCTAATAAGTATATATTCAGGTGATAATTCAGTGGCGTAACTTCCTTTTTAAACTCTAACGCTAAACACTCTTGATATCAAATTAACGTACGTTTTAACAACTTTACAATACACGTACAAACAACTTTATAACACACACATAAATATATCTATAACTGTATATACCTTCAAAATTTTCTAAAAAAACCCTTGTGCAAGCACTTTTGAGTGTCAGGTATTTTCTATAAGAAAATATAAAGGAATAATATCACTAATGATCATGCAACGTCATAATACTATTGTAGGAGCATTACAATTTTATGTGCTCTTTTACAAATAAACAGGAATAAATGTGACACATTTATCCATTTATAATTATATACTATCTCTTCACGTTCATATATAAATAAAAAATCTTAATCATACTAAATTTCCTTTTAATTAATAATTTTAAATTGATGTATACCAATATATACTTTAGATTGGTTTTTAATAAGTAACTGTGCATTTTAATATATCTTAAATGTTACATTTTATTCTGCTCAAAAATAATTCCAAATTAATTCAATATAGCTATCTGAGAATTACAATGAGAATAATTATCTTTTTTTGAAAATATAAAAATGCTAAATTTCAGTTTGAACTGATTAATTACAATATCCGTACTTTGTATCATTTGTGATAATCAAGGTTAAGTATATTTAAATGGATTTCTAATAAATATCTATATGAGGGATTAGAGTTGTGTAAGTAATAATGACGAAGGATTTCTTCTTTTAACTATATGTTATATGTCAATAGTTACTTTTCGAGCGCGTAATTTTTTACCAAAATTGTACGTCTTCTATACCCGAGGATAAAGTCATGATTATTTGACTGAAGCTATTCGATGGCCTGGTCTTTCTTGTAATTGAAATTAGAACACATAACCCATCACCGTGAATATTTACCTCCCAAATGGACTAACATATACTGTTCCTCTGCACCAGTTTTTGACATATTTACAAAATTATACTTCATTTTGACATATAGGGGAATTTTTTACAAAACGGAGACTATTTGTTTGAACTATATGGTATGAACTTCAAATAAGATCTAGGTTTAAAGAAATGATTAGACACAGATGAGTTTAATTTACCTTTTATTTTTGGAAATACTTGGAGATGTTCCCTTATAGAAATATATGTCAGGTTATGAATTATTTTTCCCCGTTTTTTCCTCTCCGAAAAGTTATTATATTTTTATCAAAGAATAATAAACCTAGTTCATTATGTTTATTAAAAAAACTTCATTTTAAATTTGCATAATTATTAATTTAATGTAATAAAAACTGCCCCATATCTTGAAATATTTTCTTAAAATCCACCTTTCTAATCAAATACAATGGTTTTAAATATTTTAAAAGAAAATGTGGGTAAAACATTAATTAGTTTTTCACATGAATTCCCAATCAGAATTTATTTGATTAAAAGAAAAAAAAAATTGAAAGGTAATATAAATGACTATGTACAGGTATACCTTCGTAATGAAATTTTAATATTAAGAAATATCTGTGTAAATTTTGAAACAAAAATGCCCCCATTATTTAAATAATTTTCTAAAAAAGGGAGAAAATGCTTCGCGATTTATAGATTTCACTCATGTCTTGTATAAAATACTGTGTCTTGCACATTCTTACTGTTTTCTCTCTACCTGCTACTAATGGCAGTTTGGAAAACTAAATCCTATTTTTTTAGAGAAATATTATTATCTAACTAAAAAGATGCTTTCATGCTTTTTTCATGAATTATTTATTTACTATTTTATTTCTTACTATGAAGCTGATTCCATTTTCAATCACTATATAATCCCTTTATGAAATAGTAATTCATTATTCTTTTAGTTTACGAGTCTTTTATTTGTTCAGAACTGATTGAAAATATAAGTACTGTGTTTCAATAATTGTTTTCCATCATTCTTTTGTGTCATGTTACTTTCGTTCCCTTTTATTTGTTTACTTTGTTGTCGTCTTAATGGTATTGAAGTTTGCTAATACTATTTCCTTAAAAACTAATACTTATATTATTATATTATTATTATTTTTTCCTTGTACATTACAATAATGATTCTGTAATAATAATAAGCCTGAATACATGTGACAATCATTAATAACCTCATAATATCGATCCATGATTAAAGGGTGAGGACATTTGAGATACTACTTGATTGTCGTAACACTTTCACTCAGGATAATTTAATTCAGAATTAAATGTCATCACTGCACACAGATGTCTGTTGAGTCTCAAACCCGCAATTCATTAGTTTATATGTCCTTCTAATGAAATATTCACTACTTTGGCCTAGCCTATCGTAGTCAATAATACTACAGTTTCATTGAGAATAATATTGCTGAGAAAATTCTGATTTATAGAAAAAAATACTTTTTAAAAAAATATGTTCCTTATGCTTTCCTTTTGTTTTTTCCCTTAAGCTATGGAAATTGAAATGAATTTCTTAGCTCCAAAATGGTTTTAATTTGCATTATTTATTTTGAGTTCATCACTTGAAAGAGCTTAAGTCTTGAACACTGTATCTTTGTAGTGATGGTAGGTTGAATTTGTTTCAGAATTTCATAAAGATTCAATTTTTACACCTATGAACCTAGAGAATGGTATTTTTTTAAGGCTAAAAAAGGGAAACATTTGTAAATTCAAAGTTAGAGAAATTTCACAAGTATGTAATACACAAATTAAAAAGATGAATTTCATCGTGTTGATTTAAGATCTTGACGAAATTCTAATCCATTGAGAAGTGAGTATGAAATGTTTCGTAATATTTCTCTTTTAACTGTAAGAGCTATACTCTACATTTGTAAAGAGATAAATAGATATAAATGTAGTATCACTTCCTATTATTTTCAGAGGTAATAAGCATACTTTTAGTCCCGTGTTTTGTTTTTTTTTTAACCTAAGAGCACATGGCGAATTATATAGTTCTTGGTATATCTACGGACAAATAAAAACTTACCATGTATTTTGTAGGAGTACTTAAGCTAAAGTAAATACTCAGGCAAGTGCCGTAATATGTAAGTTCGTTTTGGTAAGTTATTAGTAGTTTATCATATTTGAGTATTTTAATTGTTTTATTTAACAAAGACTATTCACTTATGCTAAAGCGTAGCGTACATTTTTGTAAAATGAAAATAGAAATTATTTTTATACATTCATATGTGTGTGCATACTTGTTTAAATATGGACGATTGTAAAATGTACAACATTCAAGTTTGGAGTTACCTATTACTCAGCTTTCAATAATTACTGTACTTTTAATACATAATTACTTTACTTTATAATTACTTCCTCGTATAATATTATTCAAAATTACTTTTTAAAATTGTTTCGGTAACATATTTTTAAAGTAATATTTTAAACTGAAAATACATACAATTTTTAAAATAGAAATATAGTAAAATTTTTCTCAGAATTCTAAAAACTAATTATATTCTATTAAAAATCTACTATTTGCCACATACACCCACTTTTAGTCTATGTTTACGTTTTGGATTCGAAAAATGTCTTACCAATCCTTTGCATACAATCCCAAAGCAGTGCAATTTTCGAACTATAAGTGTTTATTTCGTTAACGTCTTTGGGGATGATTTTTAAGACATTCTCAAGCGAATGCTGAGAACACACCACCTGAGGAAGGTTGTCGAGTCCTTTAACGGGAAATAAGATAATCAGGGTGGCACCCGCTTTGTTTTAACAGCTGGAAGGCCGGGAATTTTCGCGACGCGAGGCATTTTCATTTAGAAGGTGGGATTAAGCAAACCTCTGGCATGAAGAAAACTACCTTGGATTGAATAAGTAGAACACATCGAAACCATGATTTTTAAACAAAAATCTTTATGTGAATTTAATTTCATTAGTGAATTTACCGTTATTTTATTGTATAATTTTAAGTTAAAATTCTTGATTCTTACATCCAATTTTTTTACTCGATAATATTCAAATACAAGAAAAGAGCTTTATTTCTGGGAAAATAAAAACTGATTAAAATTCATTTTTTTTTCTTTAATTATTTCTGCTTGAACTGGTTTCCTTGAACTTCTTTTAATGTATTAGTGGAATTTTAATGAAACATCATTCGTAACGAAAATGCATGTTGTACTACTTGTACATTATATAAAATCGTTTCTAATATATTTGTTGTTATTGCTTGTATTCCCGTTTTTATATATATATTTCATTATTTTCAATTTCTTCATTGCTTGAGTTGCAAATTCTTCATGTTTTTTTTTAAAAGGAATTATTTTTTATGTTATTTCATCATATTCAGTACTTCAATCTTTGTATGTATATTTTTTCATCACTTTTATCAAATGTTCATCATCTTATTAATTAGGCAAATAAATCCCTTACTAAACCAGAGAAATCAGTAAGTGAGGTTGTAAGCGTCACTTATACTAAACCAGATTCAATTATTTCATAAATGTATTTAATAGCTTCGTCATAAAAATAAGATTTGTAATCATTATATGCAAATAAAGGATGTTAAATATGAAATTTTTTATCTTTATTGTTAAAAAATGATTAAAAAAAGAAACGCAAAAATTTTGAATAAAAATTAGAGGAGGAGGAAACTTTAACAAGTGAAAACTTTAACAAGTGAATATTCTATTTTATTTAGAAAATATTTAAATTACAGAATAATGAACATATAGCAAAGGCAACATTCGTTCAGTTTGAAAATAAAATAATCGAAAATTAAAAAAACTTTCAAGTAGGATACATTATAAATGTTTACGAATTAAAATGCCTGTTAATTCATTATAGAAGTATTTTCTTTTTCAATCATTTTAAATTATCAACGATGTTCTGTTATTTTGAAAAAAGTAATGAAAAGTTGTTAGATAGTTTCAGAAAAATATCCTGTTATGATGGTTTAGTTCTATTTACTACTTGAAGATTAAATATAAGCGACATGAAAATAAAACTGTATTCTCTGTTTCTGTTAGGAAATAAAATATACCAATTGCGTTCTAAATTGACAACAAGTAATAAAAAAAATATGAAAAATAAAGGCAAGGAAGGATTTTCAAATCTTAAATAAAGAGTTTTGTAAAAAATGTTCTTTTGTCCTCATCACATAACCTGACTTTTCCCAAATCATAAGACTACAGTTAGTTAGCTAATTTATTCCCAGTTAAGTAATTAAATCCAATTCAATATGTGTTACTTTTTCTAAAACAGAAAATTATAAGACTGCTATAATTTTCTCATGAGTTTAAAGTTAAAATTCATAAATAAGAGATACATAGGAACAATTTCCAATTATTATTACGTTTTTTTAACTAGAAAGTCTCTCTCTATTAATAGCATTTTCAAAAAATATATATATTCTCCAATTTTTACTTTAATTTTTCTATCCATAGCCTACGTACTTTTTTTATAAAGAAAGAAGTTTGTAAAAAAAACTTATTTTGATAATTGATTTTCATGAGTGAAAATTAATTAATTGCTGAAAGAAACCTTTCAACAATTTAAAACCTTTTCAAACAATTTTTACTTGTCAATAATACTTACTCAAAAAATAAAGGAAACTTTTTCGAAAATTTCATTTAAGACTATAAATACAAACACTTCATAATGTTTGATATTTACACATTTTCTTGATTTACGGCCTCTTCGGCTAACGGTTATATATATATATATTGCGAATGCATCTATGAGGAATTTCATTCCTTTACTTATTTAACTTCGAGTAATTTCAGGTCGCCCTTTTCTCTCTTTACAGTATGTATCATATGGTATGTATCATGTATTATTCCAATTGAATACAATGCACATATATTAATTTTCTTTCTTTCTAAAATTTTTATGACTTATTTCGTGACGGATTAGGAAAAACAGACAATTTTGGATTCAAACTTAAGCACAAAGATATGCTTTCTCTCTCTCTCTCTAGTAGTTTAATAGATGTGTGCGTTTTGTTCTACTAGATAAAAATTTAAAAAACTATTTACACGAGTTGTCTAACTGAACGTGAGGTCACTTTACAATACAAAATAAATATATATTATAAGTTAATAATGAAACCACTAAATAGACACGCTTAAATTATGTACAATTATCTTCAAGTAAGGTTATTCAGAACTTTCTAGTAAGTCAGTCTCGCTTTTCAACAATAAATAACTTTAAAGCCTTCATTTCATTTATCGTTTGGTTAATATTCACTGACATTTCATAATACTCTTAGGTAATGCTCCTCAAACTTTCTCTTAACTATTTACTACAGTTTCATAAAAATAGTAATAGTTATTAACTTATATATCGGTTCCTACACGGTGAGATTATCTTGTTAAAAGACGTCTTAAAGTTACCTCATAGATTAGTTAAAGGGATTGTGCGTCAGAACCCACTACACAACTGGAACGAAAATAGTGTTTAAAAATAAAAATCCTGCTTACGATCAGTTCGACTTTGGAACTGTTAACCAGACTTAAATTCAGTCATAAAACATAAGGAAAAAGTCTTCGTATAATAATCTTAATATTCAAATATTCACTTTTTCAAAAAAACTTACTTCCATTTTATTTAACTGAATTACTTATGAAACATACCAGATTCTTAAGAGGTTTTATTTTGAATTCTGAAACAGTTTCATGTTTCTGAAGAACTTAATAAAATATAATTTAAAGTCCAGGTATTGTTTGTGAAAAATAAAGGAAATGCCGACTCTGGTCTCTAAAGCATAGGAATTCCATTATCAATCTTAAATTACCTTAGTTGTTATCCCATGAGGAATGATGCGAGATTAATTTATTTCGTTAAAATGTAAACTTTAATCCTGAAGTTGCTTTTCAATTAAGATTCCCTCCCCCTATCTTATATACGACTTATTTTTAATTTCTATTGCCTCACAGGAAAACCTTTGAATATTTTTGATTTGAAACTACTTAATTCAGAACTAATTCGATAATGTATTTGTAATAAAGGGCTTTTATGTAAAATCTTGTGAATTCATTTCATTTTATTTTGCATTTTACGCTTTGTGAATTTTTATATTTAATTATAAACTCTTAATTCATGCAGTTAATTCCATTGAGGTATGTAATTTTAAGAAATATACTGCTTAATGATATTATAATGCTATCAGTTGACATAGTTTTATGGAATTCTAATGTCCATACGATTTTAGTGCGAAGTATTCTGACCATTCCAATGAATAAATCACAGACACAGAGTGGGAAAAATATCTTTTTCGAAAATTCTAATTCCGTATTTCATATTTCCACGAAATCCTGAGAAATTCTTATAAATAAAGATCCAAGAAAATATTCAACAACTCTGTTGATTAACTAATCATTCCAAGAATTCAAAATTCACGTAGGTTGAATTGGAACTAATGAGAAACATTCAAAATAACGCTTGCAAGACGTCATTTTGGTAAATCATCTCCTAACAACTCAGCCGATTCACACAGTATAACTGTAATTAAGAAGTGACGGTGAATCGAATGTAAACATAGTTCATAATACTTCGAAGAAAAAATTTAGAATTCTCTCAAAAAGTAAAACTGTCGATTCTTAGAAATCCTTAAAATCCGAGAAATTGCATCGTTTCGCAAACAACGATTCTACTTTTCCGAAATCACGTCAGTAAAATTCTCGGGCATTTGATAATCTTCATTGCTCGCGTGAAAAAAAAGGCCTATTCCCGAAAAGAAATAAGATAAAGAATCAAGAGGTTTAAAGACAATTTATTCAGAGACAGATTTTGTGAATCAATATATCTCATTACGCTGAAGGATTGATTTGAAATCTGCAGATTAAAGACATTATCTTATTGTGAATAAGAATAAGCATTTTCAATGTGTATTTAAAAGAAGTCTTTAAGTTCTATTTACTACATGTCTTAGGTAGAATTCATGTTGTTAAGGATCAATCCTAGATGTCTTCAAAGATTTATGAAAACGAGAAAAAAAATATTCAAACACACACACACATATAAAATAAAGATAATTTCAAAATTACTTTAAAATGCTTTCAGTTTCCACAAGTACAAACTTTAAGGTATAAAAAATTAATAAAATGAAAATACGTAAACTATCTTGCGATATACTTCTTTTTTTATCGCATTCTTAACTCTTGCTACGGAAGCATACATTCATAAAATAATGGAATTTTTAACTCTTTAAAATGTAACAAAGCAATATTGAAATTAAAATTCTTGGACCCCTCAAAAATTTTAAATTTCTCACATTTATAAAAAAATTCTAATTGTTTTTCTTAAAAGCGAAGTTAAAATAATTATAAAAATCATCAATCTTCAATTTCAAAAGACTTGGATGATTTTCGGAATGTTCAACAACTTGGAGGGAAGAAATTTAAAATAATTTGAATTTTAAATAATTACTTATTGTATTTTGTGGCAAATATAGCATCGATTTCTAGCTGACTACCAAATCTTCCAATAAAGCTTCCTAATTACCAGTAATTAATTATTCATTTTGGATATAATAATAATAATAATAATAATAAAAGTAATTATCCAATTAAAAATTGCTTCAAGGAATTTTATTAAACATCATCTCCTCAAAATATTGCAACGTGGGTACGTTTCAAAATAAGATGATGCAATATTGCATCAGCCACTTATTCAGACCAATCACCGTATAAACTGACATATAATTCTCAAAGCTTCCAGTTGGGAAACATAAAATCTGAGATCTCCGTAAAGGTTCTTCAACTTCATTTGGTATCATAATTATTTATTAGTAAAAAATTAAAGTAAAACAATATCTTGTCGAGTTAGGCTTATGTGGAATAATTTTGGGTATGAAATGAATTAATGGGAAAAAAGATGGACCCCCCCCCCCCACACACGAGCGCTTAACAGCTACGAAATAGACATTTGTTTGCTAAAAGAAAGAAGGAAAATTGATATTTTTTTCCATTTCTTTTACATATCTTTGTCTGTAGATCAATAGAATTTACGAACAAGGATTGTTTTTAATGGGGAAAAACTGTGTGAATGTTTACTGGAGTTTTTTAGTATAATATTTGCAGATTTAAAAGGGGAAAGCTTATAATAACCCCAGTTTGTAAGTATTCAATTAAAATGGTTTTCGAGACTTCATATTTTTTATCAATAATTTTATTTTTAATCAATATTTACAGCAAAAACAATCTAAATTCCCTGGAAAGAAATTGGCTAAATTAAAAGCGCTGGAGGAGCTTAAAAAGGCTCCATGTCAACCCAAAATTTATTGATGAAGCTAAAGACTCGCCATAAAAAAATTTAGACGAAATTTACTTAAACCTTCTGAAAAGATGCCAAGAACATTGAAGGATAGCATTAAAAATAGAGACAGATACTTTCACGAGATCAAGATTTGTTTAAATTTTACTTATCATTTATTTTAAGCCCTATGTGTTTTTTTTTATTGTTGCAAGTAGACATGTTCTATTTCTCAAATATATTTCTAAACTTTTTATGAATAGTTTAGATTTTTTTAGTGATCCATTTGTGAGCGACATTATGCTTATAGCGAAAATTATTTGTTTTATTAAAGAAAACTCAAAGCATAATCACATAAAAGGTTGATATATCTCATAACTCAAATGAAAAAAATATATATACAGAGCTAATACTGTATGTTTAGAAAGAAAATGTACTTGTGGAAATTGTGAATTATAGAATAGAGAGAATAAAATACTTTATTTAAATAATTATGATCAAGAATTATTCTCAGAGCAAAAGTTATAATATATAGAATTATACAGAATTTACCTCAGATATATATATATATATATATATAGAATAGATATATATATAGAATAGATATATATATATAATAGATATATATATATAGAATAGATATATATATAGAATAGATATATATATAGAATAGATATATATATAGAATAGATATATATATAGAATTTATCTCATATATAGAATAGATATATATAGAATTTATCTCAGATATATATAGAATAGATATGTATAGAATTTATCTCAGAGCAAAAGATAATAGGAATTAGTAAAGAATGCCCAATTTTTCGTATTAAGAAGCTGAAATGATAGGACAGATCATAAAGAAAGAGAACTGGATAGTTCTGTATGTTTTCCAAAAAAAATTAGGTGTTTGTTCTGCTGTTAAAAATTCCTTTAATTATCTGTATTTTTAATCTAACAGAAGATAAACTTATGAGTAATCAAAATTTTATAGATTATTAATGGTTAAACTACTAGCTGACAAATGTGAGTCCCTTTTAGTAGTCCAAGAGAATTGAATCCTATGGATTTTGTAGTAAATAGCATAATATTATAGCATCGTGCTCAGGGTCTATTTTCTACCATTTGATCCATTGCCAGAGATGGGAGAAATCGAACCTCATATCAATATTTACAGGCCATAAAAGCAAAGCAACGAGTTTCATGATCTTGAAGACGTGCTCCACAGTTCGTTTAATTATCTTGAAAGTATTGAGCGACTGAATATATTAATTCCTCTAGAAAGATTTTTAGTGTGCAACTTCGGAAGTAGACATGGAACAGATCGTAATGTAATGTAAGGAGAAGGAAAACGGAACTAGATTTAGAAAATGTTATTGTTATCCAAAATTAAAATTATAAATATAAAAACTTCTCTGCACGTTTTTTTTTATATAGTTTAGAAAGTATATATGAGTGCCTATTTATTAAATATTAAAAACAATGTATTGGAAGATAAATTTCGCTTGATAATAATTAGCTCTCAAAAAAGTAAAGGGCTGTGGTAGCCCAGTGGTCAAGGCATCAGAGCATGCCATGAGTTCGAGCCCAGTACCACTAAAGACCCATCATGTAGGGAACCGATGCACTTTATATATGTCGAGAGCTCAAACTTCCTCCCGTTAGTGTGTTAGTTAGGAGAGGGGGGAGGCACTTGACCATGGTTCAAAATTACGAGGTCCGACCCCAAAAGTTCTCGTGTTGCTTAATAGTGCGACGTTAATATTCACTCACTCGCTCAGAAAATTTGTCTTCCTTTATTTTTGAAATGGGAATGAGTGTTCAAAGAATTAATTCTAGTTAAGGTTTTGTGTTGAGTGGAAAACAAATATAAGAAATGCAGAAAGAGATTTTTCTTTTGCAAACTACATTTTTTTTTTTTTTTTAGAAATCATTATCTGGCTTATTCTTTAGAATGAGTATAACGGCTATTCCTTTAGAGTACCTAAATGCCAAAAACTAAATAAAATTGACAAAGAACAATTTTTTATAATTCTTTTTTACGGAAGAGAGAGAAGTTAATTTATGTGTAAAGCCAGATAAAGTAGCTCATCTTCTATTTTATTTAGCATTATAATCTTAAATTTCAGGCAGACATTACTTAAAAAAAATTTTCAAAATTATTACTAATTTTTTTATGATAAAAAATAGTTAATTGAACTAATACGCTACGTATAGAATCACTTGCATAAGTCATTGCCAAGGTATGGTAATTAGGAATAAATATATGCTAGCAGACGAAATAGAAACACAATAAACAACTCAATAAAAAATTCCATACACCAATAAATAATATAAAATCATTATTCAAAATATATATATATATAAAAAAGCAGCCTATATAAAGGATGTAACTTAAACAAAAGATGTCCTTAATTTGGTTTGAAATAAGTCACACATCATGCTGAATAATAATTTTTAAGGTATATTAGTCCTTGTTATAGAAGGGTTTGGCCGTTAGTGTAATCGGGAATGGAACTAAATCTTATAATCAATTAACCCATAATTCTACTTGTCAAATTTTTTTGGCCTCTGAAGTGAAACGATTTAGTTTTGGATACTTTCAAGTACATGGAGAAAAAACTGTAAGAGAAAGACTTCATAATTCTAAAAAAGGATCATTCCTTCTTACTAAGACATTTTGGCAAATTCATTAAATTTGGCTGAAATTCCCAACAAAATAAGAAAATAATTTTAAAAGATTATTGATCAAACAAACATGGTTTTTAACTCAATGAATTCTTTTAAGCGTTTAAACACGATACGCTTGGTTAGCATTACTTTAAGTACTTTATTGTAACTTTTGTTATAACTTTATAAAATGAGAACAATTTAAAAATGAACGCATTAAATGGAGCTCATTCCACATTTATTGAACAATCGAAAGGGATCCTGTTATAATGAATGTAAGTGGAATAAAGTATAACACTTGAAATGTTTTGAGAAATTTCACTGAAAGAAAGGAAAGTTTATACAGAAGAAAAAATAAACAAAGGCATTAAAAAGTTGTGATATTTGAGTTTTAGAAAAGAAGCAGCTTTACATTCTCCCGAATTCTACTCTCATCACTTCTGTGTGCACAGTTATAAAGGTACCATCTTCTCCAAAAAAACAGCGAAGTAAAAAAGTAAAAATTCCGTCTAAACAGGACGAGTTGTATCGGAATTTATGTAAGCGCGTAAAAAAAGGTAAGCTTGACAATTCCCTACTGATGCTCACAAAAAAAAGTAAAGAAAAGAAAAGGAGAGAAAGATAAAAAAAAACAAGAAAAAGCAAGTAAAACGCATTTCTGGAGCTTTCGTATTTTTTGTTGCAGGTTAATAAACACCCAAGATCTTTTGCATTGACATTCGTGGTGTTGTTCTAGGAAAGTTTCTACATTGCAAGAACTCTCTTGCATATAAAGACGAGAATTACCATTGTCAAGAACACAGTAGAGGGGTGTGATGCGAAGGACTGAAGCGAAAGTAAGCAAATTGTAGAGGGGAGATTTAGACGTTCGCAAGAGAGGGGCATTAGGAAAGATTCACGGGGACAATACTCTGACGAGGCACGGTGAAAAAGTATACACTCTACTCCTAGCTTGAAAGGGAAGCGATTCCAAACGTCCCAATGCCTTTGATTAAGTTAAGAATTTTTTGCAGCATGCCTTTACTTGAAAGTTTATGCGATCCCTTTAGAAACGTTAAGCACATTTGTGACAAGAGGAATCTCTTATTAGGAATGATACAGCCGCAGGAGGTGCTTCCAGAGGATTGTGAACTGTCACAGTAGGCTTAACAGAATGTGTGCATGAAAATTTTAGGAAGCTCAAAGGATTTCAAACAACAAATCAAACTTTGAACTGTTTACTTATAATATTACTTGGAAACATAATCTTCAATGAGAAACGGAAGTTGATTAAAAAAAAAAAATGTTCAGACATGAATGCAAAACCAATTTTTCTGTTATTTTTTTTTATAATTATTCAAGACTGTGTGATTGCTTCAGGTAAAGCAAATAAAAATAGTCGAGGACATGCACAGTATTCTTTTTGTATTCATTATCAAGTGGAAAAAAATGAATGTTCTAAAATCTCACATAGCTACTCGAAGATAAAGAAATTAAAATCAAACCACGTTTTTTCATTGCAAGCATATATAAGATTCCATGTTTTGCATCGTGTAAAGAAATCATAAGCATTTATTAAAAAAGGAATATATATATATGTATAGATGGAGCATATTAGTGCTTTAAAATTTAAGTTATCAGTGATTACTTCTTATAAAACAATTTAAGTAGATTATTCGTCACAGACTTTTTATTGCACTAGATAAGAAGTTAACGTAAGGAACTGTATATATAGAGAAGAATGTCTTTCGTACAATATTACTTTCAAGAGTGGGGAATTTAAATAAATTATAATAACAGAAAAACGTTGCTTGTGTACATACTATAGCATTCGTACAAAAACAGTAATGAGATTTTTTATGAGCTTTTAGGTGATATAAGCTGTTTTGAGTTGACTGAGATATGTTATTTGAGCTATGATCTGAATAGTTTATGAGCTTTGCATATTGAATAGACACTGCTTGACATTGAAAATAAAACAGCAAGAAAAATATGTAAATTTCACGGTAGATTCGCTGGGTTAATGCAAATGATCTGAAATACCCATTAAGCAGGAAATAAGGGAAGGAACCGGCAGAATGGGTAACATCGATGCCATTATTTCTGCCAAAGGAAAAAAATTATAGTGCAATTTATTTTATTTTCTTCAGAGGACACATGCAATAACAAAAAATACCAGGTCACTTCCAAAACAGGCAGTTCAAGCAGACAGACGATTTTAAAAGGGTCATAGTACTTTGATTAAGAGAGACAGTTTTTCTATGCGTCAGATTTAAGCTCATACCCATCTACATGCATCCACAGTACAAAGGATGCAGCAAAGGTGTCTGGAGCAAGAAAATGTGAAAAGTCTCATTGAGGCTAATACTGTGACAGCAGCTCCCAAGCCACTTTAACCTCTTTTGCAGCATGTGCAGGGCACCCTTGATATTCCAATAACAACTAAAACTTTTACCCGTCGATTAGTTCCAGTGTATTACTCTCATGGTGTCCATTCAAAAGACTACACAAAAGACTTCCTTTTCAATGGTGCATAGCTAGAGTGACGTGAATAGCTGAATGTTAGAGGATTGTGTTCATAGACTAATCACGCTTCTGCTTGCTTAGGAATAGTAATCGTTTATTATTATGGCACCAACGTGGCAACGGGTCCAATTTAGTTGCATTTGTAACATCCCGAT
The DNA here is from genome assembly GCA_019973955.1 of Trichonephila inaurata madagascariensis. Lineage (NCBI taxonomy): Eukaryota > Metazoa > Arthropoda > Arachnida > Araneae > Nephilidae > Trichonephila > Trichonephila inaurata. The sequence continues at coordinate 695,500 of BMAV01018605.1, read as the reverse complement.
GTGTGACAACGTGGCATCATGGTTAAATGTGCCATCTCGTGTGGTTGCAGGACACATCTAGTTCGTATTCAAGGAGTTGTGATGACTCAAAGTTTCGTGGATGCCACACTGCGGACGATGACACTGTCTTGCTATTTACCTTTAGGATAAAGCTTGAATGCAGACTGCATATATCATCCAAGGTTCTCGTCAAGATATATTTATAATTTCTGGTTACCATTTCCACCAGATCTCTTACCAATTGAGCAAGTCTAGGGTAAGATTAGACACCACCTGTAAGATCTACCACTGCCGCATTCCGAATGTGATCTATGGCAAATGGTTGACAGGAAACGAAGGAACATCACTCAGGACGCAATCCATACTTTTATTGACTCTACGCCTACATGCGTTTCCTTGTGTATTGTTGTCCCCGATGGTCTTACAAACTACTGAGTTGGCGATGTTTTCGCATTATGTTATCAGTACCATTTCAAAATAAACACCACTTATTGCTCTTTGCTGTCTCTCCATTTACCGTGTCTCTAAACTTTCTGGCTATTTCTTCCTGGTGTTGCATTTTCAGTGTCACTTAGTGTATAATAATGATATTTCACGTGTATTGTTAAGCAATTTGAAAAAAAAAAAGTTTTAATTATTATGCTAGGTTCCTAAATTTTTCAAAGGATTGATTCTTGAGTAAAACTGAATTAAAACTGTATGTGAACTGATGTTTGGATATAATAATTTATGTGGAGGAGGGGAGATAAATATCTACTAATATTTATAGAATATATTATAGATCTCATGCGAAAGAAATATATATATTTACTTACATTTATATAAAATACAGACTTATCGATAGCACAATTTCTAAGAATTTTTTGAGTATCTTCATAGAAAAATCTTTAACGAGATTTATTTTTGAGCTCTTATGTATGATACAAAAATATTTGGTTAAAGTAATTACAAGATAAAATTTTGCATGTTTATAATTATTTTGCTTGTTATTCTTATAAGCCATTAGATAAATCTAAACTAAACTGATATACAGAAAACTAAGAGCCCTATATTAGACTGACAATAGAATCTATTTTATTTCTTCTATCTGTACTTAAAAAAATGCTTAATTACAATTTCATAACTTTATAAGAAAGCTAAGTTAGTTGTGTAATAGTAATACATTCAAAATTAAGTTAATATTATATTCACTTAATGTGTCTCCTATAGTTTTATAATTAAAGAGAATTCTAACTGATCGACACAATAAAAGCTACCCCAGATGTCTTTACAATGCGGAATATCTACTTAGATAAAAGACACTTCTACTTACACTCCCTCATTAACACAAAACAACAATCTAACTAACTACACAAAATAACTTTCAATATTCTCATTCATCCATTCACTTCAGCTCGTGGCCAGGCTCAGAAGACAGGAAAGCGTGCAAAGGATTAAATTATGCTAATTAGTTACCCTGCTTAATCAACCGTAAGTAACGGAGGAATGATCCTTTACAGACACAGTAAGGAAGGGGAATGCAAAACGGCGTGTTTTGAGGAATGTACCGTGTGAGAAGCTCTCAAGCACACACACACACTCGGGTGTATAGAGTTAACTTAAACGATAAACAAGATTCAAGTTGGGTTCACACACTTTCAGAAAACAATAGTTTTATTTGTTAATATAATAACAGAGTGAGATTTAGTCTAGAATATTTTCATTACTGGGACTAATGACATAATTATTATATTTATGTAGTTGTTAAGTGTTTGTGTGAACTTCAAATATTTCTACCAGATACTATATTTCATTTCTCTAAATATATATCGAAAAAAGGTAATAGGAGACTAGATTGTGTTTCAATTTCACGATTCAAACTTACTGCCGAATAAAAACTTCTTAAAATATGATTCAATTGATCTCAATTCAAAGGTGTGAATCCCATCTTCAATTAAGAATATTTATTTTTTATGTATAAATACATATTTAAATGAATGTTAGAGTTAGGTAACAATTTTTTCAATCTAAAGCCATTTTAAAGCACTGACACTCATACAATTTTCGTACTTAGACTATTCGTTAAGGTGCCTGACTAGTTGCGAAGACAACTTTTCTAAATTTTGCTGAACATTTATTTTTAAATTCATGTTTTGTTTAATTATAACTGAAAACTAATAAAAATAGCAAAAAAAATTTCTTTCAATGTATTTTTTTTTAATATGGGCAATTTTAGGTTGAAATTAGGCGTTATTTGCACGTTACGTTAAACACTGTAAAATAAATTTTAATGCACAAAATTTTAAAAAACACATATAACTTTACTCAGAAAGCACTTGCTAAGAAACTGGTCTATTATCTTTAAAAAATTTTAATTTAGCACTTAATTAGGGGTTGAAAAGTGCACAATATGTAAATTTTTCAAAAATTTCACATTTATCACACAGAGAAACAATCATAAAAAAGGTAAACATGCAGTTATTTATTAATCCCTAGAGGAAAATATACATACTATAATAATGAACAATTATACAAAATTTCAGATAATTATCTGCAGAACTTTTTAGATATCATGCTTACCGTGTTGTAAAATATCAAAAAATCTGTTTCAGAGAAAAATGCATTTAAAGATTTAAAATTCAAAATTTGAAAAACTATACTGCTAAAAAGACCTAAAACCTCTTTATATTAAAAGAATAAACCTTTTCAAAGCACATATCAATATTATATACTTTCTTCACACACAAACTTCTATCTTTAATATTTTTAACTATTTTATAGAGTCAAAAATCTTTTTCTTAATGTTTAAGTACGTAGTTTTCGAAATACAGATTAGACATATAAACATTACACTAGGAAAAAGTTATTGGATTAAAAAATAAAAATTTTTATATATAGAAAAACAAATATATATTCTTACATGGTATTTTAGAAGTTAAGTAATATTTAATACAAAATATATATTTGTGTTATTTTAGCAGTAAAAATTCACGGAAAACTTTTTAAAAAATATAGTTTATCACAAATGTTGTCTTAAATTAGAGTAAAAATCATGCAAAGAAGTACTTTAAAATCCTCCATATGAATATACTAAGCCTTTTATTTTTTCATCATTAGTACTTTTTGTTTTTCTTGCGGCTTTTCATTTTTTTCGAGAAACTTAGTTAGTGGTAAAGGGTGCCTTAAAGATGTTGAAATCCGTTGTTCATCAAATTTAATCAACTCTTGTGCAACACTTTTAGGAAGAGAACTATTTACGTTTTGAATTACAGATAATATGCCAGCATATCCAGAATTAAAAATTATTAGTGCTAATAATGCACCTAAGCGAAATGTTTCCAGCCCAATAAATATATTTTTAGGAACAAGATTCCACAAAATGTTGTTGTAACTCTCATTACAATTTTTGTGTCTTGCCATAAAGACATTTTTTCAACAAAGTTTCATTACACAGTTTCAGATATGTAGGCTTTATCTGGTTTATGATTTGATTAGGAATTCCTAGTTTGCTTTCGTTGAGAGGACTCCCAGCTGATTTTGCCCTTTGATAACGACACCAACTCTCAGATCCTTCAGGACACTGTCCATGCAATGAATTATTTTTTCTAGAAACAATGGAAAAATGCCGCTATCACACTACTCATCATCTTTTGTAGATTACCTACATTGTTTCGGATTGCTATTCTCTAATAGTTCTGTACTCTGTAAATTAATTTTTATCAGTTAATTTATTTTTTTCCCCTCCCAAACCTTTTCATTGTTTTTTTAATTGACGTAACCAGCTCCCTACACGTTTCTGCACATGTCCTATACACTCGAGTTTAGTTACAGAATTAGTTCCATAAAAGTTTTTTACAACTTCATACCCTTTCGAGTCCCCATCTCCGTAGTATTCACTGTACTGCACATTCCTTACATTTGATCGCTCAAATATACGGTAGGCTCCAACAACCTCCATGTTCCCAATGGAACCTTCATAGTTCGAACATGCATGTTTCGATGGCTGGCTATTGCCTTTTGCACATATGTGGCAATATTACGACATCACATCAAAGTCCAAAATTTTTCCGGTGTCAACTGATATGGCACTTACACAACCATTCAAAGATGAGTAGCCTCTGCGTTGCCAAGTACCATCAACAGATATTCCACATTTAGTGAAATTATTTGAGCCTTTGTTTTCACCCAAGGCAGCGTTGATGTTTTCCTGAGAAACGCATTCAGTTACTTTTTCAATAGTTTTCTTTCTTGATTGCGGAAAGCAAGTTTTGACAGGAAAGGTAAACCAAGGAACGGACATAATTTTTTTCCAGCTGAATATCCTTTACCGATTATCCTTAGCCCCAAAACAATTGAAGAGTTCAAAAAGCAAAAGAACCAATCATCTTCTGTGTAGTAGGGAAAGCTTTAAAGAAGGAGCAGTATTTACTCTTTAGGTTCATATTTGAGCATAATCCACTGACAGAGTCTTCTATAAGTTCCAAGCCCTGAAAATAACAATCAGGGCAGCAAACTATGGCAAACAATGAAATTAAATTTGTCAAGATGACAATTCTATTGCCTTGACAAATTTCAAACTTGTTTTCTGAAAAAAATTCCAAACTTTTATGGCTTGATTCCAATTTTTTGGCGCTGGCGGACTTGGTAGTATTGGACTCTGACGTTTCATCATTCTCATTAATGGTAGCACGAATGGTAAAACGATTTCCATTAAATCGGTGCTTCTTAGATCTTCCAGACCTTTCCTTACCCATAATTAATCAATATTTTGTCTTTAAAAAGACAGTTTTTTTTATCAAATATATCAAAATAAATAAAGAACGAAAAAACGAGTAGAGCTACAGCATAAAAAAATCGAAAAATAACAACAAACCTATGAAGTTGTCGCCAAATTTTACTAAAAACTATTAACTAATTTTTAGAAAAATATCACCATATCCAATTTTAATATTATATATATGACATAATTTGTGAGTAATTTGAGTATGTCATAATTGTGAGTATGTCATTTGTGAGTATGACATAATTTGTGAAGAATCTTTTTCTCTCTGCCTCTTGCAGAGAGAAAAAAGAACGCCCAAGTGAAATCTAAGTGTTTTACCACTTAAACCCAGATGTGAGAAGTACCTCTGATTTTATGAGTGTACTTGAAAGTTAATGCTGGCAAATACGGCTATTAAATATAACGATCTGGAATTAGACATGCTTATTGGCTAGGCCAAATGTTCCGAAGAAATAAATGGGTGATTAGTTTGATACTTGAAGATGTAAGGAAAAAATATAAAAGTTAAGTGCTAGATAGGGAATTTAATTTTTAATCTATTTTAATTAT
>BMAV01018605.1:659719-684041 GCA_019973955.1 Trichonephila inaurata madagascariensis | reverse complement strand
TGTATATGTATATATATATATATATATGTACAAATTTAAATTTAATGATAATCTCAAAGCAAATTAAAGGTGTACGTCAAGTTGAACATAATTTAGCAAGTTAATATTTACATTTTTTTAAAAAAAAAGTTATATTATTAATAATGATTTTTATTGATTTAATCGTTTTTGCAAGAATTGTGAATATACTTCTAACATTAGTTTTTAACATAGTTATCTGAACTCCATTAAAAAAAGTCAGTTACCAACTGACGACAAATTATCGTGATGTACTCTTCAGTATTATAGGTAATAAATTAAATAGAAATAAAATCATAAAAAGAGAAAACATAAACTTAGTATTAAAGAACCTTTTGTAATTCTAATTTGCATACTTCTATTTATAGAGGTATTACTTGTAATTTTTTATAGTGTAAAAATATATCAGTTAGTAAAAAAATAATTATGACTGATAAAAAAATTGTCAATTATTGCTTACATCATGTCTACTCTTTTGATTTTCTTTGTACATACATTTCTAATAAGTTCAGTATTAATATATTTTGTTTTAAGAATTTATATATATATATATATATATTTTTTGTTTTAGTTATTATTTTATGTTAGTTTTAATTTCTCATTTCTCTTTACTTTTCCGAGATGGTGCAACAGATTATTTTAATTCATATCATTCCTTTCATTTCTTAATGAAATATTTCTAATAACTTCATTAAGGTTTTTATGTTTTCTTAGCTATATTTTTAGCATTTTAACGCGATTTTTTTTATCACGTGAAGTCCTGTTTTGGTTTTGACGGAATCTCAGTGAATCTTCACATGTGACTACTCCGATTTGCTTTTCTTTTAAAAAAAATTCTATATTTATCTCCAGATTTTCGATTTTTCTAGTTTAGGCATGTTAATTAATTTTTTTTTCTCATGGTATTTTCTTTTGTGAACTCTCTTATAGTATCTTAAGTATAAATTATTTAGTATTATGTTTTTAAATATAGAGTAGTTTTTCTCTTTATCCCAGTGATATAGGTAAATATTGGGGAAGATTTGTTTGACATAAAACTATGTACAACCCTACAATTTTAGTTCTAAAAACTAAGAGTTTGCTATTATATTACTGGCCCAACTCATTTTGGTAGATTATATTAATTATTATTGATCAACATGTTAAGTACCTTGAATATAATTTATAGTTATGACTTTTGTTCAATTTTCTTTTTGGTTTGTGCTCAAATGTCTTGATTTTCTCTTTCTGTTTCCTTCATTAGTTCTTAAGTGATATATATATATATTCGTTTTATAAGCAGTAAAATTACAAGGTAAATATTCAATTATCGTGAAAAATGAGGTTTTAAGTGTTATTTAAATTATTTTTTGAATTTCTTATAATATATCAAAATCATTTATTCCAAGAATCCTTAAATGTCGATTAAAGTCTTGAAAATCCAAAGAACATATCTGTAGAAGAAATTTTTTAATTTAAAGAGAAATTGTTATTTGATATGCAAAACATTTACGGATCATCTGAATACTATTATTGAAATACAATGCATTTTGCGCATGATATCATTCGGTGTTAGAAAGCAATTTTACTTTTCTTGGACCTTTATCGGGGACATTTTCAGAAAATCTTTTACAGTGTACAATGATACGCACTAAAATAGACTTCTGAAAATATTTACATGATGTACAGAGTTATTTTTAAAAAAGTATGAGGCATTTGAGACAGTAAATTTTTGATGGATTGACAATATCGAGCAAAAATATAGCTCATTCCATAAATTTTTCAAACACTGCCTTTCCCCTTAAAACTTCTTGTAATTCATTCTGTTTAATATTTGTCTATTGCTGTTAGATGTTTACAGCTGAATCGATAGCTCATACATCACATCATTTCGTCTGAATAATCAAAAATAGCACTTCTTATAAAGTCGCTCAAAGTCCGGTGTTATCTCGTTATTTCCACGCCGCAGTTTTTAATAGTAAAAGAAATAAGGGAAAATATCTTTGAATTGCTCAAAATATGCTGCTTAGCTTTCTTTTCTGAAGAGTTATGGGATGGCTTAACAGTTTGAGAATCACTGGAGAAGTGACATTTATTTATTTACTCTACTGAAAATTCTATATATATTTTCCTCCAATAATTTTTAATACAGAGTTTTTTTTTTGTTTAATATAGTCACAAATAATGTTTCTTTTAATTCTCCGATTGGAGTTCATCGTCATGATTTAATAATATTTTTTTTAAAAAAAATTCTAGAATTTACCCATACAATTTAATGCACATGGCACAAGATTTCTTTTTTATACGTTTAATCTTGTCTGGTTTCGATAATTCAGTGATTCTTTTTCACGGTATTTTAGAACGATAAAAACACGTAGAATAGAAAAAAATTATAAATATTTCAGTGTCAAATAGAAAAGAAGATAACTTATAAGTATTAAGTAGATGCACGAATGTTTAATAAGAAAGTTAATGGGTAAGAGTTTATATATATTATCTCCACATATATATTTAAATTGTATCGAACAATCCATTTTTGAATTTTTGTGAGAAATAATACACATATTTGCATATTAATCAAATGTGATCTCTAGTAGAATAGTCCCAATTTAGTGGTAGAAGGGTTCAGCATCTGATATTGGACTCCTCTGGACTATAGTTTTAAGAAAATGAGGGCTATTGCTCGTTAAATTTTAATTGGGCTTCAAATATCTCACTTGGAGGGACATGAAACAGCCCTAATTGAACTATAACAGCAGGTTTACTCGAGTAATTCAAAAATGGTTCAAAATTAATGAGTTTCTTCGATTTTACCTCTACTATACCAACCATAAAACTGAAAAATGACTTCAGGTAAGAATAAAATTAATTTTTAACGTAATATTCTCCAGTTTTAAATGTTCAAAGTAAGTTTAACACCTTATTCTGAAAGTTGATGTTACTGGGTCATTGAACCATGTTCTATTACTGAACTAGATAATTCAAATTTAGGTGTCATTTTCACAGTCCTAAAATAAAATAGTTTTAAGATAAAAGAATGAAAATAGATTAGAAAAAACACAAATGTTATTTTATAAGCCTTTTTTTTGTAATTTCTCCACACATTTCGATATCATCATCATAGAAATTTTATTAAAAAGTGTCATGTGAAAAACTTCAGGGGTTATTTTTTTCCAAAATATTAACTTGGAAGGAAAAAAATGTACTTCACTTCAAACTGAAAATTTAGTATTCTACCTTATTCAATTTCTGTTAATTTCACCCTTCACGTTCCTATAGCAAATAAGAAAACAAGAATATCTAATAATATCCAATAGCATAGGAAATGTCTAATACCGTTTAATTTATTTGACCTTTCATCTTCTTTTCAGCAACTATAGATGAGCACATTCCCTTTCAAATCCTTTATTACTGCAATTGAAAGATGTGTCATTTTATCATTTCTCCAACTGCCTCGGAAGAAAGTTTGTCTAATTTCACCCAATGTATCAAAGATCAGGCAGTAATTCTTCTGTAGAATTGGCGTTAAAGAAAAAAAGAAACAACTAAAAAAATTCGCTCCAATGACTCCGAAATTTACTCTTTTAAAGGAAAAAGGAAACCACTTTCATCCACTTAGCTCTCTTTTCTTGCCTTTTCCATTACTTTCATCTTTTTTTAACCCCTGAATTTCATTGGATGCCTTAAAGCCACTTTTTGACGACAATTTCAGCAACTGTAGAAGGGATCGATTTTCAGAAGATGAACATACTTAGGAAAGGAAAGTGAAAAAATTTTTGGTTGGTCCCTTATGATGTATATATATATATATAAATTTTATCTTCTTACAGTGGACAAAAAAACTTACTTTAAGCGTGCGTTAATATGGGTTTGAAATTGACGACGTGAAATTTTTTCAGGGCTCCTTGAGATTATATTTTTTTCCGCAAGATAATAAAAGTCACCGATTGCATTTCTTGCCCTGATCCTTCACAATTTGATTTCAGTAAGTCATCTTTTCAATCATAATACCTTGGTATACGTATATATATATATATATATATGAGAAAGCACTCCATTTTTCTCTCTCTTGGCAAACGTAACGAAATATTTTCACCTATCTCTCTACTAAAGGAGTAATTACTAGAATTGTTTTGCCTTTTTGATGCCTATGAGAAATATTTATTTGTGTTGAAACCAAGAAATTGTGCATAATTTCGGCTATTTAATGCACTAAAGGCATGAGTAATAAAAACTTTTGGTTACTCTATAATTTTGAAAAATGCAATTATGTTGCTGGATCGTCTATGTATTTTTTCCTTGAATAAATATTTAAAGTTTAACCTTTATTTAAATATTAAAAGATGAAAAAAAAGATAATTTAGTTTAACAAGTATTATGTTCCTATATCTTTTGTTATAATCTAACAGTTTAAAATCCTATTAATTTACAATTAATGCATTTTTAATAAAATTATTATTTTAATAGCAAGAATATGTAATTGTTCTTGATTTATTAAGGATAAAGGAAATAGGAATTGTTCTCTTTTAGTTTTCTCCTTGGATATTATTGTATCAAAAGAAAGTATTTCAGAATCTTAAATTTTAGGCTCATGAGGATTTTAATGCTTCTACGTATTGTACTTTACCAAATGTCTCTTTTCAGCTGAATTATTTTATCTGCAGTAAAATCGGTTCTACTGGGAGCAAGAACCTCTCCTTTTACTTAAGAGCCATTGGAGCTTGGGGCTTGATGGCGAAGTTAGTGATATTTTCAGCTGCACATTTAATTTTAGATAATTATCTAGGTTGTTTGAAACCGCATATTTCTATGACAAATGGGAATTAAAATGATGTACTTGAGACTATGTATGGCATTTCTGCACACACACACAACTATATTTATAAACATACACCGGGAAGAATACACCCACACTTAGTATTTGTGAAATTGGCTCGGATTCTGGATTGTATTCTGGATTTAGAATGTGAAAACTGAGGTTGAACAACGATAAGTTAGCCCGCATTTCGTTAACAGATGTCATGCCATTATATTATTTGAATATTGATTAAATGTGATATGTATTTATTAGCACTAATAGGTAGTTCATTGTTCGCTTGAGTCTACTTATTTTATTGAATTTTATGCATCATAAAGCACAAAATCAGAATTATTTAATCTGAATGGATCTAAATATTTTTTTCTTTGTTTTACTGTTTCTAATGTATTTTTCTTGAGAAGTCGATCTTCAATTTACTGTGAATAATGAGCCAATTTTATTCTAATTTTCTTGTACAAATACGAGAAGCACTGACATATTATGAAAAACATATTTTTGTTTTCTTTTCATTGATTTTTATTTGTAACTACATTTTAACAATGTTAATCATGAAATCTTGATTAAAAGTTATTGCTTTAACATTCTAATTCTCATACGTACGTTTACAGCTGAAAAAACATTACCTGGAATAAAATATTTCTCATACTTCAGTGGTGTTTTAAGTGAAGTTTTTGGTTTTTAAGGCACTTCTCTTGTTTACCAATTAAGTAATTTTTAACAATTACATTACGAATACTTTTAATTTTAAACGGGAGTACGTTTTATACATAAACTAAATAACGAAATATATCGAACTGAATTTAACTGAAACTAAGTTTCGATTTCTAATGTATTTCTTTCGATGTTATATAGATAAAACGGTTAATCACCTAAAAATATTTTAGAATATCTTTGAATATTCAAATAAAAAAACTTTTTGATTCAAATCATTAGTTAGATAAATTTTACATTACAGTAGCTGAAATGGTAAAATAGTTCAAAATCTGCATAACTTCTAGGAAACATGATTTGTATTACTTATAATTAATCTATAAAAGCATCTTGAAATATCTTTATGATTTCACGCAAAAAATGAAGTCGTAAATAAAGCAGTTAATTCAAATTCATTTTATTTTTTAAGACAGGAAATTATTTTTACATATAAATTTTGTAAAATTAAATATAAAATTAATACTCATTTCAAATTATGTTTTAGCTATCAATACATTTGAAAATGTTTGTTTATTTCCTTTTGTTTTTCTTTAAAAATATTATCAATCTTTTTCTTAGATTCTTTTCAATTTAGCTTACATTCTTTATAAATCTGCAAATAGAGCTAAGAGAAAATAAAATAAAGTATAATCAATTAATAATTTTTCACGACATGATCAGAATTCTATTTTTCATGTTGTACAAATATTTTACTTTGCAATATATAGTTTTTTTAAAGTCCTTATCTTGTAGGAGCATCAGATAAATAAAACACAATTTTTGCACAGCGAAGAATATTAAATCTAAATACTTTTTTAAAAAAATTATCATAAAATGCAAACATTTTTGCTGTTATAAATTCTTGTTTAAAATAAAAAGAAATACAGTTGCGTACATTTTAATATCACAGTATTATAAAGCAAATTAAATTGAATTCATTAAGTAAATACATTGCATTTTAATTCATTCATTATTTTGAATGCAGTCAAGAAATACTCAGAAGCTTTAAAAAGATAAATTTAAAGGGTTTTTCTTTCTTTTTTTTTCTTAATGAAATCACATGCGATTTGAAATACGTTCCTGCAAATGTTTGCTTCTCTATCAAGTTTTAAAAGTTTTTCATTATTTCTTCAAATTTCAGTAATTGTTGTAAAAAAAAACATTTTATGTTTAAAAAAAATGTTTGTTTGAACATTATTTTTAATTGCACAAAAATTACATTTTTATTCAATCTACTCCAAGTGCGTATGAAAGTCCTTGATGCTCCATTTATATTTTATAAAAGTTTTGCTACTTACTATTTCTGGAAGTGTGCAGAAAACTCCTAGATTGTGTTAAGTCATTAAAATTATTATGCTTGATTTGTTTTATTTTGATGAAATATATGTAGAATAAAAAGAAAAATGGTTCTACGCCTTGAATTAAAAACAAATTAGCTCTAACATCCTTCTTAACAAGTGTATTAAGTTATCTATTTAATTTACTGTAAGAAATTAGGACAAGTCGTTACACAGTTTTAATAATCTGTAACAGTAAAAGAGAAAAAACATTAGAGCACATACAAAGATGAAAATTAGTTGATAGCAGCTTGAAATTTTGTTAAACAAATTTTTTTCGTAAAATCTACTAAGCTACTTGTTTAATTCGGTATCAGAAATCATAATTTGTTAATTATGAACGTAACAGCGAATACTATTATCGGCTAAATTTGCCAATTACATATGTATGTATTAATTTTACATGTATTTTGTTTTTAATTCAATTAGCAAAGTTCTACAGATATTTCAAAACTGTGTAGCTGTAGTTTTGAATTTCTAATCCTTTAATGAAAATGTTTTTTTTTTCAGCTTTGCAGATCACAAATCAAATTGTTTTTTATGAGTAGTTCGGGTTCATAAATTAGTAAGTCTACATATTTGTGGTTCAAGATTTTAAACAATTATTGTTATAAAAGTAAATATAAATATGATTTACGCAGCACGGGGAAAATGATAGAAAGTATACCTTGATAATTTCTCATTCCTTTTCCATTTTTAAGTGTGTGATATGATTGCTCCTAAAAAGTAATTAAATTAAAATAGTATATATGTGTTATTGTTCTTTTTTAAAGAACTCCAACATTATTAAGGGAACTGAAATTATTGAGGGGATTGTTGTTTAGCAAGAGAGTGTAGTACTGGTTATTTTTGAATACATATTTATCTGAATACACACGTTGATTTTTCTAATATTTGAATGTACGTCTCCCTTGAAGTCTACAATTTTTGTGTATTGTGAATGTTCTCTCTTACTAAGGGTAAAAAAAGAAGATATAAGTGCTTTTAAGGTATAAAGGTAGGAACAAATATAGATGATGGTTACAAAGTACAGTAATACATATTTTGCTTTTTTTCCTTTTTTTACTGTTCCTGTCTGACTTTAACAGAATGTATAATTTTTATAAAAGTTTATTCGTTTTTTTCCCCCGTTTTTTACGCAGAGTTCCTATTACTCTCAAACGTTATTAGAGAATATATGATATACTTTTTTCAGAACAAATTTTTAGAAATTCTTAATTATATTTGCTTGAAAACTTTTTTGATGAATAGATTTTCATTATTTCTGTTATAAAATTGCTTTTAATTAAGGTAAAACATATACATTTTGCAATATTATGATATATTTTTTATGTAATTGTGCTATTAGATGGGTATAATATGTCACTACTACTATAACTAAATTAATGTACAAAATTGATTATATTAAGTCAATTAATTTAAAGTCTACGAGAAAAACCATTAATAAAGTGCTTAGAAGTTACAAACAGAATTTCATGAAAATCTTTTGTCTTTACATTGGATTCTAAAAATACTTAATTAGCAATGTTAATTAAGGTGTTTTCTTTATTACGAAACTAAAAGCTTAGTTTTTTAATGATTTAAGCTCATATATCTTAAAGATGAAGCGTAATTTTTTTAAAAAATTAAACAAATAAATATTAGTAGAAAATTGATAATCGACAAAATTGTTTCTGTGATAACTTACTTATTACAGTTATGATACATTTTAATAAATTAAACAAAGGTTTTTTTTAAAAAATAAATCTGTTATATAATATATGTATAAAATATAACCAATTTATGTTTAAACTCTTCGTTGTGATTAGCATAAAATGCAAAGTATAACGCCTACTTTTAACACATAAAATAAGATCGAAATATACAGATGTGCATTACACGCTGGGTATAAAAATGATAGCTTTAAAAATAAAGAGATAAGCATAACAAATGTCTACATATATCGTAGTACTGTTTATTAAAAATAAATTACATACCTTATGAGCTTAAAGGGTTGTAGTTCTAGAAGTATACCATTTTTTTCTAAAGCAAGGAATAATACCTCGAATAAATGACTTCAAAACACAAAAGTATTGCCCACGTACATTTCAGGTTTCTCCATAAAAAAGGGGTGCGTGTTATATGGTGAATATACCAAAAAATCAAAAATTACTTATTGAAAGTATAGGTGCGCGTTATACGCCGGATTTTACGGTATTCATAGTTATTTCGTAGTTCATCTATAATCTCAAAATGCAAAAGCCAAAGCTCATATATTATAGTTCTTGCTCTTACTTTATAAATATAACAAAATAGCAACAATCTGTATTTAAATTTTTATAATGGTAAACTTTTTGTTTTGCTGTTTGCTTTATTATTATTTTTATACGTTCTTTCATTTTTTTCTATTTAATGTGTCGCATTCTGTTTAAATGAGACAGTTCTTAAGGTAACTGTTCTATCATCAACAACATTACTAATTTGAAATTGCACTTACTGCAAGTTATTTATTAAAATAAATTTTTAATTATACACAGTGAATCTCATTAAATAAAATTAAGTTTCACGAAAAATGTGTTAACATATTTACGAAGTAGTATAATTATGATTTACACTACATTACAAAAATTAAAAGAAATGCAAGCACTGTTAATAATTTCATCCTAATAATTGTTTTCCAGACTTTAAGCGTAAACTTACGAAATTTGAGACGCGTGAAATTCTTCAGTTGCATGTTTATGGTACATCCATAATATATTTATAGAATTTTAAGCACTCTGCATAAATGAAGCTGTCATTCATTAAATGTCTTTATGCTTCTTTCTGAATGATGTCCCAAGATGACTATTTTAAAGGTAAGATGGATGATCTAAAGATTCCACTGGGGAAGGATTTAATAAAGATTTTATATATTTTAAACAAAATAGATTTCTGTAAAGACCCATAATAAGATCCCGGGCTTTCAAAAAGAATATACGCTTATCAGTATATTCTTATAAACATAATTTTAGACATAATGACAGACTGAAAAAGTAATTGTTAATTGTGTTTTGCATACGAGCTTAGAGCAGTAATGTGATGAAATGACCTAAATATTTCGCAGGATTCGCTATTAATAATTAGTAACTTATTAAAAATGGAGGATTGGCTTGACATGCATTTCTGAGTTCGCATTCATTTTCAGGTAAGCTTTTTAGGCTTTTCAGTTTTAATATAAACACCAATGTTTATATATAAAAAAAATAGAAAGAAAGGAAGAAAGAAATGGATATCAATATCTTGTTTTTCTTTTTCATTCTAGTATAACAATATTCTCTACATACCTTTTTTGAAAGACTAGCTCAGATAGAAAAGTAATGCATTAAATGATTTGATATAAAATGCAGATTTTCATTAGGTTTCTTACGGAGAAGCAAAACTGAATAATATGAAGTTATATGTAAAAAACTATTTATTTAAATTTCCATCTGTAATGAAAAAAATTTGCCATCCATAGTTTTAAGAAACATACGTACAAATTAAACATTCTTAACTAGAAACTAGATTCAGAAGCAGGAGATGAAATATACTCTCTCACACGATAGTGAGAGTTTTCCTCGTAACTTCTAATGAATCCGGTTTAGACATCCAAATAATTAGAATAATCCATCAGAAAGCGAGGAATTTCTATAGTTTAAGAACTTTATATATATAAAGGCTAAGATTTAATTTATTTAAAAAAGTAATACTTAATTAGTTTTATGATACTAAATACATTACATTTCATAAAATCTATCAACTGCTTTTTCTTCCTTAATACAATATTTTTCTGAAAAAATGGCTTGATGTGTAGTGTAGTTTTATATCATTTACGCAAGTTTCTTCTTAAAAATATGGTTCCTTAAGCTAAAATTTTTAAAAAATACTATTTGTTATTTTAAATGTTTTTTTTTTGTTAAAATAAAAAATATCTACCTAATTATTTTTAAGTATCAAAGATAATAATTATAAACAGAATATCCAATTTATCAGATGATTGTTTTCGTGAAATAAAGGCTAAGAAATTTAAAAAACATTTGAAGCAAAGGTAATCCATTATTATTGTAATCAGGTCAGTTGTATAAAAAATGGATTTTATTTTTATTTAAAAAATAATCATAATTAAGGATTTTACGAGACTGTCCAGGATTTTCATGAAATTTTTTTTTAATGAATTATTTAGAGTCGCGCATATTAAAAGGTTGATTCACAAAATTACAAAAGACTTAAATTTCTGTTGAAAAGATAAGTGAATATAAATTTATGGGACTTACTCAAACGTTTAATCCAACTCAGATTTTTTGCGTAAAATATATTTTATCCCTTTGAACAATGTTCAAATTCTATTTAGATAATGCTTAGATAAGTGGAAGTATTTATTTTAATATTTCATTTGAAGTTAGTTTGCTACACACGTTTGTAAATTTTTACTATCAAATTTGTCTATATGTTCTTCATTGTATTTTCTATTTTAAGATTTTAATATTTAATAAAAATTTCTTTTTTATTAATGCATTGAGTAAAAAAATAGTACGTGAATTCTTGAAAACTCATTAAAAACATATTTCGCAAACAATTATCATTCTGCAATTTTCTATATTTACAGATAAAGTGACACTGAATAAAAAAATATTAATTTCCAATAATGTTACTGTTTTTATATTATTTTATAGAAATATTTCTTAGACTGCAATACGTTTAAAAAGGGGGAATTACGTGTAGAGAAATCGAAAATTGTAACTATGGTTTTATAAAAATGTCAATTGTCAGAAATTCTCTAATTAATAATAAATATTTAAAATACATCGTATTGATTCTGCAGCTAGTTATTAAGAATAATTTTGTAACGCCAGAACAGTAGTAAGATTTTATTTTCAAAGGAATCACTACCTCTGAGTAACACACACTTCTTACAAAATAGTATTTTATATGCTCAAAAAAACACGTGCATTAAAACATTATATTTCAATAAGTACGCGAACAGACTACTAATGCTAACCACAATCGTAAAGAAGGGCATCTTGACTGGGCTCTTTCGATACCAAATACTTATTGAAGGGCATACCTAATTTTCACTCTTTCCGAGAGCAAATTTGTTGCAATTTAGAAATAGAGTTTTTTGCTCTTATGTATATGGACAACAATCATAACTATGTAAAAATAAATCAATCTGAAGAATTTGAAATTTTAAATCTTGTGATGCAATATTTTTGTTATAAATTAAATAAAAATATTTCAAAACATCAAATTTATTCTAAGTTATTTTATAATAAACTGGAATCACAATAAGTTTCAAAAACTATCTTTTTATTGGAGTTAAAATGTATGGCTTTCTACTCAAAAGTTATGAGCTAGTATTTCGCATCCGAATGCAAACTTCAACTAAGTTTCATTTTTGAGTATCATTGATGTACTTGTGTCACCTTATTAAGAGACATCTCCTTGAATTCTAAAATTTCCCTTTTAGCTCTCACATGAACACAGTTCACACTGAACCGTAAATGCACCCTTTGACCTACGCTGAAAAGATAATTAGCTGTTATGTCTCTCTAAGCGGCTGACACCTGCTTTGTAAGCAAAGCGGAATATTAGCTCAACAAGCAACTGGCGCCCTGAAAATCACGCAGAAAGCACGCTTAATACTTACCTACGCGTGAATAACCATTTAATTAGATGTTAAATAACACATTTATATTTCGTTGCTTGGTAGTTTGGGAATTAGTTCTTTTTATTCTGGCCAGTGGCGGCCAAGTAAATTGATCCCCATGTTTATGAAAAGAAAATTGATCATCTAAAATTGTCCTCTCAACTACAGTAGAGAAAGGATTTATTTTCCCCTCAGTAGGGAAATATTGAAATTTGTGTGACACTGGCACCCTCTTCTTTATGATGGATTACTATGCAAGCCTTTTCTCTGACTCATCGCTCGATTGTCTCTCCCTATAAAGGGAAAAGAGTATACTGAAAAGTTTGGTGCAAATTGTGACCATTGAAAAAGGTTATTGTGTAGCGATTATCCAATGCTGTTCCATTATGCGCAATGATCTTACTGCAAAATTTATTGCTCACATTTATTTTTCATTCACTTTCGGGTCAGTAAATTGTAAGGGATTTTAAAACAAAATACTTCATTTGTTTACAGTAGTAAGAAACTTTTAAAGGAATGTCTGTCTGTGTATTTATTAATATATATCAAATGAGATTTTGTTTATACTCAAATTATTAAAGAAACAAGTGAATAATAATCTCACACAGTTTTCACGAAATTTCTAGGAATAAATTATTTTGATATTTTTATACTTATTTCTAGCATTACCTTATGAACATTTAATCGTATTTATTCAATAAACTAATATGATATAATTTCAAAATACCAACCTTTTCTTTGAGGTTATCTGATGAAATACGAGTATTTCAAATTTTCTTAAGGCCGATTTTAAGGAAAAGTTTTGTACCTTACTTCTATCGAATCTTTGTCAGCTAAAAGTAAAATTGCAACTTTAAACGGTGGTATATATTTACAAGGTTTTTATCTGTTAAAAAAAGCTAGATTATATAGCTTTATTTTTATAATACGCAATGCAGATTTTTCTATAATAAAATGGAAATTCCTTGGCTCTAAACTAAGAATCTGACTTTCCTAGCACTAAAATAATTGGGTAATTACAAAATTATCTATTGTTAGTGATATTTCAAAATTTGACGTGGAAAGCTTCTTTTATGTAAACTATGTAATATATTGATGCATAAATTTATACTAATCACACATTATATATATTCATTGATTGGTTAACTAATAATTATGTTCCTGTTTTTCGCTATACGCCAAATATCCGATACTCCATATGCAATAAGTAATTAAAATTTCGAATAATTATTTGCTTCTTAGACATCACTTACAAAATAAAAATATAAGACAATCATTTTAATTATGTATCCTTGATAATTGTGAATTTTTAAAAAAAATGTGTGATATTTTACTTATAATGTGCAAAACTTCAAATGTATTATCCCATTGGACATATATATATATATATATATGCACGATAAAGTCTATTTTAATAATTCTTTTTGTCCCGAAATAAAATTAGTATTAAATATATATATATATTAATCTTGCTGCTCCGTTCGGGTCCATATGACCCAAAATAAAATTTATACATTCATAAAAAAATCATAGTATAGGTATATTTTTATGAAACTTCTTGACATTGTTGGTAATTGTATAAATATGTACTCCTAGAGGTAGAAGTTGCTTATATGTGTATTTCGAAGGAACATTTTACAATTTATACCTTATTTATCGTTCGTGTCAATATGACCCAATGAAAAAAATCATGCACCATAAATAAAGTATTCAGTCCAAGAATCGTGAAATAAAGGGGTAGTTTGATCCGCGCCACATTCTTCTCAATCAACACAGCTTCTAATAATATAAAAATCCCCTCATAAGTCATAAGATATACAGCAGCAGGTATAAAAGACGTAAAAAGTGTATTTGATGTAGTATTCGATTACACAATTGAAAACGAAATCATTAAAATAACTAACATTGAAGAAGAAAGGTTTATGAAAAAAAGTGGAAAAATATCAAAAGTAAAACTTTTCAAGCATATATTGGTTTATTATTGTTAGCGTTAATAAATCATATAGAGAATCAACAATAAACTTATAGATTAAGGTATCCGACTACGTTCGGAACCGTGAATATAAGAAAGCGCATAAATGGATAATTTTTATGATATTTAGTGTCACTTAGATTAGAATACATGTATAAAATAGTGTTAAGGACATTTTGACAAAAAAAAATTATTTAAATACAATATTTCGGCAAAAAATTCAATTAGAATAACCTTTTTTCAAAATGTTCTCCTTTTGTGAAAAATGCTTCTATTTTAAAAATATTTTGCCTGTATATAGCTCAGACCTCTGTACAGAGGCTCAACAAT
The DNA here is from genome assembly GCA_019973955.1 of Trichonephila inaurata madagascariensis. Taxonomy (NCBI): domain Eukaryota; kingdom Metazoa; phylum Arthropoda; class Arachnida; order Araneae; family Nephilidae; genus Trichonephila; species Trichonephila inaurata. The sequence continues at coordinate 669,252 of BMAV01018605.1, read as the reverse complement.
GATTTTTGAAACACTTACATTATTTATTCACTTACATTTACCAATTGAAATAATTGTCGGCGTTTTTTTCTTAAAATTTCTCCCTTCTGTTGTCGTAAAACATGGATAAACCCACTTCTAAGTTATATATTTCAAAAATTCTTGCTAAGCCTCTGTACAGAGATATGAGCTATATACAGGCAAAATATTAATATAATAGAAGCATTTTTCACAAAAGTAGAATATTTTTTTAAATGGGTCATTCTATGTTCATTTTTTGTCAAAACATTGTACTTAAATAATTTTTTATTGTAATACTATTCTTAAAACCATTTTATATACATTTTCTAATCTAAGTGACACTAAATATCATAAATATTATCCATTTATATGCTTTTGCAAAATCACGGTTCCGAACGTAGTCGGATACCTTAAAGAAACTAGCAGAAATATATTTTATGTGGCAATATCCCTCTAAACATTTTGCAACATGTCGAGAGTTATTCCTTTTGATAATAAATCCACTCGTTAAGAAAGAGGAATTGTGCGAGATATCTGGGAAAAGTTCATGAAAATTCTACCAAAACCCCATAATTCAAATGAAAATATTACTGTAAATGAACAATCAGGAGAATTTCGTGGCTGATGTCCTTTCAAACAATATATACCATATAAAAATGGGATCTAAATATGGACTGTATGTGACAGTGATACTTCGAATGTACCGAAACTACAGATTTAACATTTACACTGGGAAAAAAAACAAGGGTCAAAGCCGGAGAAAAACCAGGGAATTAGAGTAGTTTTGTAATCTCATTTATCGGTATTCGGGGCACAATAATATGTGTGAAAATTTTTTCTCATCTTACAATTTAGGGCAATTTCTTCTAAAACGGGAAATAGGCATCATTAGAAAAAATAAATCAGTTTCCTGAAGAAATACCAAACAAAGAAGTTCACAGCTCATTATTTTATTTTACAGAAGACACAATTGCAAACTACATCCCAAAAAAGAACAAGAATGTTATTCTTATGAGCACTTTGAATCATGACAAAAAATTAGCAACAGATCAGACTGAAAACTTATGATCTTAGATTGTAATGCAACTACAGGGACTGTGGATACTCTTGATCAACGTTTAAACACATACACTTGTAAACGAAAAACAATTCCCTGGCCCATGATTGTACTCTATAACATGCTTGACACTTCTGTGTAGAATGCATTTGTTCTATGTGCTTCAATACATAGAGAATGGAACGAAAACAAATTGAATAAATTAAGAGTGTTTTTGGAAGAACTCGGAGAATCCCTATCGGTTAGATGTATAATTTTACTGATTTATTCCTTACTTTTTACAAAGGGTAGCTAGTACTGAAAATGTGTGTTTTCGATTTGTTTTCCGTAATTCTTCAGGAATGGTATAAGTAATATAAATTTTCGAAATAAAATTTCTTCATTATAATAGTATATAATTGGCTATATATGATTACTTATCTGACTATTTGATTTATTATATAGCCACTTTTTCATTTCAAATATAAATATATATACACACATACCTATTACTATATTTTCTTTAGCTGAAATAAAATGTAATTGTTGTAGAGAGTTAAAATCAAACAAATTAAATGTTGTACTGTTAAGATACCACTTTACGTAAAGATCACAGAAATTTGAAACTAAAAGCAATTCTGATTCTACTTATTATTCCAGAATTGAAATGAAATGTGATGATTTAAGGAAATTAAACAGAAAAATGAAATATAAAATGTTTGTCAGTACATTATATATTTTAAAGATACATAAACAATAACGTAATAAACATTTATCCTTTTTCGAATGCAAATTTTGATTTTTACTGTTTTCGGAAACAAAACTTAAGGGGAAATCCAAAGAATTTTTTCAATAAAATTGATGTTTAAGTCTCACAATTACTTGCATGATCTATGGTGCATTATACAAGCAATTCTTTGTCAGGGAGAGTAAGAAATTTATTTTTCAAAAATTCTGTTTTTTCTTTTTCTTTTTTTTATTGCATCGTTTAAAAAGAATACAATTTGAAGGAGTAACTTGAAAGACTGTCTAGACTTGTAATCATTATATTTTTTTCCTTCGTACAAAATTCGTACATACTTAAGAATGGGCCAAAAAATTACGACTTGTTTGGATCTCTTTTCAAATCGCGAAATTTTATTCACTTACTTATTACATTTTCAGAAGAATTTGAGAGGATATTTGATAAAGAAATGCAGTAATATATAAATTAAAGCTAAATATCTGTCGCTTTTTTAATAAATATATTGAATTTCAGAAATATTTCTCTTCCACGTTCATATTATACAGAAAATTACCTTTAATAATGCTGAGCTAAAAGCCGTTTCCTTAGCATGTAAATACTTTTCTTATTGAGAAGGAATATTTTATCTTGAGCAGATACAGTTAGTAATTGATCAAGAAAGTACGTGCCATGTGCAATGAACTCTCGTTTTTCCCCCCTCCTAAATTTCATAAATAAAAGAAAAACTAAGCTTACGTTCAAAAGTGAATGAAAAAATGGAAAAAAAATCATTTAAACCTTACTAAAGATTTAAAAAAAAAATTGTTTTGAATGTTTTTAGAGGCTAATAAAAGCACATCGATATTTTCCAACTAGAGCTGCTTTTCTTGTGAGAGCGAACTTCTTTTTTTACTTACTTCAAGTGTTTCAAAGGGTTTTAATTTATTAATGAACATAATGCGACTTAAGTATTTAAGAAGGATTTATGTGATTAGACCTCTAACAAGTATTTTTTTTCTTTTCTAATTTTATAAGCCTATATTTATTTCTCATTCTCTCTTAATTTAGTCATCAGTGAATACAAAGAAGTTCCCTGTGTAATTCCCTTTTAATATCAACGTTAAACATTTTTATTACGCGTCGCAAAACTTCTTGATATTTTTTTTAAGTGAAATTCTTAACACGAATTTCACTCATTTTTTTCGACTTTATATTCTAAGAATTACTCTTTTTTAAAAATATGCTTATCCTTTGACTTTTAAGTACTGCAATTGCGAGGTAGAAAATCGCTAGCTTTGATTTCGAAGCAAAAGGGATAATTCCTTAAATGATGCCGTAAAAATTGTTATAAATTATTTTAAGGCAGTCAAATCAGTACGTTTCATTATACTTATAAGTCATATAAGTATAATATATATTATATTGTTTGTTACTTGGATTTTGAAACTTTATGTTTAAGGAAATGTTTGACCAAATTTACATTTTACTGTGCATTGCAGACACAATCCAGTTATTGTTTACAAAGTTGAAAAATTAGATTATGTGTGGTGCAATTAATCTGTTTTAGAAAGTAAGGACACTTGATAAGTACATGCAAACCAGTATATAACGGCATTTGGACAAACTATTACATTCTACATGCTAGGACAAAATAAGAATATCACAATATTAATATTGCAATTTAATTACGTATAGAGTTTTAAATCTCCCCAAATCGTTTAATAGAAAATAACTTCTTAGTTTGCAGTCTGAAGTAAATTTCATAAGATAAAACCGAAATTAATGAGCGTAGATTTTGATAGTCAATCCTAATATTATGTGGAAATAGTTGTGTATCTATGCAAAAGTAGTGTAAAACAAATGCAAAAGGACCTTAAATGCTTATAACTCATAGCACTGATACTTGAAAATTACTTTTAAGTTATAAATTTTCGGTATATGTAACAAAAAAATAATTATAATTAAATATTTTTAGTCATTTTTTTTGTAAATTCTTTATAAATAATAAACACGAACCATAAAATAATATTACAAATTTACCACGTTTTTAATATAAATTTCTTATAAATATTGGCCTAACATTAGGCTCAAGTTTCTTTTTTAAGATTCAAACCCAAATTAACTCCTGTGAATTCTTGGTAAAAGATTGGATAGTGTTTTTATTTTTCTCCTCTTTGCTGTAAGTTGAAAAGCATAATAAAATTAGACTAACACTTATTTTACTCTTTCTGTGTAAATCACTCAAGTTTTTGTGTGAAAGGATTAGAATGACTTTATTAACTTCGCAATTAAAGAATATAAGGGCTATTGGAGGCGTATTTTGCAGTTTTGAGCTACGTTCATGTGCCAAGAATGCCTGAATTGGCACTTCTCTATCATAATTTCCATGCACCTCTGCCTGAGGACTCGGAGACTTAGTTCATTTAAAATGCAGCAATTTCAGCTATTCCGCACGATGCATCTACAGAGGAATCAAGGCACAACTCTGCCATTCATTTCGAAAATCTCTAGCCAGGAAACAAACTATCCTATTCCATTGGCATCTGCTACATCTTTGCATGATAAAATACAATACATTATGCTGCCGAAATAAAACAAAAAAAAATCAGAGATTTCATTTTCAATTCTGTTCTGTAGTAATCTAAAATTCTCGCGTACAGCATTTAATATGAATAGCAAATGAAAAAGAAAAATTAATATCGAACTCCCATGAATGAATAAAGACATGCTTTGGGATCTGAAATCGGATTCAAATTAGGTTCATTGTTTGATTAAGAGAAACAAAAATTGAAAACGAATTACATCAAGTTACACAAAACTAGTTATTAAATAGCTTTGTTCCAGATTATTTTGAAGGAAATCAAAAAGACCTGTTGCACAATAACCAGTAGCTGGTAAATTTCATGACTCGTGACGTATTATTTTTATAAAATTCAGGGTTTATATATTAAAAATGTACATGAACAATTCATTATATTGTTTCTTCCTCACAATTGTAATCTAAACGATCATTTATTACACAGGTCTTGAAAAATTAAACAATTAACGTATTATCATTTGATTAGTTTCAACATCAATTAACGAATTGATTCAATAAACTGTTCAGTTTTCGAATGTATCTTCAAAAGCTAACCAATACTGAAATAAGATTGTACAGCCATTTCTTCATCTATTATTCCGGACAATCATTATTTCTGTGAGTAACTGAATTGATATTAACATCATATCAATTAATCAATCACTTAATATCTCTAATATAACTACCTAAGAATTATTAAGTTTATTTGTATCTTTTTCCAAAACACTTGACCTCAAAAAACATTTTGAGGTTTAATTGGCTGAAAATGTGTTAAAAATCAAAATGGAAGATAAATTTATTCATTCACTTGAAAATTTCTGTAAAATGTTTGTATTTAAAATATTAAGCATGTAAAATTAAAATATTTAACATTTTTTGCAATACTCAAAATCTCGTTTAAACTTTGTTCCCTTTTATATATAATATATTTTCTTCCTTATTTATATTTTACAGAGATAACTCTGAAAAGGAGCAGCGATAATAGAAAGATAAGAGAAAAAGTAATTCTATATCACTAATTAAAAAAAAAGAGTCGCATTTATTTTTTTATCAAACTATTCGTAAGGTTTTCTTTTTTGCTTTGATAATGATATATGATCACAGTATTTGAATCCTCAAAAGGAAGGCAAAATTCTTCTTATCTTCTTACTAAAGTTTAAGCATGATGTATTCTGTTACATATTTTTTATTTAAATTAATCATTAAATATTTATTATTTATATTATTGTAATTTTTCAGTATAAAAATTAATATGAATATTTATTTAGTACCTAAAATCATTCATATTTATTATACATTAATTTAAGATTTCATTCTTAATAAAAACAAATCTATCACACTTTTTCATTGGAATTAATTTCCACAGGATACGCTATTCGTGATTTCGTTAACTGAGAGTATATGGTTACTTTAAACATGTAAAAAAATATTTGCTGGTGTGTTTCAGTGTGCTAGTGTATGAGATTATCTGACAAACATATAAATATTTATGAGTTAATTTCAATTTCATACACACACTAAATGAATATATCTTTTAACACAACACTTACCAAAATACTTATATGGTAATTTTAATGAGATATAAGTAACTATACAATATTTTACAAAATGATTTTCTCGTTTAATAGTGTCATTTTTTTCTTTTTTTAAATTTTAATAAACATATAAGTTAAAAGTATTTGTAAAATTCAGAGTTTTGATACCTACAAACAGTGCTGATATCATAATCGCCTGTAATTTAGACATTTGAATTTCGTTGAGATCAAGTTCTCTCTTAAGCATCCTTTAATGGCGTAAAAATTTGTATATTACAGAGAAATATAATGTATTTCTAATGCTTTCTACATTGCACTTTGTCGGATGTTTAGTGAATTTGTAGGCGCACTAGAATACTAGGACGCAGAAATATTTCTGCAAACGGTTTTATTTCATGGGACATTAAATAAAGATCAATATCAGTCTTCTGCCTAAAGGATTTGTACCTGTCAAATATTTAATATTTTAAAATGTGACGATCAATGATTTGAAACGAAATTTTAACACCTCTTAAGGAGGAATTTCAATCCGATTTATTCGTGAATATATAATTTGTTTCTATCATTTGGCTTTCAAGTTTTCATTTGTATTGAAAGTTAGATTCTAAGATAATATGGTTACACACAACACATAACTTAAAAAATAAATTATTTTCAAATGTTTAAAGATATAGAAAATCATTTTCAGTAAAAACACACATCTATGGATCAAATTAAATCATGACAGATGTATTTTTAAAGCTTTGGGGGAAAAAAAATTCAGTTTCCTTCAGATAAGAGATCTATTCTGTTTTAAATTACACATTTCTGTTTGGAAGAAAAAACTCACTAAATTATGATTGTATTTAAGAAATAAATATATTAAATACATTTTTGTTCGTAAAACTGACAAAAAATGCAACAATTTCTAGAAAAATGAAGTATATTTTTTAATAGCGCGTATTTCCATGCACCATTTATATATATTAAGAGAGCAACTTCTAATTGTTGACATTTTTATTAACTTAAATATTACTGAATTTGCTATCAAATTAAAATGAGTAAATAGAAAAGTAGTGTAAGTCACTCAAAATAATAAAATTGTTCTTATTTTTTGCAAATCTGTCATGAAATAAATAAGCAATTGACAATTCACTCCTTAAAAAGAAAATGATATATTAAATTCATATCTCCCTTTTATATTGTTAGGATAATGACTGTCGAAAAACTTTATTTCTTCTTGGATGAAATATTTATATTATTTCCTTATAACTTATATAACAGAAATGGTTGTTTACAATAAATATATTTATTTATATATAAAAACATTTTTAAAAATGATGTCATGGAAAAAGTATTTATTCAGTAATATATTCCTATAATAAATAAGTGAATTAAGAAACTCGTTCAATATAAAAAAAGCTGTAAACGTCTTTTTGCAAGTTAAGTGCAAGAATATTTAAATTTAAATAGTATTATAAATTACAATGTTACATTTTAATTTAAGTATTTAAATTTATAAGTATCCATTTTTTAAAAGGAAAATACACAAATATGCTTACATTTTGAGAAACCAATCGTATGAAAAGAAAAAAAAAACATTTTGCTTTATTATTACTATTAATTCAAAAATTTCAGATCTTTGTTGCTGAAAAAATAAACCGCTTTATCAAATTTTTAGAATTGATTCTGCTTAAAATCAACTGAACTTGTAAGGTTTGGGTAAGGAAATCACAAGAGCAAAGGAAGAAAGAGTATTTCGAATAATTTAAAAAGTTCTAAAGCGAGAAATATTCTTGGATTTGATTGATGAAGTTCTATAAAGAAGAAAAAAAACTTTTGTGATAACTTTATAACTTTTTTTTATCAAATGAAAGATATATATATATATTGAAGTGAATTGGGCCCCAACTTGAAGCATTAGATGAGAAATAGTCAGCATCCTAACATATAGATAAGCTATACATTCAAAAAGCATGAATGTGCATGTTTTATAGTTTTTTTTTGTTCAATATCGGTATCTTATTGATCTTACACGTATTACATCAAAAATGCCAAAATCTGGTGAGTTTTGTTATACAGTATGGAAACGGTTAGTATAGAACGTAGTATTATACCATCTAGATATCGTAAGAAATTTCCAAGGAATTAAATTTATTCCAAGCGCATTGAAATGCTCAAAAGATATGTTGGGATTATTTACTCGCTACCGGAGTTTATTATGCAAAATTAATTTAGGCGCATACTGAACTGCTTTATGAAAATTGAATTCTATACCAAAAAAATTAAAATTGCATTTATTCGGAAAATGTCGTAAATATGACAAATTGAGTAACTTAACACCATGACAGTTTCATTTTTCATACAACTCTATTTTCTGATGAAACGAGTTTATTCAGAACTTGTTTCATCTCAAGATTGTCCAGCACTTCACAGGAGCAAAAATAATTTCAGCATGAAAATACAAGGAAGAGAAGTCGAAAAAAAGAAAGCGATCTTAAGGAAAACAACATGCAGGAGAAAATATTCCTTCTATTTTATACCGTGTTCTAGTTGTTGGCGAAGTAAGGACGCTGAGGGAACTTAGCAAAACAAGGGCGTTCTGCCTACTTAAAACAGCATCGTCGTTTAATCAGGTTTTTGAGCGTACGTGGGAGTCCCTTTGTGCCCTGCCGCGCATAATGTCGATTAATAGGATAGTCGGCGAACAGTCGTTGAGCCCTTGTCGCACGCTTTTAGGGCGCTCTTTTTTCTGCTAAATGGTTCAGAGAAAGGTGGTTAGAATTTTCTTTCCTTTTTACCATGTATCAGGGGTATTACAGCCTTGATAGGCTCACAGATTAAAGTCCTTAATATGTTTTTAACAGTGTCAGAGCCACAAATTCGCAAAGCTAATGCAAATGCAACTAAAATGTATCTCTTAATACAGTTTACAATTTTACTAAATAAATTTTCATGCATTTGAGGACTTAGAAAAACCCACTAATTGAAAGGCCTTTTAAAAGTAAAAAAAAAAAATCTGATGAATTTTTTGTGACGCGATACATTCTAATTTTAAAACTTACATTATGGTAATTTTTGAAGTGTATAAACTTCATTTATTAACACCTCTTTCGAATCACTTACAAAACGATACATAATAGTCAAGCCTATACTTAAGGGATCCCACGATTTCTTTCATTTCTGACATTTGGATACGTTGAAATATATTTCGGGTAACGAGTACAAAAGTTGAAAGACAAGTATCAAAAGAATGAAAAGTTTTATTAGAATATTGTACAATTGTGGGCGCTATTTATGGATCTTTGTGTAATTTATTAGACAAGTAGTGCGTTCATGAATGCATTTTTACATGTATTGTCTTACCTAACAATAATAAAAAAAATATGCAAAATATTGCTTTAAATTATGAATTATATAATCTTCGGTCAAAAATAATAGATTATGGAAAAATTGAAAATACTGGGAAATAGAATACTCATAGAATTATTTGAAAAGGCAAGTATATTTTAATGTAAAATTTGAATATATATACGTAGAGGAAAAGAAACAACAAGAAATATATCTACAAGACACTGTTACTCTTAAGATACACATTAAATAAGGGATTAGCAACCTGTGGCCACCTCTTGCCGCATGTGGCACGCGGTACAATTATCAGTAGCACTCTGCACTACTTTA
>BMAV01018605.1:607293-653016 GCA_019973955.1 Trichonephila inaurata madagascariensis | reverse complement strand
ACCTTTCACTATAGCTTCTCTGTGTGTACCACTGTGCCTTCAAGCAAACGGTCCTACTTGCTTTGAAAAGTTCCACTGTAAATAGCTCATCAAATTTGTGAAATAACTAATTTAAATCCTCAAAAATATTACTTTATTTCAAACTTTTTATACTAAAATTAAATAAAATATAAAATGTGGATACATACCAATTTCAATGTATATTTTAATAAGTATTCTATAATGTACAATTATTCTATTATTATTTTATAACACTTGTACTTTGTATTTAATTGTTATTGAAATAGTTATTAGCATAAATACTAATTTTTCATAAAAGTTTATTGTAATATGATTAATTACTTCTGTACTGAAAAGTAATTTAAATTACCAAAGTGCGCAGTGGCTATAACGTCTAGTCACCAATCAGGAACAAAACCTCTTATCATATTTTTTTTTTTTTTTTGTGACAAAATAATATTTATAGAGGATGAGAACATTACATTTATCAATTACTTTATCTTAGAAAAGTGTGTTTCAGCTTTGTGCCCGCAAAAGGGTTAATGTAATACGGTTAAAGTAGGAATTATTCACTGAAAATATAAAAATCAGTCATATATAAAAAGATTACATGATAGAATTTACAATAAAAAATCGAAATTTGAACCAAAAATTAGTAAAAAAAAATTTTTACTTAATTATTTCAAGATAAATCATAATTTATTCAAAATTATATTGCAATATGGGGTTTTCTTTATTCTATTTTAATTTTATAAATAAGATTTACTTATATCCATTCACATAACATTCATTTTAGCAAGAAACACGAATTACACTTTGCTTTGAAATACAAATGATAAACAGTCAGAGTGATCAAGGAGATAATACACATAATTTAAGTAGAAAGCATAAAATACGGCTAAGTGATTATCGAAAAAGTGAGAATAGAAACAGCAATGTTGTATTTACTAATTTTTTTCTGGTATGTATTTGAAGCTGTTGTTGTTGTCTAGGGAAACAGTTTCATAATTTTCTTTTTCACGCAAAGAAAAATAACTTCCTTCAGAATCGATTTAACTAAGTTCTCTGCTAATTCAAATGGATGAACGTCCCCAATGTTGAGAAGGACAAGGAAACAAAGAGTTGAAACAAGATTTCTCCTCGCCATAATAAATCTACGTATGTTGCAATGACTCCATTAATGGGTCGTGCAACAGAAACAAAGTAAGCGTGTTCTGTTGTGTAAGCTAATCAGAACTGTTTCCATTGAATTTCTTCTGTGGGACGCGATATCATTAAATAAGCGACTTCACTTTTCATTCTTCACTTTTTCTGTCTTTATCTCGAATCAGTGGTGACGGCCTCATCACGAGTCCTCATGCATGCACCTACCTCACAGTAAATTAAGTAATGGATCGGATTTCTGTACATATTTTTATCTTGGAATTACGCATGGTGTGCTAATGAGTCACAAAGCACCATTCCCATGGATGCAGCTTTCATGAGATATTTATCCTCATTATGAGATAAGGATATGGTTGAGAAGTTTTAATCAATATGCAGAGGAGGCTTAAGAAACAGAGACCGATTAGTCACCAAATATCGACCTTATCTTACGTAGACAAACGTAAACTCTATCAGTTTTCAGATGCATGAAATAATAATTACTACGTATTCTCTTTTAAAAGAGACATTACTTATATAATTAGAGCTGCATTATTCATTATCAAGTAATTAGAAATCACCATTGCTTTTAAATAGTTAAATTGTTCATTAGTATACATCAGTTTCTTTCCTAGTATGATGGATTAGAGAAATGTAGTGGAAGTTGCTGGAAATTTGTGGATCGAATGCAATTCAAATATTGTTGTTCTTCATACACTTCCAAAGACAAACTAAATGATTTTTCACATAAAGATGATTACAATATTTTTCATATATACATATTTTGATTGTACTCAAAATTAAAAAAAAAAACAACAACTTCATTTTGTTTAATGGATAAATGAAACAACTCACACAATAGTTTTATTTCTAAAAACCAATTTTAGGTGCACTAGTATTTCATGAAAATATTTGCAACAAACTTTCCAATAGCTTTGTATGAATTCCAAATGATTTAACACTTTCTGACATGATTTCAATCCACTTAAATTTACTATATATGCGTTTTGACAATAAGATAAAATTCAATTTATTAATAACATCACATATTATTAACCAATGTCTCGAAATATATTTAGTAGAATTACATACAACTGTAGTCACGCATATTGCATCAATGAATAATTTTTTAATGTACAAATCATTACTTGTTTTAAAATAAAATATAATTATCAGTGATCATTGTAAGTTTAGAACATGGAATGTAAAGCTGAAACTGAATGCACTTTCTCTAAGTAATTTTAAGGGAAAAAATCATTTCTTGAATAAATATTATTTTAAAATTATTTTAAGAAAATTTGCTTAAGCCCATTCAAAGAAATATTTTGTAATATGAATTTCAAGTAAAGAAAAGTTAAAAAAAAAATAGATTGCTTCTTAATTTTTTTTAAAAAAAATTTTTATCATCTTTTTCTAAACAAGACTTACATGAAAACATATGATTAATGCGTACAATAATTAGGTCAGTTTTGAAAATATTTGAAAAAATATTTCATAACAAGAAAAAAAATGACATTACACATATTAATTGGTATATTGACATTATACACTTTAAGTATGTCCTAGCGTTTTTAAATGAAGAAAAAACAGACTTCAACACATTCTGCCATACTTTCTGTCAGGGAGTTGAGTTTGTAATTATAAACTTATTGCTAACTCTTTGGTGTACATAACTGTATATCAATTTCTGCATCTGACTCTGCAGTCCTATATTCTGCTGATGTTGCTAATCCTCTGATATCAAGTTGTACCAAAAGATTAAAAAGAATATTCACTCTAAAAATATCCAGCACAAAAACAAAATATGTGAAAAGTTCTTGTCTAGAAAGGTCGAAATAACCAAAAATATGTCCCATATTTGCCTGGTGATTAAACCATTTAGAGGGAAAGGCAGAGACTTTCTTCCCCTCGCAGAACGAAACTCAATGTGACCACTAGCAAGTACAATTTGGGGTCTACCACAATCAAGACAGAGAGCTTGCACTTGGGGTTTGCTACTTATATACTGGTAATATATGGGAGGTTGCGACCACGCTAACCTATTTCAATTTCTGAAAGCTCTAAACAAGTAAGGGATAAAGAGAGTGTGGAATCATCACAATCTCTCCTAACGCATTTGTATACCCATAAGTTTTTGAGAATGTTCACTTCAGTTGGCATCCATTGGATTTGAGTATCGTGTGACTGAGAAATCAGCCACACGATATGTGAAGAATAGAAATGCTGGTTTTATTTCTAATGATGAACCTATTACTAAGCGTGATGGTATATTTTATAACGTCTTTTCAATAAATAGAGAACATAATTATTATGGTTAGAATTCATTAATAGTCTCTGATTATAAAACATTGAGTTTTCACTTTATTATGATCACCTTAACGTTTTTTACAAATGTGACTTTGGAAGACTGAATTTGCATAAAAAACTTGAGCTCCTATTACAATACTATAGGTGAATTGCTTGTGAATGTACTGGGAAAAATTGTTTGAAAGACTTTGAAATTGGAATGATTAAAGTATCTCACGGGTAATTAGAGAAAATATCAAAATGTATTTACGAAATGTTTACTAGAAGCTGTATGGAAAATGTATCAAAACTTGAATATCACACAAAGACTGGGTCTGAAAGATTAAATTGTGGTCGTCGTGGAGTGGTGAATATTTGGGTGGAACGAAGAATCTTCCGAATTGCTAAAAAACCAGATTGGTAACAGTGCAGAAATTTGCAGAAAATCTTAATTAAGATTCGTCTGAAAGTATCTTTGAGTGCAGAGTTGGCATACTGATCCCCGTTAAGGTTATGAAAGCCGATGACAATGCAAACGCCATTGTTGTCTGGAGCAAAAAGGATAAAATATTTCAAATTTGTTCAGGGACATAAAGATAGGGGGTGGACAGTTGGAAAACCCATAATATCGTCCTATCAATTCATTTTTAAATTACAGCCGGTAGATGCATCCCAATAATACTTCAAGGCAATGCGATGATTTGGGGAATGTTTTTTTCTAGCTGGCTTTGGTTCCTTTGCTTCGTGTGCATGAATGCCATACCTAAACATTGTTGCTGAAGTTAGATCCAGTAATAGAAGGATTTGTCCCAATGGCAATTGGTACTTTCAACAGGATAATGCATTCTGGTGTAATGTAGTATATTGCATACAATAGGTTTGATAACATGATGGAGACTTCTTTTTATGAAGGTGATGTTTCTAGAAATCCCCAAATCTCAATTCTATACAACATTTGAGGCATAAAATTAAAACAGATCCACAACCATTCCATTTTCAAACTATTGAAAAGTACTAATCTTCTAGCATAGTTTTAGATATTGCAAATGACCTATCATCATTTCGTAGAGTTCATACTAAAAATAATCAAGGGTGTATTAAAAGCAAAAAGAGATGTTGACGAGGTGGTCATAATAAAGCACTTTGCTCATTGTATATTTCATATAAAAGTGTAGTGGCCCTTCATGTAGTGAACAGATATAAAATTTAAACTATTGCAGTGCAGAATGAATGGGAAATGAGATATCATCTTTATGTCTGTTAAAATATAAGAAAAGGGATGATAATTGTTAGTTTATCGGCATAACCACAACAATATCAGATATCAGATAAAAATGAATAAATGGTCATCTGTATTACTATAAACATGAAGTATGTAAATGTTTCAGATCATTTTAAAAAGGAGAATACCTCGAAGAAAACATCTGTATATATATACATATTGAGAATAATTTGTTACTTTTTATTTCTTTCAAGGACCTTGCAATTAAGAATTTTAAATTGTTTATGTTTCTCAAGGTAAGGGAATATCTTTAAAAAAAAAGAGATTATTGATCTATATTGCAATTGTTAATATATAATGATTAATACTTTTGAAAAATTGAGTTGCCAGCTCCGATGTCAGCCTGGTCACTTATCTGCGGTTCAAAATTTCCAGGTGTGTCTTTTATAGTCATTACGTAGCTTTTTAGTGCGACATTAATAAACAGTCTATCGATCCCACAAGAATGTCATAAATTTGGTGAAGTATAATGTAATCATGTATGATATGACGCAACACAGATTGATTTTTTAGCAATAGAAAAGACAAAATTACATAAAGGTGAGTCATTCCTTTATGATGTTTATTGAGTATTGTGATATTTCTGAAAAAAATTGCATTTAATCCACTTTTCAACTTTACACCATTTAATATTTAACATTCTAAATATAAATATATTTCTGCCCAAATAATTGGATGTATACTTGTAGGTGTGTGTTGGTGGCTTGGGTGAAAGTGGTTAACCGAATGACTGAGTGTTTCGTTGAATTGCTCGGGAGAATAAAACAAATGGAGATCTCAGGCGAATAGACAGAGACGAAAGGAACGCACTCAATTAACTGCAGTCTATCTATTACCCGTGGACAACTGATTGCTGCTCTCTTTCGCCGAGCAATAGCCCTCCTTAGACTTTAAAAGAAAATAACTCTGCCAACACATGGAGCGTGGAAGAGTTTCTTTTTTCTCTTGCAAGGGGGAGACGAGTTCAGTGTCTTTTAATCATTTTAAAATCTCGTTAGATCCAATCTCTTTTCTTTCAGGAAAGCTAATTGAAACACCCTTTCTGATTGTTTGTAAGACAATTAAAAAAAACTTCAACGAAATTGAAAGCCATTCACGAAAATATTATTAATTGTGTATAAAAATTACATGATTCTAATTGTTTTGCTTCTAAAGTGAAAGGACAAAGCAGCATTAAAAGAATTACATGAAATTGTTATATATATATATATATATATATATGAAAGAAATTTGTATAATATATCAAAAACCAGAAATAATAGATAATGAACATAACAAGAAATAACGTAATAAAAATATAAAAGCAAAACATGAAGATCGAATTTATAGAAAAATACAAAAAAGGAACTATGAAAAAGAACCTAGCGAGTCAGAAAGCAATTTCGGACTTAGGACCGAATAAGTGGAGTTAAACTAGTTTGAAGACGCCAACTTTCCCCCTTTGCACAACTCGGTAGGAAAAACCAAATAAAATAAACTAAAATTCAAAGTATATAAAAAAATAAACAAAAATTCGAAGTATATAAAAACTCGCAGAAAGTATGATAAAAACACTGACAACTATTCTGAAATAAATTCTCCAAAATTCTTAAAGCAGAAAAATCCCAAGACAATTACGTAAAAAAAAATTAACGAAATCTTCCTACTTACAGATCTTTTTCCAAGAGAATCAGGAGTCTTGAAAATAATGAAAAGTAATTATCCACCAAGTTAAAAAAACCTGAATATGCATAAACGCATCTTTTGAACTACCTTTTACATTAGCCAGCATAGATAGATACCAAGAGAGATGACAATCAAGTTTGATAGGCTTTGAATTGGTTGATTGTAAAAAATGTAAAATTTGCTAGGCTCTAATTTAGTTGGTTGTCAAAAATGTGTAAGATGTTCAAGATGTGTGTGGAAAAGATGTAAACTGTGATATGAGTGTTATGATATAATCTTCACAGCAAGACAACTAACATGCTGACTTTGAAAACCTATTGTTGTGTGGTGGATTGGGAATTAGAAGTAGCAAGACGATTAATATATTTGTGATGAATATAAGTTCTTAAGAAGTTAAAAGGGTATACATGATCCAAACAACATTGAAATTTTTTTTTTATATTATTGAATTTATCTATTTTGTGGGTAGTTAAGTTATCGTTTCTAAATAAAAAAGTCAAAATAACATTTCTGTAAATTGATAAATGCAAGTTACTATTCCATACAGGAATTTTAATTATATGGAACTTAAAAGAATCTCTTTTGTCAAAAATGTTACTGACTACATTATTGTTAATAAGATGCAAGTCTAAATTCAAGAATTCTACCATATTAGAGTTAAAGTTAGTTTTAAGGAGGTTGAGATAGTCAGGGTAGAATGTAATATTGGTTTGTATTCACTGTTTTTACCAAAAATTATTAGATCATCTATATAACGATAGATCAAGTAAGAATCATTTACAATATGATCAATTTCAAAAAAATGTAAATATAGGTTCACTAAACAATTACTAGCTTACCCATTATGTATGTACTATGTATATATATATATATATATTCTTTCGTTCAGAATATCTATCTGATAAATGAAAATAACATATAATGATAGAAATACGTCGTTTTTAACAACAAATACAATTTATATATTACGGGAATGGCATTGGAAATGTAAATAGCTTTATTTAACATCTGACTTGTTTCGAACTTAAGTATACTTACTTGCATGGGTCCCATCGTCTCTAAGTCGATAGAACCTTTGTTGAATTATTTGCAAAAAATATTTTGTTTTAGGTGTTTTACCTATACGTGGGGGAATATATAGCAATATACTTTAGCATATAATTCATAATAAGTGGTTCAAAAATTACATTTATTAGATCTTTAAATGTAGTAATATGTAAATATGTATGTGTATGCATGTGCATGTACACACCTTTTTTTTCCCCATGAGGTTTAAGACTGTCATATCTCTCAAATAATCTAGCAAATTCTTTGCAAAAATAAGTGTACAGTTAAAAAATAGATCTTCTTTCGATTGTTTTTATCTATTTCAGTTTGGAATGTTTCAGTTTCTTGGGATACTCGCAATAAGCATATAGTACAACTGCATGAATATTCTTTGAAATAGTTTATAAGTAAATAATTATCTGTCACTTAAACTATTTATTCCATAAAGAACAAAATAACTTTAAGAAACTTTTTCACAAGTGAAAAAGTTATACATGAGTTATATATATGGCAGCAATTTTATTTTATAGATTAATCTGAAGAATTTTAATTGATTTTGCGAGTTCAGTTAGTACAGTTTTAAGTATATTAGTTAGTAAGTACTTCCATAAATTTATTTGATATTTAAACTATATTTATCTAATTAATCCTTTAAACTCTTTAACTTTATACCTCAAAAAGGAGAAAATATATATCGTCATTCATGTGGTTTCAAATGTAGACAATTACTTAGTTTTTGACATTTTGTTTCTTAAGTTACTTTTCTAATACTAAACTTTCCTTAACTGCAAATCGAATTTCGTCAAAGCCATGTATCTTTTTTAACGATACAGTAGAAAACATTCAATTAAAGCTGTAATTGAATTAAAGCTGTACCTTACAAGTATTACGTTTTCGAAAAATTTCCTGCTCTTTCATTATGCGGAAATATACTAAAAATAATTTTCTCTCTGGCAAGTGCATATACATTTATATGAATATTAATCTTAAAAAATTTCAATAAAGTATCTTTGAAAATAATTTCACACTTTTGAAGATTAAATTACTAACATATACTTTTTATATTTCTTTACTTTTACATTTTTAAGACTAATCAGAACATTTTAAATTGCATAGTAGCCGCTGTAATGGATCAAAGCTGGATTAAACATCCATAAATATTTCATAAGACATTTTTAATTCGTAATAGTAAGTATAATAATAAGCTAATTCATCTTCTTCCAGCGTCAAGTTTAGATATAAATTTAATTCTTCTCATATTTCTCCTTAATCCCATTCGAATTAAAGATGACATTTAAAAATGTATTTCAAAGCTGGATTATTCATCCTTATTACAGGATACGACCGATAAAAGAAAAAAAAAAACCGGTACCTAGATACAGGTAATTTCGGAAAATTTTGTATGTACAGTTTAATAAGCAGTATTTTAGAAGTTTAATAGTTAATTTCAGCAGTTAGTATTGTTTTCGTACTTAATTTAATTTCGTACTTAGTCATAAGTATAAGTTATGTTTTGAAAGTTGAAGACGAAATATTTTATTCATTTATATGACGTGACTAATATTTTTGAACGAATAGTTTTCTTAGTAAAAGGTAATTAAAATACTACCTTTAATAAATGAAGAAACATTTCAAAGATACACATTACTATCTTTAATTTATAACATCATAAGTAAAATTACATTTTAATTGTTCTTTTACATTCCCATCGGGTAATATTTACAGCTGTTTTTATCTTATATGGCAACACTGAGGTAAGTTTAAAAAACTTTACTTAAATATTTGTTTTGCACGTGGAAAAGATTGAAAATCAAGGCTCCCTCAAACATTGGTATATATTGTATCGTGGGGTTTTTTTAGAAAGAAAAAAAATATTTGATAACCATATTTAAGAAATTTTCTTAATTGCAATACCTGTTACCAACATTATTTATTATCAATACGTAATACGATTTCTAAGCAGTTAATTGTCTTCATCATATTTATAATAGTAACTTTCCTAACGTAATTTTATAATAACGTTTCTAAAACGTAAACCATGTTTCTCTTAGGATAAGAAATTTTGCTAATCGCATGCTTTTAAATATGATAATTGCTATTTCTTCAATTCAAAGTTTATCATAAAAAGTTATTTTAAAAATTCAGCAGCCATCAATTTGATTCTTTCACTTGTACTATCCTTTGTTTAAATAGTGAACATGTAAACCCTTTACTCAAATCCCTCAATATGATATTAAATCGTATTACGTTAAAACTAAGAAAACAAAATTGGGCTCGTTTTCGCTTACAACATTTACCTTCGTGTGGAAAAATGATGATTGTTATACATAAAATTCAACTGCACCTCGAAATCTTCTCAGAGTGGTGCTGAAGTTTGGAGAGTGAAGGACAATGAAAAATTAATATATCACCTTCATATTTCACCTCGAAGATACGAGTTTAAAGGTTTTAAGTGAAAATTTTTAATTGGTACACATTTAAACACTTTGATGCACGAAATGAAGAATTGTACGGATATGTATTTTTATTGTATGCATTTAAACATAAAGATAATAAATTCTTAGATACATAAAATGAAAGCCTTAAAATCTAGTCAAAAATTCATATTTTATTCAGAATAATTACTTAAAACTTAGAAATACACCAAGATGTTTTTTGTTCCTAACTAAAAAAGATCTAAAGAAGGAGTTAGAAGTTAAAGGCTGAATTATATATATATATATATATATATATATATATATGTATATATTGTTATTGTTATTATTATTACTATTATTATATTATGTGTACAAGTTATTATACACAGATATATAGAAATAAGTCTGAAAAAAAAAGAATTATTTGGACTTTTAAGCAATTTCTTACTTAGAGGAGGTCTGTTTTGTATGATATAATTTGAAACAAGATATGAGATGTAGCCGAAAGTCTCAGTCTGGGCAGTGATAAATGGTTTATTCACGAATCTTATTTCCAGAATAATTCTTTCTATGATAATACACATACAACAGCCTTGCAATTCTCATTTTCTTCTCAGTTGCTAGAATCATTTCTAAAATATGCCTTTCAGTGAGAAAAAGTGGATTTGAAAAAAAACCAGGTGTATCCACTACTTACCTTTGTAGAAGCATGTTGTTCTAACAGCCGATCAGCTATGTATTTATGAAGTATCTCAGAATTTCTCCACTTCTCATATTATTTACCCTAACTATATCCTTTTATAATTCCCCAAAAAGCAATTTTATGAGAGAAATTGCTATGCACATTTTTAAAATATTAGTACTGCTTATTAAGATTAGTATGTAAATTCCATCTTCGAAACTTTCTCCGTACTTTAAATTTCTGAAAAAGGTTTTCTCATATATTCTGTGCATAAATATTTTTCGTAAATTTTAAAAAAAAAAAAAAAAAAAAAAAAAACTTAGCTATAGTAGAAACCATACTTTAATGGACTGTTTTTTTACATCATCTTAAAAAATTGTAAATTAAAAAGAAACATAAATACTGGTAAAACATAAAGGCTTCTAGACCTTTTTATATCCTAGTTTTTAACAAGAATATAGAGCTGAATCATTAATCAAGTAGTATGTGGTAAATTTAGAAGGAATATAATCGACACATTAAGAAAAAAAAGTACCTTTGGTATTAATTTACAATCATAGAATTTTATGAGAAGTAATAGTTATAAAGAATTTATTTCACAATAAATAACTACTATCCTCCTTTACGGAAGTTGAATATACATTAACAATTCAGAAAAAATTCTTAACGTTCTTATTCTGTTACCATTTTCCCTTGGGTTAGAAGAAAAAAAATAAATTCCTCAATGTTATTCGTTACATCTATCGAAATTGTGGTATTCGAAAATTCCCATAGGTATAAATCCTTCAGAAAAAAATACTACTTCAAGGTATTCCTCGAACCCGGGAAAACAAAAACAGAAAACCCTTAAAGCCGATTTAGCTACGCTTTGTTGTTTGAGGTAGCAGGTAGGATTTAAAAAACGAACGAAGGGGAAAAGGGAAATACTGCTACCCCCAAAAGAAACGCTAGATCTTTTAAATTTTCCTTAGTGTTTCTTATTTCTTTGTACGGAGGGAATAATTCTTGGCTGGCATCAGCTGGCAGCTGGAATCCCATCGCTTGCCGTGTGCAACCAATGTCTGCTGGGTGCATAGCACCATCCTGTAGAGGAGCAATTTGCAATCTCGGATTTAAACACAATGCTGTCTTATAGCATAGCATTTATACTAATGGCTGTAACTATTAGTGTACTTATGTAAAACTTTACTTCTCTCTGGCTTTTAAGGGGCAGTTTTATGCTTCTCAGATATTTTAAACGTTGTATATGCACTTGCGTTTACTTTTGCACCTCCACTTTTAGTTTTTTCATCTATTTTAAACTTTAAGCACTACAATACAGTTCTCTGACTTTCCATTTTTCCTGAAAAAATCCTTAAATTTTTCTCTCTTTCATTCTCTGAGGCAATTTGACTAAGCGTAATTACTAGTGAGATATTAAATTGTAATGATGTGATATTTACGTTTTGTTGCATTTCTTTCTTTACATAATATTTCACCGTCATAATATTTCACCGTCAAGTTTTGGTACTATGGCCCTCCCTAATTTTGACTTATTCGACCTCTTAATAATAGCAAAAGATTTTCAAGAATATCGAAGAAAAATTTTAATAACACTTTCATACAGCATTTGATTTGAGAAATATTTTAAAGAGAATGAATAAAAAAAACCTTATATGTGATATGTATTGCTAGATCTCTAAGATACATATTTATAATTTCTGAATCAGTATTATAACATAAATTTTTAAAAACTAATATATTAAAATAAAAGTAGCGTAATTTTGAGACTTACGAGCACATCGATTAATTGCAACATCATTTATAAGTACTCATATTAATTGTGGATGGTAGTTTCCTTACAATTACAAAAAGAAGTTTATCAAAATTTTGTTGTTTTAGTGCTGTCTCACATAAAAACGCAACTAAGAAAGAAAAACATAACGAATATTAATGTGTTAAATATATAGTAGCCAATTTATCTTTAAAATAACACAGGCTCCTTTAAATATATTAACATATAATAATAAAAAAATGGTTCCTTATTGTTAACTTTATCAGGACAAATAAATTCGAATTTATATTCCATGTAATGTTTTAATCAATTAATTAGTTAACACATTCTGCTTTCTCCTCTCTATAACGGTTTATTTTCAAGTAGTATTTTTTTTTCCTTTTAAACAATTTTTACTTTGAAAAAAGGAAACTTTTGATTTCCTCTTAATATTCGTCTAATATTATCTTGTACATTAGAGGCTCCTAAGCTGTTGCCAGTGAGGACAAAAAATTCAGCCGTCAGAGTTTATTTTTGTTTTGTAAAATCTACATTATCAGTAAATCATACAAACCGGTTTTGAAATATAGTAAACATATAATCAAATTGTACAATTTATCTACAATTAATGATATGACATTTATCCAAAACACTTGCAATAAATATCATACATAGGTAACTTGTATAATGAAATTAAATTTTATATATAACTGTGATTAATGAAACTTACACAGCAAGAGCTTTCCACTGGCAATTGTCAGCAGTTGTGGATCGAATTTACTTGTGAAACTTATCAGTAGCGACTTCAAATGCTAACTTTGATTTGCAAACATTGTATTTATATCTCTCATATATTGGAAAGTGGTTTTCAATAGAAATAACTAATTCCGAAAGCTGGAAAAGGTCTTACTTAGTAACTAATGAAACTGTGTGTGAGTGAATTATCATATAGAATTCCCGTAATGATACTTTTAGATATTTTTCTTTGAGAATATAGCTACATTTCAAATAAATTATTTCCGTTTGGAGTTCTGGGAACAAGAAATTTTATGTCGGTGTTTAAAGTATTTTTGCAAATCTTAACATTATTTGCAATTACATCAACTTTTTTCCTCTGAAGACAGAATTTTTTAAATACATTTTCATCTCCACACATACATTAAAAATATTTTCTCCAGAAGTTGAACTATGGATGCTATGAACGGGAAGCTCTTCAAACATTTCTTAATTTTTATTTATTCTTTAAAAAAAAAATTGGTGCGTGGAACGCAACGTGATAAAATCGAAACTTCCTTGGCAACGTTGGAACATTGATTATTTGCCCTAATATTCCAATCTGACCATGTACATGTCTCAATCGTCTAATTTGCATGAAAGGCATTCATGGTCAAATGAGTCTTTCTTATACCAAATCCAAAGTAGGAAGATGTGCTGGAATTTCTGGGTATACAAAACCATTATATTTTGATAAATTTGGTATACTTTTCCTATTTAAACTTTGTCGGCAATTGTAGCATGCCTTAATGTCTTTTAAATTAGTTCCCGGTAAAATATTTTTGTGCTGAGCAACAAGCACTCTCAAATCATCTCTTAAACATAATTTATCATAAATTGAACGCCCGTGACTGAAAGGATTATCAAAGAATCACTTTTGAAAATCTTTGTGAGCATTTTTATGGGAATCATAGTCTTTGTAACGTAAGATAGAATTTATTATTGATTTACATGCATCAGTTCCAACACGTACTAGACTTGTTGAGGGCTCTGTAGTTAATGGCACAGGGTGGTTCACAAAGTCCGTATTAATCTGTGCTGTCATTAAAAGAGTCTCAATAGCATTCCCATCTCTTAAACTGGGAATTAAGAGAACATTTTGCAGTGTTTTTTTTCCGTGCTCGATATTCTCTCATGTACTCTGATGAAGATTTTGCAGTAGCACTGGATGAATTTGCACTATTTTTCTGTTTCTTGTCACTTTTTCGACTGAATTTGCTGCTAGTTTTTCTTTTTTTTCTTTCACGAAACTCTTTTTCTCTTTGTGCATTTGATTTAGCATTCAAAATAGAATTAATAATAATTCAACGCAAATGAAAAAAAAAATAAATAAATAAAAATAGAAAAAAAAAAATTAGCCGCCCTGCACATCACCATGTAGCCAATAATCTAAAGAAATATTTCAAAAAGGCGCGCTTTTGCTGCGAAAGCTATTTTTTTGTCTACACCGTAATGCGCACACTGGAACTCATACAACCGTTGATAGATGTTCCCGGGTCTGGGGGATAAGGATCCCCAATCGGAAGGTGAGCAAATTGAACAATCGGAGAGGTGGGCAATCATCCAACTTTTTCTTGGATATGACGCAAATCAAGTGGTGTCCCGCTCCCCCCTCTTTTCCTCCCACTCGCTATCCTGTCACCATGGCGATGATTCGAGGGGGGATGACTACTTCCGTTCACTTTTTCACCCTAACGCAAAACTGGGAAAATTTCTCATTCACTTTCGAGCGCAAAGAAGTTTCACTTAAAAAAAAATTAACACATGAGAAAGAATTGAAATATTTGTTGACTCGTCCAAGGACGAAGATGTTAATTTTTATCGTCAATTGAGTTAGTAGCAATACTTCAGTAATATCATTTGTTCTTCAAGCCGTAGTCTTTGCTGAATAACTGATGTATACGGCCATAGAAGAACTCCCTCAACGACTAGTCCTGAAACGAAATTCGGGCATAATTTAATGCACGATATGTTGGTATTTTAAACTAATCTGAGCTTGGCCCTTGAGACTTATTAGAGAAGACAGCGCGGCCTTTAGGCTAAACAGTCTGGAGACTCTTGCAACGTACAAGTTGCGTCTGTTACAATGTGGAATTAAAATTAAAGCATATTTCTTGCAATAGTAATCATAATTCAATTTATGTTATTCTGTGCCCCTCGGCATTTATTTTTGTTTGAAATAAAATTTTCATCAAACAAATACAAGGTCATTTAACTCACATATACGTTGCACAAAAGTCAACATCATTGCTAGATAATTCAGAGGTATTTACTTGTAAAAATAAGTTTTTGCTGTCATTAATAAATATAATTTCTCTTCAACGAATTTTTTTCCACTAAAATATAGTTTGAAATGTCTTTTTCCCTACACTATACAATAATACCAATATTAAAATTAATAAATGTTTTCGAGGAGTGTATTACTTCTAAAATCTTAAAATTAGCTATCTAAGAAGAGTTATTGGAGAAAAAAAACACTTGGTAATTTGTCATCCATTGATAAAATTACAATAACACTTCCAGTTGGCTACAAAATCCATAATTTCGTTTCATCGCAATTCCCATGTAGTAATACAATTACAAGAGTTGAGTAATAGAGATTGTACTCAAGATAAAAAGACTTATTTAACTTGTTCATATTACTGACTGCGATTGGAGATATTTTCAGCTAGAGAGGTTTAAACGATGCATATAAAATGAAAGCAAAATTTTTTAACGCAATTGTTCTCACAAATTTTGAAGCAGGTGTATAAGAGACAAAAATAACAAAAAAAATTTAAATCATAATGAATAACGTGAATAAAAAAATAATATAGTCTTGATTTATTTTTAGAAATTATTTTTTAAAACTTATTGTCATTCAAATGTACATTAATCATTTACAAGTTATTTTACTTATCTACAAATCTGCACTTCTCCTCTTATCAGTATACAGCAGTTAATTTTTACATGAATGTTTGAAAGAAAATGCAAATGCTAAGAAATCTTCAAGATATAGTAGATCCCTTCTAGTTATATTTTGTGAAATATTCAGTATGAGTTGTTGGCAAGTATATAATCGCAACTAATCACTTTAAGGACCACCATGAATATTCATACCTTTAAATGCATATGCTGAAAATGCTTATATTAAAATTGTTTTCAATAGAAGCAATCCTATTTTTTTCCCAAAATTTCCGAAAATAATGAATATTTACAAAATTGGCTACGGATTGCAAAATTTGACCCATGATTTCAGAGCCAACAAAGTCTTGATGCAAGCCGGATTTGAATATTAAAGAATATTCCAAACTTATATCCAATATAAATGCCAAAAAAATTCACGCATATATATCAGCAGAAAGAAATCTTCTCGAAACGATCATTTTTCCTTCGTTTCAGCACAGCCGAAATTGGGACTTGTGCAGAGCTTCAGTCTCACACAAAAGACGCGCTTCATCCCACTTCGTTCTCCAAGATATTTGAGCACATAATTCATCGCAAGCCTCCTTCAAAACTCATTAAACGAGCAGGTTACATCTCCTGATCCAAATTGTTTTTAAATCCTGTCATATTTTA
Organism: Trichonephila inaurata madagascariensis; assembly: GCA_019973955.1. Taxonomy (NCBI): domain Eukaryota; kingdom Metazoa; phylum Arthropoda; class Arachnida; order Araneae; family Nephilidae; genus Trichonephila; species Trichonephila inaurata. The sequence continues at coordinate 636,409 of BMAV01018605.1, read as the reverse complement.
TCGCTACCTGTTTAGGAAGAAAGCCTTTTGTTCAATAACAATGGCGAAATTAATCGAACCTCTTGGATTGTGTGCATATGAGGTCCTACTCCCCAAGTTCCCATCATTATCGAGTCGTTTGCTTTACTCTATCATTTATCTATTTGCTTAAAAAGCGTCCTTCCGATGCTTATTGCACATTTTTAATTTATTTAAAGCTTAAAATGCCACGGAAGGTGTTTTTTCGGTCCTTGCTTCAACTCGTAATAGGAACAATTTTTCAGTTCTTCTGAAATTCATCGTTTATATTATTTTTATTTCATAGAAATAGCGATGAATATTTATTTACTTATATTCAAGATCATTAATAAATTATTAGTTTAAATAAATATAGAAGAAATATGTTTTTTTTTTCTTTTTCAAGTATAAACAGATTAAATTTTAGAAAGGGTCTTGTTCTTTCTATAAAAAAAAAAAGTTGAAAAAGTTTTATAACCAAGAAAATGCAAAATACATTTGATGTATCTTTTATAGATGCTTTTATATCAATTTAAGATAGTCTAAAAGAGGTAGATCAAGAGAGAGAAATATCTTAGATATATATTCTGGGGGTTTATATGTATATTTAATAATAAAATTAACTGAAACTATATATGAGAAAATTTTATGCGCTGTTGTGTAACTGAGTTTATCCGAAATTATTACAGAGTTAGTGAATAATTTTATTTTTAACATAATTATATATATATACTGTAAAAACATTTAAATAAATTTTAACTGATGCATTTGGTACATAATATTTATAATGTTACACTAAAAAGGGGTATGTATATATAAATACATATATGTATTCATTTATATCAAATGTATATATTACAACATATATATATATATATATATATATATATATATATATATGTTATATTTGTCTATAAAATAGAAAAAAAATATTCTTTCAAAATTCTAATTTTTTTCTCCTTTGATGGAATGACCTTTTATCAAAAAAGAAGTAACAATTTTAATGTTTTGTTTTTTTTAGAAATCGATGAGTTTAGCTAACATTAGACTTTGATTAGCCCATTTAACCAGCTTACTCAATGTATGTTTTTGGGTGTTTATTGATCCCCATGTAAATGATTGCTAAAAACTTCTTAAAAATGGCAACATTTTTTTTAAAATCTTCAAAATAGAAACTAGATATATGTATTCTATATTAGACATACATAAGAAATTGGTATAAAAAAGATTTAAAAATAAGTTATATTAAAAGTGCAAGAATATTTATAAACATATCAAAACTGAGGACTATTTCATGAGGTTTGAATCAGTTTTGCAGCTTGCGAACTTACAGTTCTGAGCCAAATCTTGTGCATTTTAATGAATTGTTTTTCTTAACCCATTATGAATAAAAAACGTTTGGAGTACCAAAAAAAAATCAAGAAAGCAAAATTACTGCTCAAATAAAATAACAATAAACCAGCTAGGACAAAACTTGAAAGCGGAAGTCTTATTTTTAGCTTATTAGTTAAGTATAAAATTTTATTGTAATAAAGCTAAAAACTACTGTTTTAAAATAAATTGCATTATCATTAGGAACTGTGTTACTATACATACATACATATATATATATATATATATATATCAATAATTTAAAAAACCCCACATAATATTCAATACGGATCGCTCGTCAACGTACATTCACATTTAATATTTATTGAAATAAGTAAATGTAACATTTTATAAATATAAAATTGCATAGATTTATTTTTCATATTGGAAGATCTAGATTAGAATTTTTTTCTTTCAAATAAAAATATTTTGAATGAATATTATTCTACTTACGTAAATGTACATTTTATATAACCGTAACGAATATATTTCATCATACATAAATATCATTTTTAATGCCAGTCAATGCATTGTAAAGATGCTGTACTTATTAACATAAGCCTTGAGATGTTTGAGACGATTGAATGGAATAAGATGTTTTTCACACACACACATATAGTTCTGTAGTTTTCCTCACTTTCATAGAAAGAGAATTCTGAAATTAAAAGTTATTTCCACATTACCGCACTTAACATATAATTCTGAATGTCAATTGGATTATGCCACCGAATAATTCTCGAGACAAAAGGATATTCAAATGCACCATGGTAATTAGATTACATTTTTATCTTTGCAGCGAATTGAATGTGTTTTAAATGTATGCTTCATACGTGTGGGATAAAAAGACACATTTAAAAAGGAAGAAAATTCTTAAGTTTTACTTCAAGAATAATTGAAAAAGAAATAATCTATTTCTGAGTAAGAAAATAGGAGTGGACTTTCACTCTTTTTTAATACAAATTGAGGAAAGTTTAAGTAGCTATTGCCTTAACATCCTTTCTCTTATTAAGCGAATCAGTTTTCTAGGTGAGATTAAGCTGTAGAAACTAATATATATATATATATAATGTTCAATTTCTATGGAACTGAAAGTCATTTACATTCTTACGTTTTTTTCTTCTATTATTAGCATAAGGTGCGTAGTGAGAAACAAATTCTTGTATTAAATATTGTTTAGATTAGGTATAAAAGAATTCACATGCACATTTGATGATTTTAAGGAGACTTGCATTTAGAAGTGTTCTAAAATGTGAAAGAATGGTATGGGTTTGAACTGAAATTTATTCTGTACTATTTACATCCAAACATTGATCCATAGGTGGAATTTCAACTAATTTTCTGGCTTAATAAATGCAAGAATTTATCAAAGTTCGAGATCGCTCCATTTCATATTAGTGCTTAGATAAGCTTGAAATGAACATTTCTCTGAGTTTTCCCGTAATGATTCCCATTTACTTCACGCTTTATTAACTTGAACCCGCATGCGAATCACGAAACATTTAAAACCATATTTTAATTTCAGAGCCTTTTCGATCCCGACTAGTTATTTATTTGTGTTGCTCTGTGGAAGGGATAATTTAGATTTCAAAGGAAACCTTGCCTGAGAAAAATATTGTAACTAATTGCATTATGAGAATACTTGAGAGAACATAAGGAATATGTTCCAGATGAGAATGACGGATTTCTCTAAGATCAGATTGAGGCACAAGATTCATTTTCAAAACATTATCTACTGAATGTTTTGAAATATTTCGAATTAATCAATGAATAATTTATGAGTTAAGCGATCGATTCGGTTAATTCATTTACATTATGCTTTGCATAAAAAAATTGACCTATGAAGCAAAAACAGTATTTTATAAGCGGAAAAAAAATTTACTATGTAATTTGAGATTCCATATGAATCATTTCAATAACTATATAATTTTGCCAAAGAACAAAAAATATGTTTTATTTTAGAATATTATCATTATTCTTTAACGAACATAATCCTTAGATTTTGATTTAGCATTAAATCTTGTTGTTTATATTTTTTAAAATTTTTAATTGAGGATGATTAAGAAATATATCATCGACTGTCTGATGCAGGCTTATGAGTGCAGATTCAATATGACAGAATTATTTGTCATTATATTTATTTTCGAAAGTAGGGAAATTTCTATAAATAAATTTATTATTTTGTGACGGGCTCACGCGTCTTTTCTTCAACATGTCCTTTGGATTCTTTTGGGGCCAGAATTAATCGCAACTCTTTTCCAACCAAAACCCAAGAAGTGAAACGTGAATAAAAGATGCAAATTAGAAAGCTTTTAAATATCAGAAGTTAGAGTAAGCGCGGTGGCAATTTGGGGAATGCTAAGAGAGTGCGTGATTCAATTGTGAAGAAACAGCCAACAGAGGTTATTCCGAAGATAGAGCCATTAGGTCAAGGTGCATACCATTGCACTCGAGTAAATACGCAACTTCCTTAAGATAGGATCGAGGATCGGATTAAGGTAGGATCGACTATTTAATATTAGGACGTGAGATATTATTGGAATTGAGCTTAGGCGAGTTAGTTAATGATAGTGGTCCGAGTTACGTTATTTCGGTATTATTTATATTGTGTGTTTTGTCATCGTAGATTCTCTCACCTATATTATTATTATCTAGTCTGTCAGAAGTTTAAGTATTGCGATCTTATAATAAAGACAAATTAAGATCATGGAATCTTCTAGTTCTTTCGTTAATCCTACACCTCTAGCTCACGCTAATAATCAAGGAGAAGGGCACTCTGGGGGGGGGCAATTTCACAATTTTACATTTAAAATACCATGAACAAAACGTAAACGTAAAAATATTGTGACTTAAAAATGTCTAATATGCAGTAAAATATATTGAAGAAGAAAAAGAGCTTCTTTGAAGAATTTAAAAATGGTTCAATTGGAACTAAATATTATAATGCTTTTGAGAATGCAGAGTTTCTTTAAATTCAATAAGGCGCAATATTTTTTTGTGACTTGTATGATATTTTTACAGAATTACAAACAATGATTAAGTTTGACATCTAATTTTGCATAATTTGTGAATCGCGTCACCAAAAGCCCATTGAATGAATCTCATCAAGTGCTTTAAATTTAAGAAACAAATTTTTTACGTTTTATAAGGTAAGCAATTGTCTTATCAGGAATTACCAAAATGAACAAATGTAGTTAGCATGCTTAGCAGAATTGTTCAAATCAGAGTCGTTCTCTGAAACAACATGAGGGCTAATGGTGACGGGCATTGTTCATTTGAACCTTAGTTAGGTGAAGAAAACGACACACCTGAGCAGGGATCAAACTCTTCAAACCTACACACTACTTTGATGCGAGGACTTTAAGCCTCAATAGATAGACTTCTATGTAACGAGAATTAATGGTACCAAGATTCGGATACGCGACTGGACAACACCGTCTAATCGCACCGATGACCTCTCAACTACCACTTGATCGTTGGTGTGGAGGAAGAGGGTACAGCTCAATTGTCCTTGTCTCTTGATCTAGGTTCAAATTTACGAGGTCCTTAGCCAATATCTCTCTTGTTGCTTTATAGTGTGATGTCAATATAACTCTCTATCGCTCACTCCTTCACCTACTGTAACCACTAAGAGTTTTAAGAATGATATGCAAAATGGCCAATCTGGTATAATGGTTAGTGATGCTGTTTGATGCCGTAGGTCCCAAGTTCGAACTCTGGAGAAGGCATGGTTATTTGTAAATGTATAGTGCTTTTGTAGCATGGGGTTACTTTAAACAGCCGTCGTGCAGCAAGCCCCCTCTTGAGGTTGGTGGAAAAGGAAGAGAGGTGGGAAGCCTCTGACCACCACCAGGGGGTTCTCCCTGAAAACTGGGGTGGAACGGAGCCTAATCGTGTTGTCATCTGTATGGTGTTCAAAGCTAAGGCTAACAACAGGCGTGCAGCTAGCCCCTTTCCAGGCCCCCTATATATATATATTGATTTAATTTCCCCTAATTGCCATGATACCACCATCCTTTCCCTTCTAACTCTTATTTAATCTACGCAATCAAAAAATTTTGTGAAGGGAATTAGATTTGACATTGCATTCTTTAATCTTTAATTTTCTCATTAGATGAAATATCTTTTTATCATTAATTATGAAATTAATATAAATAGGATAGTACGAAATTGAAGGATGGAATTTCCGTATATTTATTAAGTTTCATTTCAAAGTGCAGTTAAAGTTTTTTTTTTTTTAATTAGAGCTTAGGAAACAAGCTATATTCAATGACTCACTTCGAGGTTAAACTTGGAAGATAATTCCCACAGGCTATTTATACTCTTTTAGACCGAACATTAAATGGATGGTAAATAAATGCAATCATTTTATAAACCTAACTCCTCAATTGTTGATAAGTTAATTCTTTCTTTGTCGGGCTGGGTGTCACAAGTTTAGGATTTTTACTCCTCTTCATTGTCAATTTGTATTTTTTTTTTTTGTAATTTAGCTTTCTTTAGTTATTCGCCCAAGAGGGGGCTATCAAAAAATTATGCTCTTATGTAACTTTAAATACGAGATAAAGGTGTAAATGATTATTATTATGGAAAATGTGCATTATCTTTAATTGATGAGTCACAGATTTTGAGGGTGTTAGAATATATCTATTGTATGCATTCTCTTGAGATTTAATATTTTCTAAGAGATCCCAGCTATATTTTTTTTTATTTCTTTCCATTAATCAACTTAAGAGTGTTTGAGTGTTTAAGAGTGTGTCAACTTAAGAGTGAGTAATTTGAATCCTTTAACTGAATTTAAAGCTTGAAATTGATTTCACATTGAAAGATATCGTTTTAAATATCGCTTTGTAACAGGAATGCATATTTATAATTATTATGGTAACCAGATTCATTTCTTCGATAAAGCCACTTTTAATTTAGAATTCCTTAAAGTAATTTAACATTCAATTTTTTAATGGTATCATTTAACAACATACATTATCATAGAAAATAAGCACAAATTAATGTCATAATATTAAATAAAATATATATATATAAATTCTCTCTTTTTTAACATCAGTTTAGACATCCCCACATTTATATAATTTTAGAACCCAAAGCCCTTTGTGAATAAAAATTTTATTTTGAAATTTCCTAATACATTTTTTTATTTGCAATCATCGCGTTCGTCATTTAGATTTTTTTTAAATTTATTTTTGCTAAGAAAACTAGAAAGAAATAATTTAAAAGAAGTGAATGATATAACGAACTGAACGCGCCAATAATACAGACCTTAAAACAAATCGTAAACATAAAAGAAGACCCTACTAAAGATTTGTGGTTATGCCATCTCCGAAGATCACTACCGTTATGTAACGCAATTATCCTAATTTATTTTTTTCCACCCTCTCTTATTTTTCTCAGACATTTCCACCGAGATTAGCTCTATGCGTTCACCTATACCTTTAGTGACATTTATATGTAGGTTTATTAGACTTTATTCCCATCTCTTTCTCTTCCCTTGATGGCAGTAAGAAGGAATGTTTCCCCTTTCAAATCCTGACCCAAACCCACTTTTTGTTTCTATCACGCAGTTTGGGTTCTATTTACCGAATGAAAACAACTCCTTTCCCTCTCGTAATGCACCCCTTTCATTTCACCCGATTTAAAGTGATTACTCAGCCTTTTTCCGGGTTTGAAGAATCCAGTTAGCAACATCCCCGAAGATTTTTCTTTGGCTTTGGCAAACGCCTTCAGTCATCGTCGCACTGGATGCGTGCGTATATTTGTTTGAAAGATAACGCGTCAGAGACGACTGCTGCCATCCGGAAAATCGGTTATTCTCCTGTCCCCCTTAACCAGAGGTGCTAACTCGGCACGGCTAATTAAATTGCAAAATGCTTTTAAATTTACCCACTGACAGGGAGCGTCAGCACATTTTGTTAGGGAATTGGTCTCGGTGATCGAGAAATTGGATTCATTGAAAACATTGAAGCACAAATATTCTCCAGAAATGCGGGTTCTAAATCAACGTCAAAAGATGAAAAATATTAACTATACGTTCGAAAAAAATGTTAAAAATATTAAAACTATAGTTTAACTAACAAAATCTTTTTTTAATTATATACAATATATCTTACAAAATTCAGATTTCAGAACCCACTTTTATTTCGAGATGAGATAGAATTTGCCAAAATTACTGTATAAACCATCGATTATTAATTACCTACACTTATGAAATTTAGTTATGTAAAACTATAGAAGCAAAAAAAAAGATAAACATAAAATGAGAAAAAAATTATACTAATAAGACGAAAAGATGGAGTAACAAAAACGAGATTTTATTTTAAGATGTAACTAATAAGCACCTTACCTAATGTCGTAAATTATGATTTATATCTTAAAGCGTTTCGCGCGCATAAATCATAATTTATAACATAAGAGTATAATTTGAAGTACGTCATTTATTTGAAGAAAATGAGTAGTACTGCATTATAAAACTAAATTAGCAGAAAGCAAGAATATTGTATCAAAAAATATATCGAAGAAGAATTAGAAAAACATCTCAGGATAAAAATAAAAACACTTCCTAATATGGTTCGTCTAATACAGTGATTCCCAAACTGTGTTCCGCGGAGCTCTGGAGTTCCGTGTGGCATACCCAGGGGTTTCACGAGTCACAAAGAAAAAATTTAGAAGTAAATATGTATTCAAAATGGATTCACGTTTTCTATAAAGTTTATATAGTTACAAGTATCTATAGCTCATCCTATTCATTAAAACTGAAAATTTTATTTATATATAATAACTTTATTATGCAACACATTTTTTCTTAAACATTTGTTATAATATAATAAATTAATATTAAAACGCTTTAACTTTATATATATATATATATACTTCCAACAAGATTGAGAATATTCTATTGCTTATTATCTCGAGTTCCACAAGATAATTTCTACTCGTTAGTTAACAAAATGCCTTGCAAAGTTAAATAGTTTTTTAATGGAAAATTCACCTTTTTGTATTTGTGGTAAAAACACCTATAATGAAGGAGACGAAACAACTTATCAGCATATCAACAAATTTGATGTTATAATATAAATTTAGCAAGAACAGCATCTAAATTTTAGGTTGAAAATTCATACGAAATACACGGGTTTTCTCCTACGGCTAGTAACATTTCAATGGTATTCAGAGCATTGTGCTTAAGTGAAATATATTTCTCAACTTGAATGGCTATAAAAACAAAGTATAAAACAAATTAAATAAGTAATACAATTGTATTTAATCTCAATAGACCTAGACTTCAGCAGTCTGTGTGAAAAAACGTAAGAACGTATCTCAGTAATTAAATAATGCATGGATAAGTGACACTTGAATCACAAATTAATATTATTAAGAAGTAAAATTATATTAAAAAATTAAATTATAGTTTTTTTAATAATAAATGCAATACTTTTTTTATTGTCTTTACCTAAAGGGCCCATAACATGTTGATCTACATTAAATATTATATTTTGAGATATATTCTTCGAAGTATGTGTATGGAATGGGGCTCCACGAAAACATTTTCTAGTTATAGGGATTCCACGAAAGCACCTTCAAGCTCTAGGGGTTCCATGAGGTGAAAAAGTTTGGTAGCCACTGGTCTAATAAAGGTTATCGAAAAATTCCATGGTATCTTATTTTTATAATTGAAGTACCTTTCAAAATGAGAACACGCGGCGAAAGGAAAAAAGAATGTCACTTAATGCATACTGTAGGAAAAGAAGCATCAAGATAAATTCTTAGACGGCGAAAGCGTTAAGGAAAAAATGTGATATGAATGCTTCATATAAAAATTATAAATCTATGTGATCCCTCCAATTCGACCCTACATAATTTACGTTATCTTGAAAATGCAAAAGGCTACATAAAATAAAAATCGTAAAATTGTAATAAGTTATTGTAAAGAGTTAGGAAAAATCGATACTCACTCAAAATATGCTGATATAGACGTAAGGCAATGAAAATGATATTTGAAACCACTGGGAAATATGCGTAGAAATATGATTTCGTATAAAATACTCATGTAAAAAAAAACGCAACCACCTTAACCACTAAAATGCAATATTATAAGCATTGTATTATTCGAGAGGGAAGTGCTATATAGCACCAGAAAATAATTCTGTAATTTAATACTTCATAATAAACCAATTTCATTAAACAGTAATAAAAAAACAAAAGTTAAGCTCACAAATTCATTTAAAATTTTATTTGACAATGGCTTTTTCAGAATGATTATAAGAGGGATGTGTTATGTGGCTATGCTTCAGGATAGTGATGCAATTGATTTGATTCGTAGTTTCCCTTGGAAAACTGTCGTCATTGACCTCTTTGGAAGCATGATTTCATTTTAAATCAAACATTTTTTAAAGAAAAGACAATTTTTATTAATATAATAAGAAGATAATATTTTTTACTAAAACCTCTGGTGTCAAAAAGATTTGCTACAGTGTGAGACTATGTTAAAACAATATTACAGGAAAATTCAAACACAACAAATATCACAAGAAATATAATTTTTAGACATTCTTTAAAAATTAAACTATGTAATGAATGTAATAGAACTATTAATTTAAGTTGAGTTTTTTCTATCAGCCCCTCACATTTTACGATTTTTGTTTGAATATTCAGATTTTTTTTCTAAAACATTTTGTTTTCTTTTTTAGTATTTTAATAGAAATATGTTTTAAAAAAGTTATTAATATTTTTCTCTATATTTATATGCCTTAAATATATATCGTAATTCATAATTATAATCACTTTGGAATTATGTACTATAATTTTGTTCGATAACTTCCATTAATTATTTCTTTAAAGAGACAGATGAGAGATTTTTTTTTACAAAAGATAACTTGGTTTGTTATCAATTCTATTATCCCTGTCTGTAAAAATAAAGTAAATGAGTCTTTTTTTTATGAAACATAATCTCCACTACCTTAGTGAAGAAAAAAAACACCAAAATATATTTTTACAATTACCACGTGTCCCCCAAATGATCGATGATTTGAAAATCCAATTAAAGAAAAACGGAAGGTGATAGAAATGCATGGTTTGCTGCGTTTCCCTTTGGTAACAGGAGATTTTATTGCCACCAAGCTTAACAATTAGAAATAAAATTCCTCAACAGATGGCGCTTCCAGCTGAAAAGTATAAAACAATATTTTTAAAATAACTACCATTTGATGCAACAACATGGGGCAGCCTGACGTCAGTATTTGCAGACGCTCGTGTAAACATTTCAGTTGGAATGGTTTGACATGCATCACAAATGTATTGTTCCTATTCAGCTATGGTTTAGGGATTACTACGATACACCTGATCTTCAATGTACCCCCAAATTACATGGTTTTAAATCTAGAGAATACTGAAGCCTTTCTATGCCACTTTGCATCTGAATTTGGTAGGCAAGGGCAAATACATGATAATCGAATTTTTCACTAAGATAATCGAAAACTGCCACCGTTCCTTGAAGCCGTCTTGCATGAATCACGATCTGTTTGTACTATCTCCAAAACCCTTTAAATGGCCACAAATTCATGGAAAATGTCCAGGCACTTAGATGAAGTTATCATTTGGTGTGGTGTCCGAAGAAGGACCCAAATGTTCCCTAGAGGAAACGGCAGTTCAAACCATGACTTATGCAAATGCAGGGATTAAGGGTTATATGTGGATTTTCTGTACCCAAAACATGCCAATTCCGCTTATTGACGAAGCCATCTAGGAAAAATATTGTTCTACAAAGGTGTTTCCAACATCGATTTCACCAGCCTCCAGCTTCAGAAGCCTTACGTTAGTGAACGAGTGCATTAGTGGCATCAGCACTCACAGTTTGGTGAGTTAGAATTTTGAAAGAAAACGCTCGAAGCCGCAGGCAGCGGTGCGTAATCATTCATCGTCATAATATTTAACCCTACACATTTATTTTCTAACAGTTTGATTTTATATTATTTAACACACCATGAGCTATATATTGTCTTATAATATACTTCTCTTTATTTCATTGAATTCTCTCTCTCTTTCTTTGACCTATACTGTCTTATCATACTTCCCTTTACTGCTTAGCTATATGGGAGATTCATAGTAATTTAGTATATGATTAATGATGATATAAGATGTATGTATATATGTTGGTATATACTTCTGTATATATATTTTTTGGCATAAGTTCCTATTTATTTTTCAAGTAATTGTTGACTAATTTAATTAAAAAAAAAAATTGTTGTTATGTTGTCTCTCGCTTTCCTAAATCGACAATTGTATTATACAAACATAGCAGCATATTAATAACTGATATTATAATTTATACCCAATTGGATGAATATTACTTTTTATTTTTTTTCCAAATGACTTATTTCGCCATATTAGTATATTTTAACGACACATTAGAGTATTTGTGCGGAGAATAGTATCTGATTGCTGATCATAATAATATCGCAACAAAACAACAGTAATAAATACGTACAAATACATTTAATAGTGTATTAGATTTAAATTTGAAATTCAATAATAGCTCATATATCTAGGAAACACTTTTCATTTGAATTATTCTATTATTAGTTAATTTTCGAACGTTTTAGAAGTTATAATCTAGAAAAAAATTAATTAGTTCTTGTTTGGAATATGCTTCAGATAGTAAAATAAGGATAAAAAAAATTAAAAAGTAAAAAAAAATCTCTGGTTTTTCATTTGTTTTCCTATTGAACCTTTCTTATTCCAAAAAGAAGAGTTTCGGAAAAGAAAGCAAGACGGCTATTTTCAATCTTTTTCCAATGTCATGCACATTAATTGAGAATGTTGAAATGAATGGAATTCTTTTTTAATAAACAGGATTGCATAGCTGGAGGGAAGATTGAAATCTGAATCATCTTTTAGCCCCATAAAGTGAAAAGAAAAGTATTTTTAAAGGTGTTTTCTCTGAAGAGAATTTATTTTTCTCGATTTATAAGTACTACTTTTTTACAGTAAAAAAAGGAAAAGATAATTGTTTACTCAAATAAAATATAAAATATGATAATAAATTCACATATGGGGAAAAAATGTATATTTCCCGCTAAAATATCAAAAAAGTATGTTGCCCTGTATTAAAAAATATTGCAACACTTTTTTAAAAATTTTATTCGTATTTGTTTTATTTGTTAATAATTTGCACTGACATTTGTACTCAAGATATCCTTCAATTCGATTTTTTTTCAATATTACGTAATACTTTATATAATATACTTGGAGGTTCTAATGAACTTCCCCTTATACTAAACCAGATGAATAGATTGTTGCCAAGTTTGGTAAATGGATATACATGAGATTCACTGAAGGAATTATAAAAATAAAATGTTTTGCTCAAAAATATCCACTAGAGGGGCTCTTTACCTGAGAAACAACAAATTTAGCAATGGAAAATGACCCACATAAATTGTATAAATAATTTGAAAATTTATGACTTAGTCTTTGGTAACCAAGTCATCGAATCAGATTAAATAAATGTTAAAAAATTAACGGTATGCCTGTGCTGAATGAAAAATATTCAATTGGCAACAACCGGGGTGTAAATTATGACTAAATGTCACCAGTTGGATAGAGCTTTAAATTTGTTCAGAAAAATGTTATCATAGTTGCTCAATGTGGCTGCCAACTTACTCTTGTAAGCTTTCAAGGAGATTGCAATGTGTTCAACAACACATCATAATTAGCCTAGAGTGATATTTCGCACTAGAAGTGAAATAACATGTTTTTTATGCACATAAAACGTTCCTTGAATCAACCAACATCTCAGCACCTTCAGAATAAATCTGATTCTTTAAGTGGCCCCATAACCAGAAATCACAAGGAGTCAAATGCTGTGATTTTTTTTTCCTGAACAGATGTATGTCCTATGCTTTTCTAGGTTTTATATTTTACTACTTATAAATTTGATTTTGAATTGTTCAAATATCTGAGTATCCCGAGTGGGGCATTTCCTACGTTAAATTTGCCATATTTCTATGCAAAATGCTCTCTAGCAAAACTTAATTTTTTTTTAATATTTTGAAGGGATCAAATGTATATTTAATACACCGAATTTCATGTCGAACCATTTTGCTCGTTTTAGCTGCAAAATGTTGTTTATAGAGGAAGCTGAGCAATAATTACGCTGTAAGCAGTTAACTTAAAATAAACGCCATTTTAATACCTGTTTGTCATACGTTTTTACAAATTTAAATCTATACTGCTTTACAACTGAAAATAAAACAGATGTTTTATTTTACATCAAGACATATTTAATTTAAGTTCATATGAATTTTCTTGTAGCAGTAAAAGTATAAATGAGAAGTAGATAAATTTTTAACTGTGTTAATTCCCTTTACTTGCAATTTCATCTCATCGTGGTTAAAGTGACAAATGTAATCAATAGCATCTTAAATTCTAATAATGCTGGAATATTTATATACAAGCTTATTTTGGTTTTATGATTATATACTGGAAATCATTGACACTATAAACTAAGCGCAATAGATTCTTTTTGTAAAAAATGTAAATTTTAATATGTTAGACATGTAATTTTTATTCACTAATATACATATGAGTTTCTTTATCACTTTATTAAAAATTAATTTATATTAATAATTTGCTTTATCACTTATTCTGCGATTAATTCTCATTTTTGTTTACTTATGCTTTCGAATATAAAAAGAAAGCTTTCACAGACTTTTTTTCTAAAAAGAGTCGAGAGGAAATTTGATAGAATCATCGATTTTTATTTTAATTATTCATTATTTATAATTTAAGTAATTTATATATAATACATGCGTATATATATACAATAAAAACAAATAATAATTCTTCTATTTTAAACGAAAGTTTCAAAATATAGTCGTACTGTAAATTTCTAAGAGTTATATAAATCTAAACTTAAAAAGTGTAGAAATATGGCTCATTTTTTGTTCAAAGTATGATTCATTAAGAAAAGAATTTGGCGAAGCGATTTTTGTGATTGACTGGTTTTTTAAGTAGATCGACGTTTGAGAAGACGATGAAAAAATATCTTTACCGATCGATGAACCCCTAACTGTTCTCATTAAAATAGAAGCAGTTATTACTTGCAGCCTTGTGACGTTTGTGCATTCTTCTTCACAAGAGTCATTCCCTCTCATGTCGATCCATTCCCTGTCAGAGAAATGAATAATGACAAGAACTCCAAAGCAAAGACTGCTACAATCTGCGAGATTGTTATTTAAGTTATTAGACTAACTTGAATGAATTCTTGATCGTTTTGGATGGAATTGAAAAAAAGGGAATAGAGAGTGATTAAACTTAGAGTAAGCAAATTCAATAGCATTTTTTAAAGAGAAAAGATACTTTAAGGTGAATGATATATACCTCTTATTATGGAATAGAACTTTTTGTAAGAACCCACACATACTTTTCTTACATTTACGTTCAAGTGCATTGCTTTATTTATTCTCAAATCATTATTTAAATTTAACTCTTGTTATATAATCTCGAAAACATTAATTTAATTGAACTGATTCAGCGAAAAAAAGAGGGATGGAAAGGAAAAAGGAAAACAAATTTTTCAAGTGCGGTGCTTTTCATCTGTTCATGCAAACATAAAATTTTTTCACAAGGATTATCATTTGAGAGTAGTGGTGAACAATTGCAGAAAACAGCTAGTATTGAGTTATTTAGTGCGTTACTAATAAATGATTGTTCCAAAAATTTTGACATAAACTCAAACCTGTTTTTACGTGCTCCTTTGGACATTTTTATACGATCTGTAGAATGATATATTAAAAGAGGTCCAAAAAGTACTTATAAGGGAAAAAATTAGCTTTAGTAAATTTTTAAAAAAAGTACAATGAATGATCTACCCGAAATAAAACCAACCGAAACAAATATTATATCACCACATTATCAAAAATATGTTAAAATTACAACATAAATTTTGTTTAATACGCGCATGATTCATTATCTAATCATCTTAGTTGATAACTGTCCTATGATTTACGTATGTACCTCTTGGCCATTAAAATAGTGTTAATTTTTAAATGAATTAAGGGTAAATTTATCACTTATTCTATTTGGACATAATTTCTTATGCATTTGGCTGAGTAATAATTATTGAGAATGTATATTCAGGAAAAAATAAAAGAATAAAATTGAAATTAAAATTGCTACTTCATATTGAATAGCTGAAAAGGTGAAGGATCATCAGCCATTGGCATTACGTGAATCTACTAGAAGATGCACACAAAAGCTTGCAAGTGAAATATATAAATTTAGTAATTGAGCCACGAAAAATTCTATAAAAACATCCTTTTATCAAGAAATATTTTTAATAGGAAAAAACTCTCGTATTTGTGAATGAGAAATTAACTCAAAAACAAATCCCCAATGACGGAGAATTGATTAAAGAGAAAGTGTTTAAAAAACCATTTTCTAGCTTAACTACATCGTGAGGCTTCGATTTACATATTTTCTATGTAAAACTTTTTTATCTTGTCCCTATTTACCACAAACAAAATTTTTTAATGTGTAGCAAAAAATATATTTTACAGCTGCTTAGGAATTTTGTGGAAGTTTTTTATGAGTTTTCTTTTATGTGGTCCTTATCATCGCACAAAAACAGGTTAAAGAGTATTTTATATCGTATTTCGACCACTACAATATAGTACTTATACAATTCTTTTCATTGATTATTCATCTTGTTATAGGAATAATTTTGAGAAATACACATAAATGAATTTTTATAAAGACATTTTTTTTCCACTTATAGTATGAGTGAATATATCTTAATTATCGTATCAGATATTCACAAATTTTACTGGAGATAACGAAATTCAAAACTTGATAATACTATTATCTAGATTTAAGAAAAATGCACGATGAATAAAGGAAAACAAATGACAACATAGTAGTATATATTAGGAACCTCTAAAACTCTTCAGGTTGGTGACCCCATTTTGTTTACAAAAATGACCCCATAAGCATTGCTTGTTTTCACGTTTGGCTACTTCTGTGTGTGTTTTTGCAGTACATTATTGTTTTCCAGTAATAAACATACGCAATAAGTTTTTACTTTTAATATAACGATGTAGAATTTTAATTAAGTATAAAATTGAAAAACACATAATGTAAAGTAATTACATGGTAAGTTATACATCACTATATTCTGTTAAATGAGGGTTGTCCGTTTGAGTTCCCTTCTGAGATCATCACCTTTTATTAACGGCACATACAACGCCTTATATATTTTTGAGTTAAGGGAGGTCAACGTAGAAATACAATTCGCATAGAAAGGTAAATATTCTGAAACCGACGAGGTTGCCAAAACCAGTGTTTATGGCTAAATTAAAAATATTGCTCATGTGTTACTAAAATACTTAAACCTCGCATATGAAAGGGCCTTTGACGAACTACCAGTAATATGTGCAAAACAAATAAAATAAATTGCTTTATTATAATTCAAATCAAAAAGTTTTTCGTTGTATGTATTTTCTTATCTTGATTATATTTCAGATACATTGTGCTTAAACTGTTTGTAAATGACAAATAAGTTATTTTAGACAAAAAGATGTATCAAAAATCCTATTACTTTTGGCTACCCCAGCTGCAAATTAAGCAACCCCTTATGGGATCGTGACCTCTCGTTTAAGGAACACTGGTATATATCTTATATACATCAAATATATTAAGCACTTATTAATGATTTAAATCATTATCAAAATTTTAAAGTTGAATTGTGTTTATCAAAAACAGAAAAAAAATGATATGTGGTACCTTAATAGAAGTCTGTAGTTTAGACAATTAAACAATAAAATCAGTTTTTCTGTTAGAATATGAAATGCTGAACATTTTTCATATTCTTCAAAACTTCTTTATATCTCAAAACTTTGTTAAACAAAAATAATTAATAGGTCTAACACCTTTCTTTTAATAAAGATCATTAATTTTAATTAGATCAATTATCAAGATTTTCTTGGCACAAATAATTGACGTTATTAAAAAAAAAGCATTTATGAAAACACTTTACTAATTTATTTTTCAAAAAATGTACAAAATAACCTTGTAAATACTTTCTTAAAGATAATCAAATACATTGTTTAATTGCGTATGATTAGTGAATATCCGGAATATAATCGGTAACATTTCCTTTTAAAGAAAGAAGTTTCTATTGACATGCATATTTTCCTCTTTAATGAACCTATATTTTCAATTGATTAATTAAAATTGAAGTTTCATTATGATAAAGATCATACAGAAGAGATGAACATAAAAATTCACAAAAAAATGAAGAAAGTTTTCCTTTATCATTTTTTTATTTTATCATTTTATTTATCATTGTTCTATTTCTAAATATAGAAGTTTTTATAAGAGTTCCTGCTCCCTCATTTGAATATCAACAAACGAAGTCAAATATAAAATTTAATTATCCAAGCGAATGTTCGTTAAAAGACCCCAAAAGTTCTTATCAAAGAGTTTGGAAAAATTCGGAATTCCGATTTCAAAAGGGCATTTTTAACGAAAATCAATAAAAATATTTCCTGCTTTATTATTCGAACCTTTTTTACGTTGCTTGCTCAATTTCGAATCAAATAATGCGCTTTTTTAAAGAATATTGTGATAGCCTTAGAAACACTAGTTGTAAGACTTCAGTTAAGCTGAAATTTTGTCGGAAAATTACGAAAGTTAAATAGGATTTCACAAAATGTATAAGAACTATACTTTTAATACAAAAACAACATTCTAAATAGCTATCTTCTATTAACTACTATGTTTACAATAGTGAGCATTGTAAGTATATAACACAATTTTTACTATTCCTTTAATAATCTTTTAATGAAACTAGTTTATATGTTTTCTATAAAAATATATAGATTTGTATATGGTTCTTAAATGCGTAGTGGACACACGAACATATGATTTTAAATACATATTTTTACTGTATATATACATAAATAATTTGAGGTATACATGCACTAGATAATTTAAAATTCATCTAATGAAAAAGATTGGAAATTTCGACAAATGGAAACATACAAAAATTATGACTGAACTCAGCAGTGTGGAAACTCAATATGGTAAAATTTGCTCAACAAAGTACGCGACATGGAAGTTGCTCTCGTTTTATGGGAATGGTTAAACTGTCAATTTTTTCTAAGCATAAATATAAGGATAAATTTCTAAGCATAATAATTTATTATACCCATATTTGCTTTTATTGGATTGCCTCGATTCCTCATTTTAGCCTCTGTCTCAGATTCCCATTAAAATAGGCATGTTCTCAAACTGATGCTATTTCGTCGAGAATGGCTTTAGAGGGTCCTCAGTGGCGTAACGAAGAGCAATTGGGCTCCCCTGAAAAGTCAGGTATTGGGCCCCCGAGTTGGAATTTGTAAAGGGTAGGTACTTGGCGGCAGTCAGGCTTTAGGCTCCCTAGAACCCTGCATCCCCCTGTAATGCGTGGGTTGTGGGGGTGTACGTTACGCCACTGTCCTAGTATACGCAGATGACGGCCCCCTGAATTTAACTTATCAGGGTGTTTAACAAGCATTCATGTAAATGGCACGCATTATGTTCAATTTTTTGATGCTTTCAACATCGATTTCTCACACTTAAGTGTAACTTTAAACTTCGTTCATATGCAGCTTCGCTTTCAGAGGGCCTTTTCCAAATAAAACTATGATTTGTTGATCGAATATTAATTTAAAAATATTGGTTTTATAACACTGAAAGATTAGTATTTTTAAAGATGTTTCAGTTATAATAGGCAGCTATTATAAACTTCAATGTAATCCTAAATCTTTTAGAAATTTTTTCATACAATGCCTTGTGTGTGTGACCATTTGTTATGTTGATTTCCTATAACTAAGAAGTGTAAAAATATAAATTTTTACTGTTACAGTCACTTAAATAAAGCCATGATTTCATCAATTGATGTTACATATTTCCCTCTATGTCCAGTTAAAGGAATTTCATATAGCTCTTTACGGACTGTCTCCATCTCAAGTGTGGTGACCAAAAAATGAGAAAAATTTTCTTCAAATATATTATTTCTGATCACTATCTAACTTCGATCTAAAGTATGGAGAGCACGTCTCTCTCAGCTTAAACACTAATTTAATTATCTAAATCTTCTACTATCTAAAACCTAAATTTTACACTTATCATATATTATTTGATAAATATGATGATATATTGATAGTATATACTTATCATCAATATGAAATGACCCTCATCAATAATACTAGTCCTTGAAAAACCCGTCGAATACTTTCACTTTGAGCTACGATGATTCCAAAATTAGCTTCTGTAACTAACCTCTTAGTTTCGCATGACAGCCATCTCCACCACCAACTTCCCTCTTCACTTGATTTAATATAGTAACCCTTAGTAACAATAATCACCGTACCTTTACAGAAAGATTTTATAATTATGTTATGTCATCAAATTATTTTCGCTGGAGAATTGGTCATAATTGTAAATGGAACCCTTTACAAGCCTTAGACAGTTAATTGTTATTTCTTTATTGACGAAAACATTTGAATTTTAGGCTTAAATATATTTTTTTAACTTTATTTCTTTTTTTTTTTCTTTACTTTTTTTTACAGTTCGAAATTATATTAACAGTCTCATCGCAATCCTTTTTGAAGAACAGGTTTCTTTCATAAAACTTGAGAGCTGGCTTTCTTAATGATAACTGTATTTTAAATTTGGGGGAAGACGTTTAAGGGTTTTCTTGTACATACGTTCAGTTTATCTCTGATTTCCTCTGAAATTCTGTACAAATATGTTATGAATTATTTTGTTAGAAATAATATAACTACAGTTTTTACTGCATTTTACACTTTACTAAAAGTATTTTTCCTCACGAAAAATGAATTTGTGTAATCCTCCAACTATATGCATATTGTAAGAGTTATTTTTTTAAATAAAAATTCTATTTTGTCTTCCAGTTAAAAAGTAACAGATGGTTTTTGTAGAAAGCTTTAGATTAAAAATTCATTTAAAAAAAAGAAAGAAAGATCTAAAATTGTTACTATGGTGAACATTTGATTTTCCATAATGAGATGAAAAGTCAGAATCAGTCAAAATGTCGGTTTTAATGAGATGTTTTAAAATTACAAGTAGACTCAGTAAAAAAATTCATTAGAATCAAGATATGTACGAAAAACAAGCATCACATAAATCTGAAGTAACCTCTCCTTCTTAGAGCCTCCATTCATTCATATGCAAATAAAATTATGAAGCTTTCATCATATACTGATTACTGCTTTACAGAAATTTGTACCTATTTTTTTTTTATTTGATTTTGTTTTACATTGCTTTTAGTCTATATCTTGAGTAGAATAGAGATACGGTGTTATAAATATATGTGATGTGACTAATTACAAATTTAAATTAATTTGAATAATTGAATGCACATACTAATCTCACTTGAAACTATCTTTCAATAACTCGCGTAACTTAAAACAAGATTTCATCAGATTCCATAATGCTCACACATACACACGATGGGTTTTGGGATTAATTACTCATTTCATTATTAAGGCATTTTGAAGTAAATTTTCTACTTTTTCACCCCTCTGATTAATCAATAGTACATCTTCTAATGTAAAAACGTGACAAGAATACAAAGGGATAATTTTCAGGGAATATACATCCGATCTCTATTTACTCATTCAATAAATGGTATTAGCTTAAGATTTATCGTTTTAGGGAGCGATATTTTGTAATTTAAACATTTTAGTTAAAAAATTTCTTTGTTTTATCTTGCTGGTTTTTTCATTTTCTTCTATTTTATCTCCCATTTCTTAATAATGTTACGACTAAAGAGGAGGAAATATATATATTTTCTTCATGTCTCATTTTTCCATCACGAATGTTTTTGTATTTATTTCAGAAAAAAAAAAATTTACTACGCGAATTATATACGTATTGTGAGAGATCTGGGCATGTGTCAAAATGTAACGTTTCAATGTTATTAATAGTTTTCTTATACAAAATAGCACCAGAATAAAAGTAAAATTACTCAAAGCTATAAAATAGCATTTTACCGTTAGAAAGAGGATTTTATGTCCAAAAAAACCTATATTCCGTTGTAATATATAGTTGATTTATAATTAAATGCTTCTATAATTCATTTTTCTACATTTCATTCTATAAGAATTGAGTTATCTTAAACATTATACTTCATATAAACCTGCTCAATATCTTTGAATTATATACTAACGTGAGCTTTTAAATTATTTACATATCATTGCTAAATCTCTAAACTGAACTGGGTGTTTATAATACAAAGTATTTTCATAAAAAGAATTTTTTCCGAATTTGCCAGAAAAAATGCACAGACAATTTATAAATAATATATATTTCACACATTCTATAGTGGAAAAGTGTTGAGTTTACTTTCTTAAAAAATCAAAATTGTTGACTTTTTAAAAAATTAATAAATAAATAAAAAACGTTCTTCCTTACGTGAATCACTGTTCTTAGATGTGCAGAGTATTTTTTTACAAATAAATACTACACCTTTTTCGACAAGAAAGTGTGAATTCATATGAAAGATTTCTTTCTGTGTCAATCATCTCACACTTTTACAGAACATAAATGTTTCAAATTGGTTACGTGATCGTTATTTTACAACTGAGACATTTCAGGGTGGAGTCCCCATTAGCATGCATTTGTGCATTGTGAATGACAGCACAAAAATGCACAAAATAATGAATTTGTACAGGTGAAAAGGACACCTCAAATGACAGAAGATACGAAATGTCTTTTGCCTTAAAAGAATGGATTAGTTATTTAACAGTTCTGTCATTTTTTGTGTTGGCTATTTTTCTTGACGGAATGGCTAGGTACATTGTCTGTACATTGAAATGTAAGATTGCATGCAGTGGTTGGTTTCTTTTTACAATATCAGTTTTGCTTTACAATGGCCTGTTTTTGCTAAAAGCTTGATTTTTGCTTCATAAAGCGATAAATTTTAAGAGAAAAGAAATTCTAATCACAATATGATTAGTAGCAATAAAAAATTGTATACGGACAAATAAAGCTCTCACCTAATAAAAATACTCAATAATACTTTTTGAATTTTGATAATTTTGTTGTTTCTATACTTAGATTTCTACTACTGAATAGGTATTTCGATGGTAAATATAAATAAATAAACTGATAAAAAATGAAACGTATTTGAACGAAGAAATACATGACTACATATTTTTTTAAAATCCTCTTACTTTATCATAGAATTATTACTTCTTAAATTTTTAATGGTTCTAGGTTATTTTTATCAAGACTTAGTTTAAATCATTTATACCAGCTTCCAAAACAAATGGGGAATTTATATATTTTCTACTTCAGTTTATTGAATTTAAATAATACACCATTCCTTAGGATATATATATTTAACTTCTGCAAATTTTGAAACTACTCTTGCAAACACAGAAGAAACTTTGCTCAGATCTATATATCATTCATTGTAATTAGATTTATATGATTAAACTATTTTATATTTTCATAATCTTATTTTGAATTTTAATGAATAAGCCATTAATAAAGAAAAAAAGATTCTATATTTTCATAATTTCAGTTCAAATGTTAACTTAATGAATATGCAATTAAAACTATATTTTACTGTAAGTTTCATTAACTCTGCCAAGCTACTAGAAGATTAACTTGCTTGGTTTTGTAATTGAACTGGTTCTTCTGTACTTAACACTTCCGATTTAATTAATATTGGTGATTTTTTGTCGACTTGAGGTTTTTGTATTATTTATTTGTTTAAATTTGTTTAAGTTTAAGTTTGTTTAAGTTCTGTTTCAGAAAACTATTTGCTAATATTCAAGTAAACCATTATTTTATCACATATTTGAAAACAGTATAGTACTGTTTTAGATTTAAAAGCAAAATTAAAAATAGATCATAAAACTCTCGTGTTATACAACTTAAGAACATGCATCTTAGTATTGTAACGGGATTTTACGTGCATTTCTCATAACCTACTTCTTGGAATACTTTATATTTTGTTTATATGAGAACCTCGTGAAGGGACAGAGACATATTCGAATGGATGTTGCTGTATAAGAGAAGGGGTAGGAAATCGAAGAAAGGACGAAGGAAAATTCCCTTAAGAAAATCAATTGATAATGGTAATTAAAAAGTATAGAGTGAGATTGGCTCAACAGAATGTCTACAGTAAACGCACGTGAAAATGTCACATTAATGCATATTCAAATTTAGCTAAGATGAGACTTCAAATAAAGATAAAAAAAATAAGTGATAATACATATTTTGTCAGAGCTGGATATCGACTGCAGTAGCCAAGTGGTTATGGTTGTCAGTGTTATTGAGTCTTGGGTTCAAATCTTGTAACTACTGCCGATCGACCTTATAGAAGGGTTAATAATTTTGCCGAGGCTTTAATTCCTCACGGCGGCGTGATGTGGAAGTTTGTAGAGTGAACTGTAAACTCAGGTGTCGTCTTCGTCACCTGATCAAAGTTCGAAATTACGAGTTCAGTCACCAATAGCCTTAGTTCATCTTCGTTATAAATATCAGTATGACGTTGGTAAATATCAGATCATCAAAGTCAGGACTCTATAGGAAAACGCTCCAAGCGTATAATTATTTTTTAATACTTTATTCAAAAACAATAAAGTAAATATTACAGTTGCTGGTGTATTTGTGTTGTTAATTCATATCCCATGATGTCTGAGAGTCTCTCCTTTTCCAACACATTATAGTAAAACAAGCAAGGCAAGTTGATAACAAATGAAACAACATGAGCACGTACACAGTAATGGTTACTCTGACACGTTATTGTAAATGGAACACTGTTCATATGATCTTGTTTTCACTGATTCTTCCTTGGATGGAAATTTAGTTTATATAAAATTGCTAAATTTTTACATTGTTGCTTAAGTTTTGCACACCAGTGTACTATTCATAATGTTGTAGTAAGGAGAGTTCTGTTTAACTGAAAAAACTATCATGATGTGACTTATTGTAGCATTCTTAGCACTGATGAATAAGGATAAATATTCCATTTAGCCTTTATGATCTAAATAAAATATGGTAAATGTTGGCAGTAATTTCGCATCTTCTGCTTATTCCCATTATTCCAAAATTAATTGTTTGTAAAAATTTATACTATGTGCTGCAATGTAATTATAAAACCATAATATAAATAAAAATTACTTATTTAATTAATATACCACAATTTCCCTGATGTAAGCAATGTTTATCATTAAAAATAAGCAGTAAATAATGCAGCCAAAGTTCTGTAAAATAACAAAAAAGTCATGTTCTAAAAACTACTTAATAGCTCTATTCTACGTATTTATTTAAGATGTTTCGCTTAGAGATAAAAAGTGCTATGGATCACGTAAAGGAGAATTCGAAAACTGAGCATGCTATTTAAAAAAGAATAAGGCATCATTAATAAAAGATTATTGCGATTTTATCAAATTCAAGCAAACGTATTTTAACTGAAAGTACTTTAATGGTTACTAAATAGTGAAATCAATCTATAAAATATACTCATAAACATAAAAATTAATACGCACTTTTTATCTATACAATTCACGAACATATGTAGCATATACACTAAATGCAAAAGCAAAATAAATAAATAAATAAATTTTCAAATAAAAATACTTTTTCAGTTCAAGCATCCCACTTGAAGTTTTAAGAGAAAAAGAGATTTCGCATTATTTTCTCTTGTTAATTTTTCATAATTACTTAACTTACTAATGATATAATACGATTTTTCAAAATTTGAAGATTGAACAATTGTTACCACAGAAAAAAAAACCCTGTAAAAATTCAAAATATTTGTTGTTCACGAAAAAAAAAATAAGGAAAACTCCATTTTTTGTAAAATTAGGAACATTTTATTATTCTATTCGACGTTGTCTTTCCCCATTTAATAAACTAACCATCACAAATATGAAATATATGTCATTTAAATTTTTTTGAATTAAAAATAATGCTTTTTGAAGCTAGATTTCTGAGAAATTTCCTATATAAGGGAGGACTGAATACCGACAGCCGACGTGTATGAATATTTCTTTTCTTTCACGTAATCAGTCGTTGACATCGAACGTTAAGGTTGCTATAGAAGAAAGGACATTCCACGCTATTTCATCACATTATTTTGTCTTTCATTCAATTGCCAGTAGATGATAAAAAGGCAATTAGCTCCTCGGTAATCCTTTTGAATTTTATTTTCCTATGATTTTTTTCAATGTTGAATGTGAATATCAGATTAAGTATGGTAAAAACTGTAAACTGTAATAAAATCTTTACTATAAAGTATCCAAGAACCCTTTTTTACCAAACACACTTCCTACTCACAAAAATGTCTTAATGTGTTGTTCGATATGATATATCGCTAGATTGTGTAATACTAACTATGCGAGTTTTATTAAGTAGCTGAAATGGTGATTTAAAAAATAAATATTTGTATGAAAAAGCTTCAATTCTTTCAATTTCTGAGAACAGGATAGTACAGCTAATTTATAAGTACCCTGATACTTGTAAATTTAGGAAGTCCTACCATCGTGTTATAAACAAAGCTTAATTCACAGAAAAAAATTGACGCCTTGAAAAGCGTATCAGTTCTTTCTGATGAAGTAGCATGTGATTGTAGTGGGCTGGATTTGCCAAAAAAAATCCATTTTTGTGCAAGTACATGATTTCTTAATTAATTGCGCCTGTGAATTTCAGTTATATTAACGTCGCACTATAAAGAAACACAAGAGATGTGTGCGAAGGTTCTCGTAATTTTGAATCTCAGTCAAGGGACGAGTACGACACATGAGCTGACACCTCCCTTTCCTAGCTACCACACCATGTAAATTAACAGAAAATTTGAAAGAAAAGCGATACCCATCAAGATGCATCGTGGAACTCTGAAAAACTGCTAACTGGAATATGTTGACATTGAAAAAATGCAAGTATGTGCGTGGAAGTTCTGATAACTCCGATAATGATGATGAACAATTCAAGCTTCCAATATGAACCAAATAATAAAAAAGCTGTGGCAATGAGAATCAATCTAAAAGCAACATCTTTGGTCAGTGCACTTTATGGAGTCTGATCGAACAACTGCTGCGTTGGCATCATCTGTCATTTAAGATTATGGTGTGATAAATGACTCAGATACAAATTCCGAAAGTGTTTCCTCTGATACATCTAAGTCAAATTTCTGCTGTGTCAAATTTAAGACAAAAGTTTTCGAAAAGTGTATGGTTCTGAAGCAAGAGAAGGCACCAGGACGACTATTTTTATTAAGATCAATAATATCATAATTCTTTGAAAATGTTGACTTCAAAATACATTTTTTGACTAAAAGTTCGGAAAAATTTATAAACTATGCTTAGTAATAGATCGATGCAGAGTGTTAAAACATTCAAAATGAAAAATATATTTATGATTTTCTAAGCTTTGTTTATTAAAGAGGAAAGAGTAAATTTGAAAAAAGAAATTATGAAATATTGCAAATTTAATGAAGAGAATATTTTCTTCTGAACTCTTTGGGAGTATAATAAATATCAAAATGTATATGGCTTGATATTCTTTCTCCTCCCAACATTCCAAACTTTTCATTTAGAACAATAGAGTTGTGTGTGGTATTGGTAAGTTAAATAACTATAAAGAATTTCTCTCGAAAAAAAATTAATGAAATTCCTCAATTTCCATTTAATTTAACAAGATGCAAGACAACTTTTACAGCATATAGTAATCACATAAAAGAAAAAAACAATTTAGGTTCACCCTATAAATTTTAATAAATTCATTAGTTATTGTATTAAACATAAATATCCAATTTATTTAATTTTTTTGCAATTATATTTCCAATAGGATTAAGTTTCATGACAAATTGTAAGCTAATGTAAATTTTTAGGCTAATTTTTTTTAAATATGTTTTACATTATTTTTGTTTTTATATTATTTTTTCAATTATAACGTTATTCAATTTATTTTTATATTATTATTTTTTTAGCTATAATGTAATTAACTTTTTACTGCATATAGTCGGAAAATGGTACCACATGTTAAGTATTTAAATATATTTTAATTTATAATTGCATTGCTCTGTATGATTGATGTTCCTTTTAGTTCCAAAATTTCCCTATAAAATAATTTTAGTTTTTAAATATACATAGCTTTATTAATAGTTTATTTTATCAATTTACTAATAATCTGTTTTGCTGCTCTAAGATAGTTATGTATTGTTGGGAAGATTAAAGTGATGATGTGTTAGGGGAGTATGTTTAGTTATTTTTAATAGCCCATTATATTCTAATATTTTTAACTTTCGACGTAAAGAAAGCAGTTTTACAACTAATTTTTCCTGTTATAATTTTGTTTAATAACATCATTAATATATTTAACTTAATCTTCTAATAATAACATAATTATAGTCATATTTCCTTTCACTGTAGCCCAGTAGCATAGGCAAATTACTTGTAAAAGTTGGCGGTCCTCAAAACAATGTTAAAACATGAATTCTTAGCTCCTTAGGCTAAAAGTAGGTTATTGTACTACTTTGACTTATTTCTTTACTATACTGTCTGGTTGTACATCATTCTTTGCTTATTTAGAAATATAGCTATTTCTAGATATGCTATATATGTATATATATATATAAATGAAAATCTTTTTTTTTCAAATTAGCATTCTTGAATAACATATTTTTGACAACTTTTTAGATATGTACGTTTCTTAGCAATCTAACTTGACTAATTACTTGTGCTGAAAGTAATCATTACTTACAGGAAAATTTTGTCATAATTTAATTGAAATGTAATTTGAAATATGTAAAATTTAGTAAATGTTTGTATACGAATCAGCAAGTTATTGAAACAGTGCCTGTAATCAAAATATTGACTATTTTTCATATGCATATCACGCTATTTGAAATGCATCTAATTGCCCTGACACTTATCATAAATATACGTATTTGAGCTACTTTCATTCATATTTTACAGGCTGATTTTAAATTTAATTAAAAGGTTTCTACAAATTAACTTTTCTCAACAGAGACATGCAAATTATATTTTGGAAAAATAAGACACTTAAATTAGCTAATTAAAAGTATTTAAATGAGAGCTTTCAGTAGAATAAGACTCTACTAAAAAGTAAAATTAAAATTAAAGTGATTTTACCTTACTTAGGTGTTATTTCTTAAGTATAATTAGATTACTAAAATGTTCTTAATTTCAATAGTAAATAAATAAAATTTACATAAATTAAATAAGTGATCGTTTTATTTTTAGTATTATAAATGTGATTCATTGAAAGTGTAAGGATTCTTAAAATATAAAAATATAGTTTATAATGGATAATGTGAAATTTCACAATTATAATTATAAAAAATGATTATTTATTTCTTACAAGCTTGTAATTGTTTGCTTTTATATTCTTTCACTTGCATTCATGGCATAGGTGTTATTATAGAATGTGACATTTGTAAAATATTCTTTCATTCCATGCAGTGGTCACTGCTTGAATTTAAATCAATATATTTGTACCATGTAATTGTTCCATATCTTTTATTTTTAATTTTCGATTTATAAATTTTAATCAACTTGTAAAATTTGTAACAAAATATCAAAGTTTCAGTATACAAAAACCACAACCTTTGTTTTACTTAAAGATTCTGCTAAATTTATATGTTAAAATATCGCCTTAGAGAGAGACTTATATATATATATATATATATATATATATATATATATATATA